>CM033641.1:22500543-22704730 GCA_019512145.1 Engystomops pustulosus
CCACCATGTGTGACAGTGGGGATGGTGCCGCCACCATGTGTGACAGTAGGGATGGCGCCACTACCATGTGTGTCAGTGGGGATGGTGCCGCCACCATGTGTGACACTGGGGATGGTGCCGCCATCGTGTGTGACAGTGGGGATGGTGCTGCCACCGTGTGTGACACTGGGGATGGTGCCACCACCATGTGTGACAGTGGGGATGGTGCCACCACCATGTGTGACAGTGGGGATGGTGCCACCACCATGTGTGATAGTGGGGATGGTGCCACCACCATGTGTGATAGTGGGGATGGTTTGTCCAGCAGCTGTGTTGCTATTGTTTGACATTGTGGCCAATGTCAGTTGGATTTTGGTTTCATCTGACCAGAGCAGCTTCTTCCTCATGTTTGGTGTCTCCCAGGTGGCTTGTGGCAAACCTTAAACAAGACTATTTATAGTTATCTGTGAGAATTGTCTTGCCCCTCTTCCATAAAGGGCATATTTGTGCAGTGTAGGACTGGTTGTTGTCCTATGGACAGACTCTCTACTTCAGCTGTAGATCTCTGCAGTTTAGCCAGAGGGATTATCGGCCTCTTGGCTGCATCTCTGATCAGTATTCTCCTTGTGTGAGATGAAAGTTTAGAGGGACGGCTGGGTTTTGGTAGATTTGCAGTGGTCTGATACTCCTTCCATTACAATATGATCGCTTGCTCAGGCTCCTTGAGATGTTTAAAGTTTGTGAAATCTTTTTGTATCCAAATTCGGCTTTAAACTTCTCCACAACAGTATCATGGATCATCAGTCATTTAGGACAACATGGGATCATTCAGAGATCCTCACTGAACTTCTGGAGGGAGTTTGCTGAACTGAAAGTAAAGGGGGACAAATAATATTGCACGCTTTATTTTTCAGTTTGTCTGGGGGAGGTTAGGCCAGCGGCACACGTGGCGTTTTGAACCCGTTTTTGGGCCGTTCTTAAGCAGTCCGTTAAAAAGCATGCATTTTTTAATGGACTGCAAAAAAACGGCCCAAAAATGGGTTCAAAACGCCACGTGTGCCGCCGGCCTTACCAGTTTCACATGCAATCCCTTCCCCTGCTCCCTCAGTACTTCACCCTCCTTCTGCCTGCTGTGGGACACGCTCCTGCACAGTATAACAGCCTGTGAGGCTACAGCATGGAGAGCTCTGGTAACGTCCCTCAGAGCCCTTCTGGCTTATTAACATAATTTTAAAGGTTGATTTTAGAAGGAAGGAGGATAACAAATATGAGAAGATTACCACAGTCCCGGGGGGCTGGATCTATGACTAAGTGTCCCTGGTTGCTCATACTTCATTTACGTTACTGCAATGTTAACGCAATGCAGTTAGGAAAATCTGCTAAAAACAGTCTTTGCAGTGTTTTTTTAAAATGCAATATAAACGCTACGTGTGAACGCAGCCTCACATGTTAAGGATTATTGTTCTGTATTTATATTTTGGATTCTATGGAAATTGACTCATTTGCCTGCACTCCCACATGAAACTGCTGTGAAGTGACATCTTACTTCACCCTGAGAGTCAGCAGGTTTATGGCAAGCAGAGACTTGTAGACCTGTAGTGTAGGCTAAAGGTCATTAGTAGGCAGACTGGTTTTCTTTGGTAGCCATGCACATGTACTAGTTTGATATGAGTTTCCGGAACACTTGAGAGGAAGTTATTATGTTCTTATTTGACACTAGACACCACCCATGTGCGCTGCCCACCCTACACCCTCCGAGCACAGTAAGACCTGTTACATCACAGCGGCGTGGCACTGCAAAAACTGGCACTACCAGTACACATACAATAAATTATACATACTGTACATACACCCCAATACTATATACAGCCCCCACTGTGTTATGTCATAGAAATGGGTGATACATTATGCAACAATGAATTGTAACAAAAGTGAAAATCAATATTACACTGCTGTATTGGGTGTAGATTAAAGGGTAAAATCACCTTATATGATACAAATATAACTATCTCTATACAACTAGGAATGACTTATAACCATATAGGAAGTTTCTTAGGATATAGACACCAATAGAGCTTCATATATTTTAGCGTAAACTATGTAATGATATTTTCTTAGTATGGGGGGCGCTAAAAAAAAACCTGACCCCTTTTGGGTGACTTTGTTCATAGCTGCTTTATATTAGAGGACACGTCTATCAGAATACGGAGGAGATGACCCCTTTAAAGGAAACTTGTTGTCATGTAAAAATGACCTTCCTGATGACAGGTTCCCTTTAGTGAAACTAATATATACTATACTGGTGCAATCCAGTTTGACTGCGAACGAGATCTCTGTCCATGTGGATTTCTAGGAATTGTAGAGATGACGACATACTCTATCCCTGGCATTTGTTTGGCACAGACTTGTGGGAATAGGAGTACACCACAGTTTCCTGTAAAGAGAATTCTAGAAACTTTTCCTAGAACTCCTTATGTAAAAAAAGAATCATATTTGTCGCTTGTGTCTTTGCTTTGCAGAATAAGGAATGTAGTAGAATTAGTTCTTATTTTTGGTGCTTGTAAAAAAAATTGTGTGTGACTTCTGCCATCTAGTGGGCAAAGGAGAAATAACTAACTTTAAAGTTGTGTTCATCCATGAAGGTTTGTTCATTCTTTGGAATTAATGGAGCTGTTTTTTGATTTGTATGGAGAGGACACAGACCCCTAGTAGTGAAGGCTGCAGTGCACATGACCATAACTACAATAGCAGCATGCACTACTTTTGGACTTTGATCATGGAGTTATGAGTCAATCGTCTTAGATGATGTTAAAGGAAATCTACCATTAAAATCATAAACCATGGACACTTACTCATAAGGGGAAGTAATCAAATGGTAAATGTGTAGTTTCTTTCAAAAACCTGTGAACAAAAGTATGCAGGTTTTTAAATGTAAGTAGCCACAGGGCCACTCCACCAGCGGACGTGCCCCTCTATGCCTGTTCCACACCCACATAGCGTGGAGTGGCACAGTCGCTGGAGATTTGCGATTATTTCAGTGCTTCTTTGCCAAGCACTGATAAATCTCCCCCATAGATCCAAGCAACGTGACTGTGGTAATCTTATTGTACTGTATTTCCTTCCCTGGCCTCCTTCTTTCCAAAATCAACTTTTGAAATTATGTTAAAGGGAACCTGTCACCAGGAGACCCCTTTTTTGCAACCCCCCCCCCTGTCCTCATAGAGCATTGCACATACACTGCTAAACATTTTTTGTATGAAAAATCGGTATTACAGAACAAAAGATATTTTATATATTACCTTCAATTACATGTACTGTGTAACTAGTCTAGTCGCCCCCTGGGCGGAGCTGAAGAGGAGTAGTTTCCCCCCCACCCTTGGAAAACCTCCTCCGTGTGTGAGATTTTCAAAAGTATACTCCCGCCCCTCACCCGCCCTCCTCCTTTATTATTTCGGCCCCTGGCTTGCCCCCTGCACATGTCACCTACCCAGATCCCGCCCTCTGTCCTGAATTCTCGCTGACCGCCAGGCATTCTCGCACCTGCGCGGTCAGCATGTCACGTACTGTGAGCACGGACATGCGCAGATGAGGCGGTGCTGGCCACAAGGCCCCCGCATCTGTCTGCGCATGCGCCACACTACGCTGCTGGCGTGGATTTCCTTTTTTTTAAATTTTTTTTTAAATGCCACAAAAGTGCCGTTTTCAACTTTGGGCTTGATTTTCCGTCAAGGGGGTTAAACTCAGTCAAGAACCGTTATTATATTTTCATAGATTGGACATTTTTGGACGTGTCGATACCTAATGGGGGTCATTTACTAAGGGACCGATTCGCGTTTTCCCGACGTGTTACCCGAATATTTCCGATTTGCGCCGATTTCCCCTGAATTGGCCCGGGATTTTGGCACACACGATCGGATTGTGGCGCATCGGCGCCGGCATCGTGGCCACACGAAATCCCGACGTATTCGAAAAAACCGCCGCATTTAAAAACGGAAAATGTGCCGCTGGACTCGCGCTTACCTTCACTCAGCCGGCCTCGGTGCATTTCAGTGCGTTCCTATGCTCTTCAGCGCAGCAGCGCCACCTGGTGGACGGTGGAGGAACTGCCTTAGTGAATCCCGGCCGGACCCGAATCCACCGCAGAGAAGGCGCCGCTGGATCGCGAATGGGCTGGGTAAGTAAATCTGTCCCAATGTGTTTATGATTTTTACTGTTTGAGTTTTTAGGTTTTTTTATTATAATTTTTTTTAAACTTTTTTTTATTTTTACTATTTTTCAGACTCCCTAGGGTACTTTAACCCTAGGTTGTCTGATCGATCCTATCACATACTGCCATACTACTGTAGTATGGCAGTATACAGGGATTTTACTCCTCATTCATTACAATGTACTGATAGCACATTGTAATGCATGGGTTAACCCGAAGTAGCCCCGATGACGTCACAGGGAGCAACGATCCCTGGAAAGGTGTGCAACATCCCCCACCGGGGCCTAGACCCTGGGTGCGGCCTGTGACAGCCGGGGCCCGCTGTTGGGTACGGAGTTGGCTGGCGTTGCGGCTAAGCACGCGATTGTCACGGTGCTCTGGTACGGGGGAACCGGAGGGGGCTTGTCCTAAGGCCCGGCAGGTCTACCAGTCAGGTGGTGTTGGCAAGAAAAGATGAGGGGAGCGCTGTCTGCTTAGAGGAGCTCCGCTGGGCACCCCTTAGTCCCGTGAGTGTGAGTCTCGGTTTATGGACGGGTGCCGGTGATGGAGGGTAGTCTTGTAGCTTAAGCAGGGACCAGACGAGACAGAAGTTGAAGAAAACAACTTACAGTTCGTTTATGCACCGGCAGGAACTGCAAGAAAGAGTGTCCTTAACAGGTGGAGTACTGGAGAGGGTTATTTGGAGGACGCCACAGGATGTATTTCACCGACCTGGATTGATATAGGGCAGGATGGGATGGCGCTGTGTCCTTATACGGAGGCTTCAGCTCGGTCCTGGATTCTTCGGGTATCACCCTTGAAGGGGGAAGATACCACTTTCTCCTCACTACCACTACCTCTAGTCTTAGCTCCACTTAGCGGAGGCTAGGCTTCCTGTCACTGGTCTGTATGCAGAGACTCTAGCTCTTGCCAGCTAAACTACTCTTTGACTGTGTCCTACAGACCCAGAGTGCCCTGTACTAGGACCGGCTTCTCCTCCTGAGAGAGATTTCTCTCTTTCTCCTCTAGAACATTCCAGGCTTGGGTGGGTTTTAGTTACTCCCTTTGTCGGTGGTCTGCTCCCTCCATTACCTCTCAGTGCACGAGAAGGGATGTAACACAGACATTGGTTGACAGATATTACATTCACAAATTAACATCTGCTTGCCAGGACAGGATATTAACCCACTGCAATTCCCCTTGATCCTAGAAGGGACCATTTTTGTTTTGGGTAATGTTGGTTTTACCATACAGGTGTGGACGTATTCGCAAGCACACCTCGCCATTGCATCGGCGGGGTGTTGCATACCCCGGGGGCAATTGAAAGAGCCGCCCGCGGCTCGAACTATAGATGTTTGTGGGCACAGAGGGGGCTAAAGCACTTCTGGGGAAGTGCAGGTCTGTGAGGTTTGTTAGGGACAAACCGCCCATGGTCATGTAGACAGGCACCTGGGTTGGGTGTCGGACATATAAGGACAACAACTGTAGCTGTATGACAGTTGGTCCTCTGGACGCCATAAAACCGAAATGTACAGTGAAGGAAATAGGTTTGGTGTCATGTCTGTAATCCACTCCTTGACCAAAGGCCTGTTTATAGTTGTTTATCAAACACTTCTTCCCTGGCGGCAATTATTGGTCCGATCTGCTGCAATGCATATGCGACACAAGTACCATCCTGAGTCCTTACCCATAGAAGTGAGTGCATCCAGTGCTATCTCTGTAACACCCCGTCCCGAGGACCCGCATTTACTGACTACCCCCACTGTGCAAACCTCGGTTTGGGATTAAGGTAACAGTCAGTGTTTTCATGGAAAGAGGTCGGACACAGCCACACTTAACACTAAAGCTATGAAGGGTGTATGGCAGCCTACTGCGATTTGACAGTGTGGCAAACAGTTAGCAAAATCACATTGGCTTAGCAGCCCATAGGGGTAACACACAACTGAAAAAAACTAATAAAACATAACGTTTACAGAGGTAGATAGGCTAATCAGGTTAGCACGGTAGAAATGTATCTTTTCCTGCACAGAAAAGGCTTATAAAAAGGTGCAACAGAAGTCCGTACTAAAATGAGGCATAAGTGCAAAATAAAAGTCAATAGCCACTTTTCCTTTTGTAGTATCTGGCACAAGTCTCTCAGAAGGTCTTACTGACAAAGGTCCTGCTTCTGGGAGCCCTTGATTGGGGAAAGTGCACTGAGAAGCAAAGGTCTCCTCTTTTTTGGAGAGGGACAGAGTCTTTGAAGAAATCCTGCTGTTGTCAGGAAGGTGGGTGCTATCATAGCACAAGACAGGTATAATATCTTTGACTGAGATAAATAGGGTAAAGAGTCTCAGGAAGTTCTCTCCTTTAGGGAAAGGGAACAGAACTAAATACACATATGTAAAGACCTGGAGAGGGGCTACAGCCTCAGGGGTTAGCTCAGATGCACCTTCGCTGGTTTCAGCAGGGACAGGATCCAAATCCCGCAGGGAAATCCTTGCGTCCGTCAGCGGAGCAGGTGCCGGCTGGACACCCGGTGTGGCTAGTAGTGGGGTACTGCAGGTTGCGCACGCCTCGGACTCAGGGGAGGAGCGCTGTCGCCCGGGGGTGTCGGCTGGTTAGCCGGGGGACGTCAACTGAGCCAGGGACCCGAGGGGTCCAGACGAAATAACACAGAGTCCAGCGGCCGTGCGCGGCTCTCTCCAGTCCGGTTCTTCCGGGGCCGGTCATCACCCCATTGGTAACCGGCAAGGGAGATGGCGGGCCTAGATGGACCCTCCGACAAGGTTCACTGGCCTGGATGTCTTCCCACAGAAGAGCCGCGGGACCTGGCAATTGCTCCCGCAGGGGAGCACAGTGGGGTGGGGCCGTCCTGGATCATGCCGGCCATGGATAGCAATGGGACCCAGTACTACAATTACTGTGGATGGGGCATTCACGTGGGTCACGCCGCCGGGACTTGCAGCCGAGGAGGAAGAAGGTGTTCGGAGACTCGCCACTCGTCGTCCTCATACCAGTCGTCTGGGCGAGAGATTAACGGTCCTCGTCGGAGTCGGGGATCCGGATCACAACCAGCAGCCCAGGTCCTCGAGGTCCTTCCTGCAGGGAGAACTCGATGCATCTCCCGGTTCAGGTTGTGCAGTCTCTCTGGCAGATCAGGCCTCTTGACAAGACCGGGGGGGTGGTATAAATACTTCCCGGCCGGTGTAGTCCTGGGTGCGAAGCCAAGCCCTTCGCTTGTCGAAGAACGGACCATGCCGGTGTGCGATTTTCTCGACCCAAGCTCCGCTGTAGATCGACGGCCATATACCGCATGGGCTCATTCTCTCGGCGTCGCTGGTCCGAGACAGCGTCTCGGAGTCGCCGGCGGGCGGCCTCACCTCGGCCTTGAGGCTGGGAGGGTGCGGTGCTGGGCCGTGGCTCCGGTGCAGGCTCGGATACTCCTTGGAGACAGGTAGGGTGCCGAACAGGACAGAAGCACCGGAGGGTCAGGAACACTACCGCGGGGCTAGCAGGCCGCGCGAGGGTAGTAGGCCTCGGAGCAGGTGAGCGGCACACTAGGCCCAGGCGTGGTCGCAGGCGTCGGGGGCCTCCCCACGTGGCGCCTCCACGTTGACCGCGGTACGGATGGAGCCGGGATAGGACGAGGAACCGCCCGGGTGGGATTTGGTACTGCGTCACCGTTTGGGTAGCATGTCCTGTGTGACGAAGGCCCGAGTCAATCCTCGGTGCAGCCGATGTTCCAGCGAGAGGTCTTCGGACAGGCTGCGCAGAGACCACCTCATAGTCTTAGGACCTCGTAAAACTCCGGACGCTCCACAGGAGGGAGGGCGGAGGACCCCACATGGCGTTTGTCCTGTGTTCCCAAAGTCCACCCCTCCAGTTCTGGCGCTTCTCTGAGGCAGGGCAGGAAGTCCGCCCTCGACCAGTGGGAGGAGTCCAAGTCCTTCCCGCCAAGAGCGTGGCGGGCTCATTTTTCCTGCGTCCACAGGAGGCGGGTTCGCGCCATAGCGCGTTGGGTGGAGCTGATGCGTCATCTGGGTTTCCGCCCAGTGAAGGTTTTGGCGGGCTTGAATTATTTGCTGCGCCACAGTTTCTGATGGTAAAAATCTTCGGGCGCGGCAGCGCGGATGTTAGCAGAGCTGGTACAGTTCTTGCCAGGATAACCTCTGGATGCGGGAGCGGGTCGACCGAACGTGGCAGCAGTATAACACGTTTCATTCCAGAAACGCACAAGTCCCTAGGCCTAAACCCGGATGGCAGCAGGGTTAGGCAGCACAGTCTTTTCAATAAAAGAAAAAGTCTTTAGTGCCAGGATAAGCACAGAAGTTGAATCGGTTCGTGACGCCACTTGCAACATCCCCACCGGGGCCTAGCCCTTGAGGTGAGGCCTGGTGAAAGCCGGGTGGCCCCGCGGTACCGAGTGGCTGCGGTTGCGGCCTAGCGCACGCTATTGTCACGGTTGCTTGGTACGGGGAACGGTAGGGCGTCCTACGGCCTGGCAGGTCTCCACAGTGTGGTGTGCAAAAAGTGTAGGGAGCGGCTGCTATAGCGGATCTCCTTGGGCAACCCTTAATTTTCCCGAGGTTGAGTCTCTGGTGATGGACAGGTGCCGGTGTGTGAGGGTAGTAGTTTAGTAGCAGGACCAGACGGAGACAGAAGTTGAAGAAAACAACTTACAGTTCGTTTATTGCAACCGGCAGGAACTGCAGAAAACGTGTCCTTAACAGGTGTGGTACTGGAGAGGTTATTGTGGAGGGAGCCACAGGATGTATTTCAACCAGCCTGGATGGATAGGCAGGCTGGGATGGCAGCTGTTGTCCTTAGAGGAGGCTTCAGCTCGGTCCTGGATCTCTTCAGTTATCAACCCTAAGGTAGGAATGATACCCTTTCCTCCACTACACTACCTCTAGTCTTAGCTTCCACTTCAGGCAGGGCTAGGCTCTTCCTGCACTGGTCTGGTATGCTAGTAGACTCTGAGCTGCTGCTACACTAACTACTCTCTGCTTGTGTCCTACAGACCCCAGAGGGCCTGACTAGGACGGGTCTCTCTCCTGAGAGAGATTTCTCTCTTCTCCTCTAGAACATTCCAGGCTGGGGTTTTATTACCTCCATTGGTCAGGTGGTGGCTGCTCCTCCATTACTCTCAGTGCACGAGACAGATGTAACAAGAACATGGTTGACAGAATTACATCACAATTAACATCTGCCTTGCCAGGAGGATTAACCACTGCAATTCCCCTTGATCCTATAGGACCATGTAGGTAATGTGGTGTTACCTTACAGGTGGGACGTATTCGCAAGCACTACCTCGCCATTGCATCGGCGAGGGTGTTGCAGGTGCATGGGCGCCACCATCTTTTTGAAGCTGGCGATCAGCGGGTGTTACCGGTAAGCCTTTGCTGCAATATGCAGCAAAGAATTCCCGGCTATGGAGAGCCCTCTCCATGCACCCGCACCCGACATGTGACGTAGTATTACGTCACATGTCGGTAAGGGGTTAATGAGCCATGCTGCTGCACTACTGGCATCACCACACATATTAAACAAGATTCTCAAAAGATTATTGCCGTTGTATATAATCCAGTATAATAGACCTGAGTTAAAGCCGAGACCCTAATTTAACACAAAAAACTGTTAATACCTATTGACTTGAGTATACAGTCTAGATATAGCATGCCACTCATACCCCCAGTTACAGCCAGCCCTTGCCACGCCACATATGTCAGCAGCCCCTGCTCCCAGTATATAGCTGCACCTGCCCAGTATATAGCAGAAGACCCTTTCTCCCAGTATATAGAACAGCCAGCCTCATGCCCACAGTTACCGCCAGCCACTTGCCCCCAGATCATGTTCCAGCACTCCTGTCCCTCCTGTAAATAGCCTGCAGCCCCTGGTCCCCCAGTATCCACCCCTGCCCCCCAGTATGTGCTGAGCCCCTGCACCCCTTCCATAGCAGCAGAGTTCGAGGATGTTATGAGGATTGAACTTAGGTGCAATTTTCTAATTTTCATGAAAATTGCTAAAACTCACGTTGGTGTGGAGAGACAAATAGTTTCAAGTGACTTTGAGAGACCTAACTAAAAGACTGTTAACGAGACTGATAAACTTTAAATGTTCACAGGGATTAAACACACAGTTAGAAGTGTGATTTAAAAAACATAATGGGCGGTTCATGACAAGGGCCCAATTCGCGTTTTCCCGACGTGGTAAACGAATATTTCTGATTTGCGCCGATTTCTCCGAATGGCCAGGATTTTGGCGCACCGCGATCGGATTGTGGACGTGAGGGTTTCGCGCATACTTCACTGGTCCGACTTGGTGAAGATCAGAGCATTCCGGGGAACTTCAGCGCAGCAGCACACCACTGGTGGACGTAGGAGAAACTACTTTAGTGAATCCGGCCGGACCGAATCCCACAGAGAACGGCCGCGTGGATCGCGAAAAATGGACCGGCGGTAAGTAAATCTGCCCCAATGTTGGGTGGGGGTGAGTATAGGGTTAGACCCTGGAGCAGTCAGAACCCCATAGTGGATGGCATGTTTGCACGATTTGCCCCCACAAGTGTACGGGTGTCCCAATCGCGGGGTCCGAGGCTCACCTTGCTACCCCATCCAGCTGAGCGCCTGCGCAACATTACCTGTCCTGGCTCTAGTCTCCTCTGCATACCGCCGTGGTGCACGCTCCCGACCCTGGGGCATCGAGCACAGCTTCTCTGGACTTTAAAGGGCCGCGCACCGTTAAGGCTTGCCTTTGAAAACTCCCTCCTCCCCTCCCCGCCCCTCCCCCCTTTCCGCACTCCCTTTTCTTTCCCCTGATTCTCTCTTCCTCTCCCCATTCCTGAGTCCTTTTTCTTGCCCTTCCATTATGCCCTGACCTTAGCACACCATACCGGCTCTTTGAGTCCAATGCCATGTGAAAGCTCCCCGTGCGATATTCCGTTATCCTGTGTGTTGGCCTTCCTTAGTTCCGGTTCTGCGTTCGTGCTGTTCTATCTGCCTGAACCTCCCGTTGATCCCCCCGAATGATGTGACTTCACTTGATTTCTGATGTTACCAGGACCCTGTGCCGAACCTGAACACGGAGTGACGTATCCTGCTGAGGTACTCTCGACCTCGGCTGACCACCCGTGGGTTAGTCGCACTGTGGCGCGGACCTGGTGGACACCTGCTGGTCCCTGAGTCAGCAAGACCAGCAGAGATGCCGAGGTCGGTGAAGACAGTATGACATAGATTCCAGTCCACAGGTGTCGGCTTAGTACCCACCTCCGCGGTGGTCAACAGATGATCCACTGATCCGGATCCATGGACAAACGAGAGGGTAGGGAGGGGGGTGGTTCTGGTTACTGTGATGTTTTATAAATGATGTATGTAAACATGTGAAGTCTTTGTTTATGTGACTCGTGTGAGATGTTGTTAATGGTTTCCAAAGTGTAAATATGTGTACTCTTTCTTTCTTTATCCCCTCGTGGCATGCCATGTCTAGACCTTTAGGAAAGCTGATCTTAAAATTTTGCCCTGTGTCATTAAGGAGGTGATAATTTTTGAACTTTACAATAGCCAGGGGATTTTGAGAGATGTTTTACCGGTCAACATGTTACTGCAAAGGACTAAATAAAATTTTGATTATATCTTTTTGGATATGAAAAAAATTAAATTTGGCAAAAAGTGTCAAAAATTCTTCATTTTCATGTCAACTGTCTGCTTTTCAGGCAGAAGTCATAGCACCCAGGATACTTATAACTAAATTTTCCCGAATGTATGCTATATACTGGCGCGGGTTTTATGCATCTCTCTCTTTTCTAGTGTGTAAGGAGGTAGAATTTGGGAGCAATTTTTCTCATTTTTAACAAACGCAAAACCCTTATTAAGGCCTCCTCAGCTTAACTGACTCTGAGAGGACCAAACAGCAGTAAACCCCCAAAAAATTTTACCCTTTTGAAACTACACCCTCAATGTGTAAAAAATCAACTGTAAGAAGGTGTTAACCTTGTAGATGCTTACAAGGGGTTAAAACAAAATGGAGGGTGTAATTTACAGCGTCTTTTTTTAGACAATATATTAATTTTGGCTAAAAATTTACACGACAAAGTATTAAATGACAAAAAACTCCACAAAGTTGATAACCCAATGTCCCAGAGTCAGAGGATGCCCCATTGTGGTGGTGACTGCTGGTACGCCGCACGGCGGGCTACGAACGGAAGGAGGCGCATTCAAGAGATCTTCATGTACATTCTAACGGCTATAACATGTGTATATTTTGTAATGGGCATAGGAGAGTTTTTTTGTGGTCGAGATAAATTTTCAGGTCATCATTTACGGGGGGCTCATAGCTAATAATCAGATTTTATTAACTTTTCTGGTGGGTGGTTAAAAAATCATTATGTATGGTTTTAGCATTTTCCTCGGACGTCCACCGTACTTAAAAATGTTTTATCGTTATTCTATGCGGCCCCACTCAGCGGTGGCTGTCCATGTCGGCTGGTGTCCAGTCGCGGTTGGGTCTCTGAGCCACGGACACATATGGGGTCAACGAAGTAAATCAACAGAAGTGTCCAAGCGGTACTCAGGGATTGGGTTTTGTCACAAACCACTTGTGCACCAATCCCTTTCCTCACTCACAGGTGAGTGTGATTGTAAATTGACCTTCTTCTTCCTTGACGCTAGATTGACCAAAGGGTCGTATAGTATACTTGTCGTACCATAACGGGAGGCACTGAAGATTATATTGATTAGATTTGGGCAATCGACATATTCGTCCGCTGAGTCGCCACTGGGGCCGGTTCTTTTTTTGTTTGATAAAAAAGATTGGTGGTTTACGGCGTGTAATTGACTATTTCGAGACATTACTCATAGAGAATAACGATAAAAAACTCAGTGGTCCCTCCCCTTGAGCCCGATCTGTCTTAATCAGGTTCCCCTGGTTGCCCTCGCTCCTTCCAGCTCCGTTTCTTCCGGGGCCGGGTCATCCACCCCATTGGTAACGGCAAGGGAGATGCGGTGCCTAGATGGAACGCCTCTTGCCGGACAAGAGTTCACTACGTGCCGGATGTATTGCCTCCATCCACAAAGAGCCGCGGGACCTGGCAGTTGCTCCGCAGGGGAGACCAGTGGGGTGGTCGCCTCTCGGATCATGGCGCGGCCCATGGATAGCAATGGGACACGTACTCACAATTACTGTGGATGGGTGCATTCACGTGGGTCACCGCCGACCCGCCGGGACTTGCAGCCGAGGAGGAAGAGGTTTTCGGAGACTCCGCACTCGTCGTACTCATATACCATCTCCTGCGGGAAGTAACGGTCCTCGCGGAGTCGGGATCCGGTCACACCAGCAGACCGACAGTGGTCCTCACGAAGTAGGTCGTACTGCAGGGAAGAACTCGAATTGCGACTACCACACGGCTTCAGGTTGTGCAGTCCTCTCTGGCACAGATCAAGGCCTCTTGACAGACGGCGGGGGGTACTATACTTCCCGGCCGGTGTTGAGTCCTGGGTGCGAAGCCAGGCCCTTCCGCTTGTCGAAGAACCGGTACCATGCCCAGGTGATGCGATTTTCTCTGACCCAATCTCCAGCTGTAGATCGAGTCCGGCCGATTATAGCCGCGTTTGGTGCCTTCCTTCTCTACGGCGTCGCTGGTCCGAGACAAGCGGTTTCTGGAGTCCCGCGGGCTGGCTCTCACCTCTGCCTTGAGGCGCGGAGGGTGGCCGGGTTGCTTGGTGCTCCGTGGCTCCGGGGTGCAACGGTCGGATTCTCCTTGGACACAGGTATGTGCCTGAACAGATCAGACCGAACCGAACGAGGGGGTCCAGGAATCACTAACCGCGTGGACTAGCGAGGTCCCGTGTGCAGGAGTAAAGTAGTGGCCTCGGAGCTAGGTGTGAGCGGCAACACTAGGCCCAGGCGTTGGTACTCAGCAGGAGTCGGGTGCCTCCCCACGTGGCGCCGTCCACAAGTTGACCCCGTAACGGTACCGGGATGGGTAGCCGGGAGTAGTGGACGAAGACGCCCGACGGGTGGGATTGGTACCGCGTCAACCGTATGGTAGATGTCCTGGTGACGAAGGGCCACGAGCAATCCTCGGGGTGCGCCGATGTCCAGCGAGGGTCTTCTGGACAGTGCTGCGCAAGACACCACCCATAGCTATAGAGACCTCTCGTAAAACTCCCGGACCGCTCGCACGAGGGAGAGGGGACGCTACCCACATGCGTTGTCCTGCTCGACTTCCAAAGTCCACTCAGATTGCTGGCGTTCTTCTGAGGCAGGGCAGGAAGTCCCCCTCGAGCAGTGGAGGAGGCCAAGTCCTTCCCGGCCAAGAGCTGGTGCGCGGGCTCTTAATTTTTTCCTGCCCACAGGAGGGGGTTCGCGCCATCGCGCGTGCGTTGGGTGGAAGCTGATGGCGTCATCTGGGTTACCCGCCAGTGCAAGGTTTTGGCGGGCTTGAGATTATGTGCTGCGCCACAGTTTTCTGAGGTAAAATCTAGGGAGCTGGCAGCGCCGGATGGTAGCATGAGCTGGTTACAGTTCTTGCCAGGATTAACCTCTGGAGGCGGGAGCGGCCTCGACCGCACTGTGGCAGAAGTATACACAATTTGCATTCTCCAGAAACGCAAAGTCCCTAGGCCTAAACCCGGATGGCCAGCAGGGGTAGGCAGCACAAGTCTTTTCAATAAAAGAAAGTCTTTAGTGTCGCAGGATAAGCACAGAAGTATGAATCTGTTGTGACGCCACTTGCAACATCACCCCACCGGGGGCCTAGCCCTTGGGAGTGAGGCTGGTGACACCGGGGTCCCCGCGGGTACCGGTGGAAGTGGTCATGTCGGTTTGCGTCCAAGCACCGCTATTGTCACGGTCTGGACGGGGGAACCGGTAGGGCTGCCTAACTGCCTGGCAGGTCTCCAGGTCCCCCCCCACTGTGTCTGTTCAAGAAATGAGGCCGACCTCTTCTAGCGTTGTCATCTCTCTGGCTTCTGGACAAACACCTTAATGTTCCCGAGTGTTGAGTCTCTGGTGTATGGACAGGGGATACGGTTTGATGGCGGTGATTGATGAGGGTAGAGTTGTAGTAGCATGGACCAGAACGGAGAGACAAGAAGTTGAAGAAAACAACTTACAGTTCGTTTTTGCAACCGGACAGGAACTGGCAGACAAACCGTTTGGTCCTTAACAGGTGGAGAGACTGGAGAGGTATTGGAGGGAGCCACAGGAAGATTTGTATTTCACCAGCCTGGGATGATTAGGGCAGGCTGGGAGGCCGCTGTGTTGCCTAGAGAGGCTTCAGCTACGGTCCTGGATCTCTTCAGTATCACACCTTGAAGGTAGGAATGAATACCCCTTTTCCTACTACACTACCTAGTCTTAGCTCCACTGCAGGCAGGGGTAGCTAGGCTCTTCCTGCCACTGGTTCTGGTACTGTCAGACTCTGCGGCTGCATGCCATCGCTACTTACTACTCTCTGCTTGGTCTACACGAAACCCAGAGGGCCTGACGATAGGACCGGTTCTCGTCTCCTTGGAGAGATTCTCTCTTTCTCCTCTGAACTTCCCAGGCTAGGGGGTTTTATGTACCTCCCTTTGGTCAGGTGGTGGCTCTCCTCCAATTACCATCTCAGTGCACAGAGACATGGTAACACAGGACATTGGTTGACAGAATTTACATCACAAATTAAAATGCTGCCTTGCGCAGCAGGATTAAACCACTGCAATTCCCCTTGATCCTATAAGGACCATTGTGTTTAATGTGGTGTTACCTTACAGGTGGGACGTATTGCAAGCACTACCTCGCCCATGCACAGCCATCGAGGGTGTTTGCGGTGCATGGGGCCGCCACATCTTTTTGAAGCTGGCGATCAGCGGGTGTTACCGGTAAGCCTTTGACTGCAATATGCAGCACAGACTTCCCGGCTATGGAGCGCCCTCTCCATGCACCGCGACCAGCCCGATGTACGTAGTATTACGTCACTGTCGGTAAGGTTAATAATATGAGCCATGGCTGCTGCACTACTGGCATCACCAGTCACATATTAAACAATTCTCAAAAAGTATATGCCGTGTATACTCAGTATAAGTGACCTGAGTATAAGCCTGAGACACCCGTAATTTAACACAAAAAAAAATACTGTATACCTATTGAGCGTGAGTATAAGTCTAGTATATAGCTGCCACTCAATACCCCCAGTAACAGCCAGTCCCTTTGCCCCAGCATATGTCCAGCAGCCCTGTCTCCCGTATTGAGCCTGCAGTCCTGCCCCCAGTATATAGGCAGAAAGACCCCTTTCTCCCAGTATATAGACAGCCAGCCAGCCATCCCCAGTACACAGCCAGCCCTTGCCCCCAGTATATGTCCAGCAGCTCCTGTCCTCCTGTAAATAGCCTGCAGCCCCTGTCCCCCAGTATATCGCCTGCAGGCCCCTGCCCCCCAGTATGTAGCCTGCAGCCCCTGCCCCCCCAGTTTATTATAGCCAGAGTTCTGAGGATGTTATGAGGCTTAGAACTTAGGTGCACTTTTCTAATTTTCATGAAAAATGCTAAAACTCACGTGTGTGTGGAGAGGACAACTTAGTTTTCAGTGACTTTGAGAGACCTAACTAAACGACTTTACGAAGACATGATAACCTTTAAATGTTTCACAAGGGATAAAACAACTTAGAATGTGTGATTTAAAAAACATAATGGGGGTCATTTACTAGGCCCAATTGCGTTTTTCCCGACGTGTTACCCCGATATTTTCTCGATTTGCGCCGATTTTCCTGAATTGG
Organism: Engystomops pustulosus; assembly: GCA_019512145.1. Classification (NCBI taxonomy): domain Eukaryota; kingdom Metazoa; phylum Chordata; class Amphibia; order Anura; family Leptodactylidae; genus Engystomops; species Engystomops pustulosus. The sequence goes on from CM033641.1 coordinate 22,517,445, forward strand.
CCCGGATTTTGGCGCACGCGATCGGATTGTGGCGTGAAGGTTTCGCGCTTACCTTCCACGTGGTCGCTTGGTGGAAGATCAGAGCATTCCGGGGAACTTCAGCGCAGCACACCACCTGGTGGAACGTCGGAGGAAACTACTTTAGTGAATCCCGGCCGGGACCCGAATGCCCACCGAGAAACGCGCCGCTGGACTCGCGAATGGACCGGGGTAAGTAAATATCTCCCCAATGTTTGGGTGGGGGGTGAGTATAGGGTGACCTGGAGTTGTCAGAACCCCATCAGTGGGGATGGATGTTTCTTGCATATTTGCCCCCACAGTTGTCACGGCGTGGTCCCATCTATCGCGGGTCCGCAGGACACCCTTGTACCCCCATCCAAGCTGCAGCGCCTGCCGCAACTCCTGTCCTGGCTCTATGTCTCCTCTGCATCCTCCGCCGTGCGTGGCACGCCCCGACGCCCTGGGGCACGAGCACCGGCTTCTCTGGATTTAAAGGGCAGGCAGCCGTTAATTGGCTCTGCCAATTTCTGAAAACTATATAGCTCTGCCTCTTCCTGCACACCATACCGGATCTTTGAGCCATGCCATTGTGAAAGCTCCCCTCGATATTCCTGGTATCCTGTGTGTGTTCCGCTCCTTAGTTCCCCGTGGTCCTGCGTTCCTGTGTTCACCATCTGCCTGGACCTCCCGTTGATGACCCCGAATTGGATTAACCTGTTCTTTCCTGATGTCTACCAGGACCCTGTGCCTGAACCTGACCACGAGACTGTTCTCTGCTATGGTACCGCTCGACCGCTCGCGCCACCGGGTTTAGTCGCCACCTTGTGGATTGACCTGGGTGCGCACCTGCTGCAGCAAGACCAACCCGCTTTGGCGAGGGCTCTGGTGAAGACCGATGCACTTAGATTCCATCCAGGGTGCGGCTAGTACGTACCACCTCCCGGTGGTCCGAAGATGCCATGATCCGGTGATCCATGACAACGAGGGTTTATGGGTGGGGGGGGTTCCGGGTATACTTGATGTTTTATAACATGATGTACTGTAAACATGTGAAGGTTTTTTTGATTACTCGTGTAGATGTTGTTAAATGGTTTCCAAGAGTATAATAATGTTGTAATCTTTCTTTCTTTATCCCCTTCGTGTCTCATGCCATTTAGACCTTTGGACCAGGCCTGATCTTTAAAATTTGGCCCTGTGTCTTATAGGAGGTTATAACTTTTTGACACTTTAACGATACCAGGGGATTTTTGAGATTGTTTTAAATAAACCGTCACACATTGTACTGCAAAGAATATTAAATTTTGATTTTATCTTTTGTGAGTATGAAAAAAATTAATTTGGCAAAAATGTTCACAAAAAATTCTTCATTTTCATGTTCAAAATGTTCGCTTTTCAGGCAGATAGTCATAGCACCCAAGTAACTTTATAACTAACATTTCCCGAATGTCTGCTTTATATCTGGCGCAGGTTTTATGCATCTTCTCTTTTTCCTAGGTTGTAAGGAGTTCAAATTTTGGGAGCAATTTTTCCGTTCATTTTTATCAAACGCCCAAAACCCTTATTTAGAGCACCCCTACTCCTCAGCTTTAACTGACTCTGAGAGGCTCTACACAGCAGTAAACCCCAACCAAATACATTTATACACTACAACACTACAAATCTACCAAAAATCAACTCAATGTGTAAAAGTCAACTTAGAAGTGTGTTAACCCTTAGATGCTTCACATGGGTTAAAACAAAATGGAGGGGTGAATTTACAAGCTGGTCCTTTTTTTAGACAATTATTCATTTTGGCTAAAAATTAAACAGTCACAAAGTATAAATGACAAAAAACTCACAAGTTTGATACCCAATGTCCCAGAGTCAAGGATGCCCCATATGTGGTGGTGACTGCTTGTACAGCGGCACGCCGGCATAGAAGCGGAAGGAGGCGCCATTCAGAGCAATCTGCAATGTCACATTTTACAGCTATAAAATGTTTATATTTTGTAATTGGGCATTGGAGATTATTTTTTGTGGATGAGATCACTTTCAGGTACATCATTTACGGGGGGGCTCTATGCTAATAATCAGATTTTATTACCTCTTTCTGGTGGGTGGTTAAAAATCATTTTTTAAAAAAAATCATAATTCGTTTATGGTTTTAAGATTTTTTTCCTCGGACGTTCACCGTACCTTAAAAATAATGTGTTATCGTTATTCTATGGGTCATCACGATTACGGCGATACCCCATTTATATGGCTTTTTTATGGTTAACTTGTTTTGCAGAATATATTTTGTGAGAAATTTACTTGTTTTTGTATCGCCATGTAACAATGGGCAGAACATTTATATTTTTTTGTTTACAGCGCTGGTTTAGAGCTTATTTTTTGCGGGACAAGCTGTACTTTTTCTTGGTATCATGTTGGGGTACATTTTACTTTTTTTATGCACTTTTTATGCGGTCAGATGTGAAAATTTAATAATTTTTGTTAGGTTTTTTTGTGTTTTTTTTTACGGCGTTCACCGTACGGGTTCAGTGACCATTTTATTTTATTGTACGGGTTGTTACAGACATTGTGATACCCAATATGTTGTGTTTTTTTTGAGTGATTTTCACTATTTTTATGTTTTATATGATTACTGCATGGGACGGGACTTAAGGGGGCTTTTATTCTTTTTAAATAATTTTTTTTTAGTTGCACCTTTTTTTTTACTGTTTTATTTTGTCCCAGAGTGGGACATGAACAAGTGATCATTTGATCACTTGTTCATTGTAATATGCTGCAATACTAATGTATTGCAGCATATTACATAGTCAGCCTATGCATTCTGCATAGGCTGACAGCTGCACTGTTAGATCGTGCACAGTGCATGATCCTAACAGGCAGCTACTATAGGCAGCCCTGGGGTCCTGATCAGAACTCAGGGTTGCCATGGTAACGATCGGCACCTCCGTGCCCTGCACGGAGGGTGCCGATCCTCGCGCCGATGCACCATAGACGCCGCGGTCACTATGACCGCGGCGTCTATAGGGTTAAACAGTCTGTTACTGCGGGATCCCAGCTACCGCTGGGATCCCGCGGCGATCGCAAGGGCTCAGCTTCTGAGCCCGGGCGATCGCCATGACGTGATTCTACGTCAAGGTGCGGGAACGATCCGCATCCTATGACGTAGAATCACGTCAAGGTGCAGAAAGGGGTTAAAGGACACCTGTCATCAGGCCTGTGTCACTTTTCCTGTCACCACTACCTGTTGGAACAGCTCACAGGGATCCCATCCCAGCCTTTATCTATTCAATTCATACATTAATCGTTATAAAATCATCTTTTCTTAATTATGTAAATGAGGCTGTCACATGGTCAGAGGCAGTGATGTCACCCCTGTTACCCACCCCTCTCCTCCTCCTGCTCATGTCTGTGTGTAATGTATAGTAAAGCACTGCTGGTGTCTGTGCTTTATCTGCTGACATGCTCTTCTTCCTAATACACATGTGTGAGACACAGACATCAGCTACACAAGTACCTGACATGTTCTGCTATAACATGGCTGCTGGAGCTGTTGTATCTCTCCTATACAAACACAGGCTGCAGGGGGCGCCAGCACCAGGAAGCACATGGAGGAGCCATTACACCATTATATCTCACATCATTATACAGGTTGTCATCAAGTGCCTCCCACTCATGAATAAGCTTGAATATGGTAATGACTCATCTCACAGGTCATATTACAGGTCATTTGCATACAGCTTTAGGACCTCATTGCTTAAGTTTATAGGCATGTAAAGGGACAATGAAGGGATAGAGGCAATGCTTTCTGATGGCAGTTTATGAAAATATATTTAGTTTAGGGGGTTAATTTGCCTGACGGGTTCTCACAGCCACCCCAGCCTGTCCCCAGTAGTATACAGCTTGCCCCCAGTAGTATACAGCCAGCCCAGCCTGCCCCCAGTAGTATACAGCCACCCCAGCCTGCCCCCAGTAGTTTACAGCCTGCCCCCAGTAGTATACAGCCTGCCCCCAGTAGTATACAGCCAGCCCAGCCTGCCCTCTGTAGTATACAGCCACCCCAGTAGTATACAGCCTGCCCCCAGTAGTATACAGCACTGCCCAGCCTGCCCCCAGTAGTATACAGCCCAGCCCAGCAATAAAAAAAAAAAAAAACTTATATACTGACCCTCCGGTGGGCCCGATGCACAGCGCTGCACCCCCGATGTCCACGCGGCTCCTCTTCTGGCTTCCGGGCCCGTTTTCTTTCTTCTGCAGGGCGCCACCCATGGTTCTCCCTCAGTCGGCAGACGCATAGTATGACTCGCCGCTGCTGACGTCATACTAGGCGCCGCCCGGGGGAAAAACATGGCAGTGCCCAGCACGATCTTACAGAAGAAAGAAGACAGGCGCGGAAGCCAGAAGACGAGCCGCGCGGACATCGAGCGCTGCTAACGGTAGTTAGTTAGTCTGATCAAGAGTGATTTTGGTGCCATCAAGAAGGGACCAAATCTTGCATCTAAATTAAAACCAGGCTCCTATCCATGCATGAGCTGCGAAAATTGCAGCTACATGCTCAAAGGTGACATTTTTACCAATCCATCTACGGGTAAAAAATACAATCTTAAACATCACTTGACCTGTAGGTCCGACCATGTAATCTATGTCCTGATGTGCCCCTGTCCTAAAATCTACGTTGGGGAGACAATGAGTGAGAGTGTAGAGTGAGACTACACAACCATCGGTCATCAATCAATACATCTAAACTTGATCTACCAGTCCCTCGCCATTTTTCTGAATATGGTCCCAAAATACAAGATTTAAAATTTTCTATTATTGATCATGTACCTCCATGAAGGAGAGGTGGGGACAGACAGAAGGTCATTTTGAGACGTGAAACCGAATGGATTCATAGGTTGAATTCTCTTCACCCATATGGGTTGAATATGGACCTGAATTTGAACACCCTGAATTAGTGTTAGATCGATGCCCCTATCAGATATGCTGGATGCATAAGAGACGGTGTTAGGAAGTTCCTCATTTTATGATTTCATCTTTAAGTAATTTTTTCTCTCTTTTTCTTCACAGAGCACATTATTTGTAGTGCCACTGGACAGTCAATCCCATAGGCCAATTGTCTGCCAATATGCCTACACCCATCACCTAGGATGAAGAAATTCTTTCATGTATTATATGCCATGTGCCTTTTTTTCTGTGGTCCTTTTTACACGCAACTGAGGCTTTAATGTTTTGCCCTAATCATGTTTATATTATAGGGCATGCAGTGCGGTATACCATTAATATTGGCATATATGCCAATGACCAGTGAGTACTCCGCACTCTTACCTCTAATTCTTACCCGTTTACTGGCCTGATGTCCGCTCTCCCATATCCAAGATGGCCGCTGACCGACGTGTGTGGATCTCGCGAGAGCAGCAATGATTCCTGGGAGAGTGTTGACGCGAAGTGACTGGGAGGTCTTGGCTGTGCTGCGACACAAACCGGAGTCCTGCCTCTGCCACCCGTAGGTAAGGCCATGGATTACTTCGGGAGATTGGCGTACTTGAGCCGCGATCGGGTGATGTATACTTACCATCTCTATTCTTCTGCCTGAAACGAGTTGCGTCGGTGGTTGCCACGCAACCACCGCGGACATGCGCTGTTTCATTGTTTACAAACAATAGACAAGACGGCGTGAAGGGATGAATGCCTAGTGGCAACATTGATTTATCTATTTATTATTGATCTATTATGAATTGTATGTTCACTAACATTTATTGTATATTCTATTCAGACTACGATGTCACATTATGAATTACTTATCTATGCATGTTCACTGATGATGTCACATCCTGCGGGGGATATAAGCCCGCCTTGTAACACTGATGTTATTACTTGAAAATGGCTATATTGAGATAGCTGAAACGTTGTAATCTCCACTGGTGAAATAAACACCCATTTGACACGTAGTGCTGCTTTTCTATTTTTTACTTTGTGATGAAATGAAGAAGATTCTTTAAAGTCGTGAGTGCCGTGTTGTTTCTTCACTTTTTACATGCCAATAGTACTTTTGCTACGAGCGCTGAGCACCACCTGAAGGTTCCTATATACTATTTTTGTGCCGTCTCGGGACCTATATACCTGCACTTTAGACATATAGGAGTTTAAATAGTGCCCCTTTTTCCTATGCCTCTTTTGCCGTATCAAATAAAACTAGTGCCATTCAATTATGCTACGTTTGTGTTGCTTTTGTTTTGAATATATTAAAAAAATTTTAAAGGTCAACTAGCTATCCCCCCCCCCCCACCTCCATTAATTTCGTTTGTGCCGCTATCATTTTTAAGGTATGATTAGGTGTTTACATAGGTTCAGATGTTTAGGATGAACTGGTAAAAAAACAAACCTTGTGAGACTTCCCTGGTTTGATCACCAGGGGGAGCAAGCAAACACATTGGGGGTAATTTACTAAGGGCCCGATTCGCGTTTTCCCGAAGTGTTACCCGAATATTTCCGATTTGCGCCGATTGTACCTGAATTGCCCTGGGTTTTTGGCGCAGGCGATCGGATTGTGGCGCATCGGCGCCGGCATGCGCGCGACGGAAATCGGGGGGTGTGGCCGAACGAAATCCCGACGGATTCGGAAAAAACGCCGCATTTAAAAAAAAATTGTGTCGCGAAAATTTCACTCACCTTCATCCTGGATAGGCCGGTGTATTTCGAGGCATTCCAGCGGACTTCAGCGCAGCAGCGCCACCTGGTGGACGTCGGAGGAACTGCTTTGATGAATCCCGGCCGGACCCGAATCCAGCGCAGAGAACACGCCGCTGGATCGCGAACGGACCGGGTAAGTAAATCTGCCCCATTGGGGCAGATTTATCAAGTGTCTGAAAGTCTGAATATTTCTAGTTGCCCATGGCAACCAATCACAGCTCAGCTTTCATTTTACCAGTGCTCATGAATATTTTAAAGGGGAGCTGTAATTGGTTGCCATGGGCAACTAGAAATATTCTGACTTTCAGACACTTGATAAATCTGCCCCAGTGTACTTTGGAAGGAATGAACTCTGATTACCTCTGGAAAAAAATGATTAATATAATAAAAATGATGTCGGAAATGTGAGTTCACTGTTTATTATTTTTCTGTGGCAGTATTATAGTAGTTATATTCTTGTACATAGGGGACAGTATTATAATAGTTATATTCCTGTACATAGGGGGCAGTATTATAGTAGTTATATTCTTGTTCATAGGGATAAATATTCATAAAAAATGCTTTGGCCCCATTGGCCCGAGACTATACATGTTACATATCAAAACAAAATAGGGAATTCATTAATAATGTTTATTTTGAGTTAATTTGAAAATTAAAAAGAATATGTACTATAAATGACAAAAAAGCCTTTTTTTTGCAATTTTAACCCCAAAGAAAACTAAAAATGAATAAAAATAGACCATTAAACTTTTTTTACGTTTTAACTAGCTCTATGTGTCCCGAAAAAAGCACAGCAAAAAAAAACTTATGACTCATGACTTATAAATTTGCTAAAATGCCCCGGTCACCATAGTCTTTTCAGGCCACGTTACTAAAGGGTTAACCACCCATGACCAACATATATGATGTATACCAAAATGAACCCATTGATAAACCTCCAAAAATAATCACAAAAAAAATGTATATGTAATACAGAACTTTATTAGTTGTCAGCAGATTGAAAGACACAATTATTTTTTGGGCATTTTTTCAAATCTTTCATGTCCCAGATGAGGGAGAAAGCAAAAGAGACAAACTCTTTAAAATCCACTTTCAGATCGTCACCATCTATATCCAGATCTTCATGAGTTTTTCACTTCACTTTTGTCTTTCGCATTCTAGGAAAAAAAATTAGACAATATATTAGGCTTGAAGGGAGCTTGTCATTTTTTAATACATGCACAGTTCAAACAAGAAGAACGAATAAAAACCTGAAAATTTGTTTTGCCAATTCTCACAATGACGATACAGAATCCTTGTATTCCCCATGCTTTCCTACTGTACTAGCACTAAACTGATATAACACTAAATGGGGAATCAATATAAGATCCTTGCAGAGAACCCACACTCACTGAGGCAGTCAAAGTCTCCTTAAAGGTAGGGCGCGCCCGCACTGGCATACTGGGGCAATGTTAGGGGCCCAGAGCTGCTGGGGGGGCCCACATAAGGCTGTAATAAGGAATCCATGGGGCGTGGAAGGCTGTATCTAATTAATCCATAGGAGGTGGGTTATAAAATAACCATGTGGTGGGTGTGTTGGGATGGTAAACTAAAGAATATTTTAGGAACACGAGACTGTTTTGAGTTCTGAATTTTTAAGGCCGATGTGAGTTCACTGCAAAGGGCCACTGAGCTCTGTCCCCCAGGGACCTACTGAACCTGGAGCTGAAGGGGTATTCCCACTTATTGCAACACTTGGGAATTCCTCATAAGTGTCGGCACACATTACATGGGCTGATGTGCTGCCAACAAACACTCATTTTGATGCCAAAGTAATGGCTGCTGTTAGGTCGGGGGTGTCCTTTGATTAGAAATTGTAATTAGTGCGCATGAAGAATTAATTTGTGTTCTCCACATAAATGATTGGCTACAATCTATATACTCCACTATGGTATATAAAAATGTTTACAACCTGTAAAGAATTCATAACATTATAGCCGTTCTTCTTGACCCCTCCACCCACATGCACCATTGACTTAGCCAAGTCTGCATGTGGTTTATATAGGTTGGAAAATGATCACATAGTAAAATTCCATCCTTCTTTCTTTGAAATCATATGTCAGGAGAGTTGTGAGCCCCCTCTCCCACACACAAAAGAGAGTCATCATGTACTGCTAAAATTGTTGCTTCTGATGCTCTAATGGAATAGGAGTGTATTACAGACACTTGGAAACCTATTAGGCCTGTAACGGGTCACACAGACAACGGAACTAAAAGTCTCTATGGGAAGAGTCCGGAGGGAGGAGTCTGTGGACCAGTGGACCCTCTGGACCACCGCAGGAGATGGTATGAGGCCTGCGGTGGCAGCCAAGGTACAGGAAAGTGCAGGAAACAGTCCAAGCCTGGGATGACAGCAGCAACACAGAGGAACACTGGTAACCCTGGCGCGGACTGCAGACACCGCTGGACTGGAACCCTGGGAGGCACAGCAGGAAGCGTATGGGAACGCTGGAAACAGGAGACACGGAGGCGTCTGGAAACGCTGGAAGACAGGACACACCAGGAGCGTATGGGAACGCTGGAGACACACAGGAACACAGGAAAGCGTCTGGAAACGCTAATGGGCTTTCTCTACCACAGGAACGGCTTAGGGAAGCCTGGCATGGAAACCATAGGAGATCCTAGGAGAAGATCCATCCGGGATAGAAGGGAGGTGCCGGATTATAAGGGCGAGCCAGATTAGCAGCAGCCAATCAGGAGGACGCTGGCCCTTTAAGGCTAGAGAAGTCCGCGTGCGCGCCCTCTAGTGGTGAGGGCGAGCAACTGCAGGCAAGGAGCATGCGGCCTACATGCAGGGAGCCAGAGTACAGGCCGGAGCCAGGAGTGGTAAGTGAGGGCTGGGGGAGCGGGGACATGGATCGCGGGAGCAACCGTGACAAGGCCTCATATTTATATAACATATTATAATGTGATAGTTAATAGGCATATGAAGGAATTATATGTGCCCCTAGAATGTTATGGGTCCGTATTATATAACTTTATACACTGCTTAATCATAATAAAACCAAGTACGGGAAACTATAAAAGGAACCTTACAGCAAATATTAAACCACTACCAGTCACGTATCATGGAGCGTAACACCATTTATTTCATGGCCCTGCGAGGTGGCATTATTCAGGAAAGTAACTTTGAAGTGATATGCCAATTAGTTGTATGGTGGAGACCTCAGTGCAGAAGTCAAGCTCTCTCCACCGCAGAGTTCCTCCTTCTCTGTGAGTGACTAGTGATGTCACTTGCCATCTCTTCTCATCTCTCTTCAGCGTAGAGCTCTCTGCCTCTAACACTGCATACTAATAATTTGCATATCACCTTATAGAACAGCTCTCTATATTCTGTTCCTTATTTATAGTTAACAGTGAATTATTATGCAGTCTATTGTTATAAATACAGTTACATAATATTACATAGTGGGAAAAGTGCTTGATCGCTTGGGTCTCCACAGTCAGACCCCTAGTAATCAGATCCTTCTACCAATACAAAATTTAATGTAAAACTGGAACGGGGTATCAAAGTGATTAGGTGCCCTTAAGTGCCCCATGTGAATGTAAAGTAAATTAATGTATTATATATAATGCTGGGAAGTAGGAAGCCCCCATAGACCCCTATGGTCAAGATTGCTGAAGGTCCCACTGGTCAAACCCCAAACATTTTCTATGTAGGGTCTTGGGAGTGAACCCCTTTAAACACTTTTAACTTCTCTTGTTTGGGAGATGTTTCCCTCTATTTAAAAGTACAATACACTAATTCAAGTTATGTCTGTATCTATTGTATGTAGATAATATCTCACCCCCAGGATCCCAGGCAGCTCCTTCTCAATCAAAGTCTTCAGTTCCCCTTTGCATAAAGTGTCTCCTTTGCCGTCTTTTCTGGAATATTTGTCAAAGACATTGATGATCATAACCATTGCAGTTTCCAGCTCGGTCATGTTTGGATGGGATGTTGCCTCCTCTGCTCGTTCAGGTAGATAGCTATAGGCAGAATGAAATATTCGGGACGTGGCTGCTACTTATATCGGTCGGTTGTGTCACATGTTTACGGTGAAAAGCAAATATTGAGCAATAGGTAAATATACTCGGAGTAACATACAAATAACTGCAATAAATACTCACTTGAGAATGTATCTATGTTTGGTAAAGGTTGGCTCAGTTGAATCATGTTGACTTTCTTTATAGGAATTAATGACACACCTTCATTTTATTTCACCCCTCGCAGGCAAAATTGTGAAACTCACAAAAGGGTATAGAGGTGAAGATACCCATTATATAAAATACAGCAAAACCCACTAAATTTCTACAAAAATGGTTATGCATATAGATTTAGGATTGTTACAACTCTTTATACAGTGGCAGATGTTTGAGCAAAAGAATGATGCCTGATACTTTGTTGCTTATGTAGATAAGGGACAAAACACATGTACACTCAGCCAAACCAAACATGCATGTGTATAGATCTCTGATCATTTGGATTGAGCCTTTGTAAATCTGGCCATACACATACAGTAGTCCAAACCCGGCATGTTTTAGGGACTGCTCAACTATGTCAGTGTTAGGGAATGTACAGATACACATGGGGGGGCATTTACTTACCTGTCCGGGGGAGTTTACATCAAGTGCATTGTCTGATGATAATGCCCTGTGCCACGATTCACCAAGATCGTGCGCCCGATATCCTGCATGTGTTGCTTCCCCGCTCAGGTCCACCGGAGTTCACCTTCTTCTTCCTGGTGCATGTAAGTGCTTGATCTTGCCACACCATTTGATAGTTAAATCCCACGCTGAGTCTGAATCAGTCAGATCGTCCGAGGTGCCGACGTGCCGCCCCCTGAATTCTGTTGCATGAAAGTCGGAGCAGCTGCGCCAAAATCCGATCGCGTGCAACACAATCACCTGCTAAATACCTGCCCCAGATGTGCAATTCCTGAAAATGTCGGAAAATCCGGTTAAAGTGCGGCCCCATGGAGTATCAGGCAAGCTGACCTTAAATAGAGGAGTCTTACTATGGCTTCATTGTCTATTCCAGTGCATGCTCAGCAAATCTGGGAGTCTATACAGAGGCAGATTAAGCCTGCCATGGGCCCTGGGCTGTAGGAATATTATAACCCCCTAGTCTGGAATTCACTTCCTACATCTGGTTCTCAAATCCATCTTTTTAGAGAATGGAGGATACATCTCTTTTGTCTGCTGTCTTTCTGCAGTTTCAGGACCTTTAGAGGGCATGTATTGAGAGCATGAGCAGATGTAAAAGGATTTGATGGGTGAAGGTCCTTCTCGGGATAAAATTTGGTGGGTGGTATGGGTGGCTATGGACCCCCTAGAAAGCTTAGGACCTCAGGCTAAAGCCCAAATCGAATATATAAAGCTGAGTGTATATGTGTGTATATATGTATGTCTGCTAAATGAATCTGTACCGACGCGTTTAAAATCCATTTATTAGCCACCATCTACAGAAGCTGCTGCCTACTGGCAATGAGCATAAGACAATTATGTGTGAGGTAAGATGGATAGAGACAGAGAGATTTATTAGAAATAGAATGAGGTAAAACTGTTAGTTACCCATGGAAGCCAATCAGAGCTGAGCTGTAATTTTATAAACAGCTGTGCAAAAATGAAACTTGAGCTCTGATTGGTTGCCATGAGCAACTAGAACACTTCTGATAAATATCTCCATAGACAAAGTGACAGTTGGAGACAGAGACAGTCACTGGTATGAGAGTGCCCGATACAGACAGTCACAGGTATGAGAGTGCACGAGACCGACAGTGACTGGAATGAGAGTGCCCTACAGTGACTGGATTGAGAGTCACTTAAAGAGTCTGCCAGAGACAAACAGTCATTGAATGAGAGTGCCAAAGACAGACAGTGTCAGTGACAGTTTTGGCACACACAATAATTCTTCCTGTATTTCTTTTTTGTTTATTTCAAAATAATAACTTCACAACATATACCCTTCACCAGTGTATGAATTTGTATGAAATTCAAATATAGCAGATAAAAAAAGTTACGTTTCGGTCATCCTGACCTTTGTCCAGTTAGATCTGGTCTGTAAACAAAACAATCTATATAATTAATAAGGTTTGTGGTGAACAGAGGATACATCATAACAGGTAAGTATATATCACAGTATAACAGATTATAAAGATTTCATAGAGTCATCATGACTACAGCGGTCACAGGGTAGTGACACTGTTATTATATCTCTCATAAGAGAAAAACAAAATAAAATTTCCAAAGGGTCTAATCAATGTTCTCAGATAAGAAATAAATAAATATATATATATATATATATATATCATAAGATAAAGAGTTACAATAACCCATAATTTAGGCCCAGAGAGAGCGAGAGTACTAGGAGGAGGGGGAGAGATCCCAGCTGACAGGCGTAGCAGACTATGGCAAATCTTGTACAAAAATATGAGAGGCATGTAGGTAGATCATAATCAGCACGATAGTATCGGTAACTTACTGCAATAGGGAGCCATAATGTTTTATGTGAAGCAAGACACAAGACAAGCCGCATTCCTGCTGTCATCCCAGGCTCGGACTGTGTCCTACATCCCTGTCATCTCTGGCTGCCACCGCGGGCCGAGTCGCACCCGTGGAATGACCTGGTGGCACCCCGCCGCAGCAGGACCATCCGGCTTTGCGGCGGACTCTGGTTAAGACCAGGTGCCACTTAGGCTCCGGTCTTGGGTGTCGGCTAGCACTCTCGACATCTCCCGCGGTGGTCCAGAGGGTCCACTGGTCCACAGACTCCTCTTCCCATAGAGCAGTAATGGCAAACATTTTAGAGGCCGAGTGCCCAAACTACAACAAAGATCCGCTTATTTATCGCAAAGTGCCAACATAGAAATTTAATTTGTGATTTATACTCCCTTCTCTGTCACAGTTTTCATTGATACCAGCCCCTGAGGACACCAATAAAGCAGAAAATAGTCCCAGGTACAGCTGTCACTTTAAAATGTCTTGTGCACAGCAAGTCCTGGGCTGTCTGGGACTGCAGGAAGATACCTGGAGTCATCTCTGGTGATGGCCTGAGTGCCCACAGAAAGGGCTATGAGTGCCACCTCTGGCACCCGTGCCATAGGTTAGCCATCACTGCCATAGAGACTTTTAGTTCTGTTGTCTGTGGACTGTTACACAATCCTACTACCTTACAGTCACATCTTTGTGCCAAAATAAATAGATATAGATGGAGAATTATGTATTAATAACAATTGTAAGCATGCATGTTAATATTCCATATAATATATAATATAATATTCTCTAATTCAATATTTCTAAGGAAGAAAATTAGAAAATACACCTTAGACGTGACAATAAGGCTACATTCACACTGCCATTGCCCGCCGTACCGTAGCACGGCGGGCACACGGCAGTCCCGCTGCTCACCCCCGTCCCTCTTCATAGGAATATATGGTGCACGGTACATGGTGCACATGTCCTCTCGAAGGAGAGGACATGTCCTATCTTTCTACGGGGTACGACCATTGCCGTCTATGGGGGACGTGTATCGGCCGTATAGACGTCCCCCATACGGCAGTGTGAATGTAGCCTTAGGCAAATGTACATGATAGAATTCAAAGGCAAATTTATGAAAAAGTCCTGTCATAAGTTCGATTCAGTCCCAGTGGCTCAATAGTTTGTAAGATATGAATCCAATATGATTCTCTGTTACGTAGAAGATTTATTCTGTTGCCACCTCTTCTTGGTGGATCCACTGTCTCAATGACCTGGTATCATAGTCGTGAAGGGTGGTGAGGATGAGAGTTGAAATGTGCTGGGACTGGTAGCAAGTTTTGATTAGTCCGTATTGTAGATTTGTGTCTTTTATAGGAGTTATAGTCTCTCCTATATATAGTAAGCCGCACGGACATGTCAACAGATAAATGACAAAACGAAAATTACATGTGAAGTAATTTTGGATGGGATTGTGTTTACCCGTCCTGGGATGACAAAAATATTCACCACGAATCACAGAGGAGCATTGGCTACGGTCAAAGCACGGAAAGGTCCCTTTTCTTTAAGTAGAAAAAAAATTTGTTTTGATTTTTTCTTAAAACTGCCAAGTCAGCATGTACCAACTCATTCTTTGTTCGTTTTGTAACAGTTCATGGGAGGTCATTGAAATTCTTGAATATCCGGATAGGCTTGTTTAGAAATAAACAAAAAAGTTACACAAGAAGAATTATTATGCGTGCCAAATTTTTCAGAATTGATGAAATTGGCCTGAGAATCCTCTTTTGGAGCATTAGGAAGAGAGCGGTTCCTGTGTTAAACAAGTGTGACAAAGACGGACAGTGACAGAGACAGCCTGAGACAGCCTATAGATATATGGTTAGCATTTCAGCCATGCAGCACTGGGGACCTGGGTTCAAGTCCCAGGGTCAACATCTGCATAGAGTTTGCAAACAGTCCAATTGTGGAGCAGCACAGCGAGTATAATGGATAAAGTCCAATGGTGGGTGCACGCATCCAACAAACCCGATCCACCGGATTGTAAGGTCAGATATCAAAAAAAAATGCAATAAGGCACCACTCCGGTAAGTATAAAGGTGATCTTTATTCACCCATGGCAAAATAAGGTGCAACGTTTCAGCTCATCCATAGAGCCATTATCAGGCATAGAGTTTGTATGTTCTCTCCGAGTTTGCATTGGTTTCCTCCGGGTCCTCCGTTTTCCATACTAGTAGGTTGATTAGATTGTGAGCCCTATTGGGGACAGGGACTTATTCGGCAAGCTCTGTGCAGCGCTGCGTAATCTGTGCGCTATATAAATAAAGGAATTATTATTATAATTATTAATTATTTTTGTTAACCCATTGTATTTTGTTACAGCTAAGAGCAGTTATTTACTATCCTGGGCAAAGCCGGGAGCCGCAGCTAGTTATATATATTATTATTCACTAATGCGTAAACGTCTATGCAGTTGGATGTAATGTCTGTGCAGCTGACGGCTCGTGAGAGTGGAGAGCACCAACATCTTATTTTTAATTTACACTCCTTTTCTAGTGAATTGAAATAAAGTCTCTGGGCTGAGGCTTCTGCCTTGTGGAGGTGTCTGTTGCTCATAGATCTTAAAGTGAATGTCTAGCCACTAGCTCCTGTACATTACCTCCAGTACAATGACCACTATTAGATATGGAAGTATAATATTATGAGAGTGGAGTGTACCGTATACAAGAAGGGAAGTGCAGATCAAGATTATACATCCACATCTCTTGTTCTTGCTATGCATCTTCACTTTATAACAATGTCCAACAATAGTCTTTTATTTCTTTCATAAATCCTTAATCCCTTTTTCCACCCTTATCTTTCTTGCTATTCCCTCCTTTCCTTACATCCTACTTTCCTCTCTACATGCATTTCCTTCCCTCACATATTCTTTCTTTTCTTTGTCTCCATATCTTCCTGGCTTGCTCATTCCTCTCCTTCCTTTCCTTGATTTGTTTCTTTCCCCTACTTTCCTCTTTCTCATTCCCTAGTTTCCTCTCTCCCCTTCTGTCACCTTGGTTTCTACCTCCCTCTCCTTTCCCCTGTCACGGGTGTCCCCGCGATGCAAATCACGGGCCCACCCGTTCCCCTCTCTGCCCGTGGCAGCACCACTCACCTGTCCCCACTCCTGATTCCCATCCTTGCTCCGTCCTGAGTTCCCGTGTCCTGAGTTCCCGTGTCCCCTGTTCCGGTTTTCTCGTTCCCATCTGCCCGGCCCTCCCATTGCTTACCTCGGATTGGACTTGACCTTGCATTTCTGCCGCCTGCCCTGACCTGTGCCTGAATCTGACCACAAGCCTGTCTCCTGCTAAGGTACCTCAACCTCGACTGCCACCACAGGTTAGTTGCACCTGTGATACGACCTGGTGGTAACCTACAGCAGCAAGTCCATCCCGCTTTGCAGCGGTCTCTGGTGAAGACCAGGTGCCACTTAGATTCCGGACCCAGGTGTCAGTTAGAACCACCTCCCGTGGTGGTACAGTGGATCCACTCATCCCGAATCCTGACATCCCTTATTAGTTTCTCCTTCTCTTCCATCCTATCTGATCGTGTTAACCCCTTCACGCTCTGTGACGGATATATCTTCAGGGCCCGATCACTGCGATCGTTACTCCCCTGGGAACATATACGTCTCTTGATTCTTGTGTTACATTTACTTTGATACAGCTGTATATTGTACTTATATATGTCATTCACTACTTGCTCCTTCTTTACCTTAAATAACCTGTCTTTAGGAATACTTGACTGGAGTTAATATTTACTCTAATATATTTAATGCACTATAATCTCTTCTATATACATTCCCAGGAGGTATATATGTATTTGCTTGAGGGATTTGCAGTTGAATACAGTGTGATGATTGCAGTGTCACTCTTCTGTGACTTTGTGATCTTGAACAAATATTGTATCCTGCAGAGACTATTCACTGGCATTGACCGTAGCAGAGCCTGTGCGGCTGTACATGGAGGCTACATGGTTCCTTAGTATGGGGCATCTATGCACTAAACACTAAAGGTTATGATAACATACTTGGCATGGTGATAGATTGGGTCAGTACATCTGCATGGAGTCTGTATGGTGTCACCTTGGTTCTGGGGTGTCCTCTAAGTATTTAGGTTTCTGGCCAGACTCAAAAACAGCACTGATGGGTTGATTGACTTCCTATGAAAATGGGTCTAGTGAGTGAGATATGGAGATAAGATTGTGAGCCGCATTGAGAGTAGGGACTGATGGGAGTGATGATAATCTAAACAGTTTTGAAGAATATAAAGGCACTTTATACCATGTTTCCCCGAAAATAAGACAGTGGGGCACATTTACTTACAGGGTCATCGCTGTTCACAGAAAGTGCACTGTCCGACTCCAATGCACTATACCGCGACTCACTAAGATCGTGCGCCCGATATCCTGCATATGTCGCGTCCCCGCTTAGGTCCGCCGGAGTTCACTTTCTTTTTAGAGGTGCATCAAGTGCTTGGGCTTGTGAAACAATTTGAAAGTTAAATCTCGCGCTGAGTCCGAATCAGCCGAAACGCCCGTCGGGCACCCCCCGATTTTTGTTGCATGGAAGCCAGCGCAACTGTGCCACAAAAGACTGGGAGGTAGTAAACTTGAACACATTAAATTTCCCAATAAGGCACTTTAAAACAGACCCGTAATATAAAACAGAGTTATAAACTCTAACAAACATCCCCACCAGAATAAAAGGCAATGAGGCTTCCTGTTGGGTGTAAAAAGGTCACAGCTATTTATTTTAACAATTTAACAAAACTCCAAAACTTAAACGGCAATGTTATGATGTTCATTCTGGTGCCAAAACCGCAGCTGCCCGAAGCGGTTTGCTCGGCCGGACTCCCGACCAACACTGCGTCTTCCGGGCAAATCTCGTTCCATATCTCAAATCTCCACCAATCTCTTCCTTTTTACCGCCAGCTGTGACTTCGGAGTATGGAATACAAAAGAGAGACATCAAAAACACCAAACAGTAACTGTAGGGAGGGAGGGAGGGACAGCTTCACCGGTGGCGCGGGCAAGAGGAAGCAGCACGCCCAGGCGCCCAGCTTATAAACCCAAGGGGAGGGGAAACATCAGGGAGGGGGAGGAGAACCCAACAACTGAGCACTACACCCCTTAAAGTGCAAACACCACAATAAACTCTTAAGTGCAACTCCTGGACACCCCCAGTCAGAGGGCACCCTCCATATTCAGTCGGGGGTACCCTGCAAGGGTCACATGTGGCAAAATCCCAGCGCTGACACTTCTTAAATACCTGTGCAAGCAGTTTTAACATTGAAGTACAGACACAGTCCGAAAAAAGTGTGTCACAAAGGGGCGCAAAGCCCTTAGTAAATGTGCCCCAGTGTCTTGCTCCTAAAGAGGCACTAGGTCTTATTTTTTAGGGGATGTCTTATTTTTCCATGAACAAGAATTCACATTTCTTCTTGAAAAAAAAAATTTCTCTAACATCCTTATCGGAAATCCACAAGGTTTCGTCCCGTTCTGGAAGGCGCTGCCACACTCAAGGATAGAACTGGAATGTGGTATCCATAAAATGATTTTATTAAAAAGTAAAACACCACGTGCGCCCCTTGTTTTTAACATCCTTATAACTCTCCAAACTTATTTCATGCTGAATTTCTTGTGACTCTGTTTCTATTGGAATTATTGCTCCTGATTTCTCATGTTTAGAAATGACCCCTTCTTATCCTGGTAGCTGCTCATTGCATTTGCAGACCGACAGTCAGTGATTTTCACCCAGGTCGCAACCTTTTGCAGCATCGAAATGATCTACTAACACTAATGTACCACCTGGACGGACTGTTGCAATGACCGCCGCTAGGTCTTATTTTCAGGTGAGGCCTCATTTCTAAGCTTTTTAGGGGGATGTTCTATTTTAGGGGAAAGGGGGGGGGGGTTAACATAATTCACCATTTGTATTTTGTATATGAGTGCTCAAAATATGGTCACTGATGTGGATCAAACCACTAGCATTCAATCTACCTTTCCCTGCCTGGGAGCAACTGTCTGCATCAAACTACCTGACTGCCACAATTTGCCTATTTTTAAACTATTCCCACCAAAGAAGGAGCAGAGGTGACGCAGTTGATAGAGAAAGACTGTCTGGAGAGCTCTCGGTGCTCCTTTCTGATCACTTTTGTCATTTAAGAAATTCCTGGTCAGGGCCGGCACCAGCACTGGGCATAACTGAGTAAGTGCTGGGGCCCAGAGCTGGTGTGGTGGCCCACAATAGGCTGTACAAAGGGAATCCATAGGAGTGGGGGGAGCTGTGTCTAAAGAATCCATAGAGTGTGAGGGGGGGCTTATATAAAATAACCATGAGGGGGCTGTTTGTTATGATAAACTAGGGAATATTTTAGGGAGACTGTTTTAGTTTCTGAATTTTGAATGCTTAAATGCGGTTCACTGCAAAGGGGCCCACTGAGGCTCTGTCGCCCAGGGGCCTACTGAAACCTGGAGCTGACCCTGCTCCTGATGAACAACTCCCAGGGTGCAGAACCTATACACTCATGGTCATGTAATCATGATGTCATTGTAGGTCCTTTACCTAAATTCTCTTGGTGTTCGTAGTCTCCTTAATGACAGGTCCCATAGCAAATATTTAAGCTATCACTGATCTGATGCACTCCCTTAAATAGTGAATGGGAGTCCCAGAGATCAGGGGCAGATTAGGTTCCAGTTGTATTAGACAAGTGGCTGAGGTGTGGAGGAACTTCTATGAAAAAGTGTTTTTACCACACTTATATATACCTACAGTATCTATATACACATAAATATAACATATATACTATATACTGTACACTTTACTATATACACACACACATACATATATATATATATCTACCTCACACATACATCGCACATAACTCACTATATAAATATACATGTGCCACTCTATACACACAGACATGTACTAACACATACATACACACACCTATCTATATTCACATACATACCTATACTGTACCTATACATAATGCACATACAGGACACAAACTTGACCTGCTCCTCCACCCATCAGTGAGAATGCAAAGTCCGTTCTCTGAGTATCTGGGGCTCCAGTTCTCATTAATGCCACAGCCTTGTGTCATGCTGTGTCATAAAGGGATCTGTGTATTAGGAATTATTACATTTTGTACTAAATAATCAATTGGTGCCCGATAGGAACAGGCAGTGGCCTCCATTCAGTAGTGGTTCAGGGCGGTAGTGCCAATGTTGGTAAGCCAGAGTCAAAGTGGAACGCTATCTGTCTTCATACAGTAAGCAGGGTTGGCTCTAGGTTTCAGAAGGCCCATGGGCGACAGAACCTCAGTGCACGGGGTAGCAATTTGTGGCGCCAGCACCCAGGTGCTGCCAGGCTGCTGGGGACTAAGATCTGGCCATTTTATGCTCCACCAGCAGCTCTGGGCCCCGCCTAGGTGTGGCTGGTTCGGCCCTAACAATAAGTTTACAGTCAGGGTGGCAAAACTCCATATTTATAACTGTGTGACCAGAATCTGTATTTTTATATAAGTAAGTGTGATAGGAGTTTCTGTCCGCTCTTTGGAGAGCTGTCCCTCAAACAGGATGTTATGGCTCAAAATTTCCCCATGCAAACGGGCAGAGTTTGGCAGAATGTAAATTTAATGATACAGTCTGACTCAATTTAGGCCCTGAAAAACTCTAATGCTGACTTAAAAGTTGTGGCTGCTGTAATACAGTGATAGTTCTCTGGCTTGTGCTCCTTTTATTGGGAGATGTTTGTGACCACGGTTCATTGCCACATATTCTGGCTCTGTAAGCTCTCTAATGCAAAGATAGTGAGATCTACAACCACTCCAGATTTAAATTACAGCTTTAGACATTTAGAAACTTGGGTAGTATAAGACTTTCCAGTCTAACTTTCCAATGCCTAACCTTTAGACAGCTTTAGTCTTTCTCCCTCAATTTTTCCATTTGATTGTATGGTCTGAAGCAGCCCACAGGCTTGTGGTAATGTTTGACTTATGCAGTCATTTACATACTCATCCTGTAACAGCCCGCTGGACGAGTCCTTTACAAACCTTTACAGTCCAGATGATCCTTAGTTCTGTAGGTGAAATACAGTCAACTATATCTTATAGTCTTAATGGTCCTAAATGTAGTTGTCTTAATGAAATATTTATTTCTTCTAATGATATATAAATTCCTTGGTATGAACACCATCTACTCAGAACCGGCAATGCATCTGTAATAATATGTGCCTGGGAAGGGATTTAACAATGATAACAGTGTGGTATTAACTTATGTTTCCACTGGCTGGAAGCTCCAAACATTTCCAGAGAGAGTCCAGAGAGGACACACGTCCTGCAAACTAGCAGCCTGCTGCTGCTGTCTCACTTGAGGGTAATCCCCTCCTTGGGGCATGCTGCAGCCCTGCACCTATACTGGGTCAGCCCTAATCTTGATGCCCAATAAGCCACTTCTTCTCCAGCTGCAAGTACCTGAATCTGGAATGTGTGCTTATTATACCAGACTGCCAGACTACCTTGGAAGTTGGCAGATAGGACCTCTACCTTAGCCTGTTACCTTTGCTGTGTTGAAATAAAGAAATAAAGAAATTGTACATTTGATGTCCAATATCTTGTCTTCACGTGTGATCCCTGGCTGCCGCTAACATCACGAGCCTCCCTTCTACATCAACCTGGGGATCCCGAACACACACACAAATACACCAGGAATGCATCAGGGGGAACCTCCATCATATTGCAGCCTCCCCATCTTCTTGCCTCCCCTCACTGGAACTGTCTGGTCGTGGATGAGGCCTGTTCCACCTGGACCAAGCAATCTGACAAGTCTAGTGTTAGGCCTTGCTAAAGCCAGCCAGGCCCGGGTGGGAGGACGTTGCAATCTCATCAACAACTGAAAAACTTTGCTTCTGCCATTATCTTTTATTGATCGTTGTCACAGTTGTTGCTTTAACTTACTTGTATTCAGTCTGACCTGCAAAGGATGTTGTGCAGGCAAGGTCACATGATCATATGCTTATAGATCCCTTTCAGATAAGGTAACATGTTTATATCCGTGCATGAATTAGTGGATGAGCAGTAAAGAGGCCACTTAAGAGAATGCGATCTTCTGTGTAGTTGTATGATATTTGGTGTTTGATATTCTTGATGGGGTTCTTGATGGTCTATCACAGTTGTGGCAAACCTATGGCACGGGTGCCAGAGGTGGCACTCTATGTGGGTTCCTGGGCCATCAGCCCAGTACAGAGTTCATCAGACAGATTTCAAAGTATCTTCCTGCAGTAAGCAGAAAGGCATATTGGCACTGCAGCTGTAATGGGCTTTTGCAACCTGAAGTCCTTAGTGACAGGTTCCCTTTAAGGTTTATCATTGGTCTCCCAGGGTTTCCGATCGCATGTTTGGCTTTGATTTTGGGATTTAAGTGTTATTAGGTCTGACAACACTTATAATAACTGTTGGCAATAACCTAACCTGGGATCGTCATACCACACACAGAAGTGCACCTCTAATAAATTATATTACATAGTACCCCTCCAATTATTTATAAATAGTGCCCCTCTAATGATTTATTATATATTCTTTATTTCTATATATAGAAAAAGTCAGTTGCAGCAGAGTGGGGCTCATTTACTAAGGGTCCTGCGGCTGCGATTCCGTTGGGTTTTACCGAATATTTCCGATTTGCGCCATTTTGCGCCAAATTGCCCCGGGTTTTTGGCGCATGCGATCGGATTGTGGCGCATCGGCGCTGGCTTTCACGTGACAGAGATCGGTTGTGTGGCCTTTGGACAACCAGACAGATTAGGAAAAACTGTGGAATTAAAAAAACGATTTGTGTCACAAGATCAGCACTTACATGCACGGGAAAAAGCAGGTGAACTCCGGCGGACCTGCTGGATATTGGGCGCACAACCTTAATGAATCCCGGCAGACCCGATTCCATGTCGGCCAACGTTCCTTGGGATCGCGACTGGACCGGGTAAGTAAATCTGCCCCAGTGTGTGTAATCCCCTATGGGGGGCGGGGAGGGGGGTGTTGTTGCAAAAGACGCTAAACAAAAGACTTATGTATATATCCAAAAAAACCTTCCACTTTCAGAAAATAATGCTCATAGCATATTGCAGCTAGTGAGAGAGCAGGAATTGTTACCACTCACAGCTGTGTAACAAACAGCAGAGAGACCTGTCTTCAACTCAGTACACAGATTTGCCATAGCAACATAGAAATATCACTGTAACTAATGGGCACTTTACAACCTAAATGATATATACCGTATATACTCGAGTATAAGCCGACCCGAGTATAAGCCGAGGTACCTAGTTTTACCACCAAAAACTGGAAAAACCTATTGACTCGAGTATAAGCCGAGGGTGGGAAATGCATTGGTCACAGCCTCCCAGTATATAGCTGCCAGCCCCCTTCAGTATATAGCCTGCCAGCCCCTTTGTCTATGTAGCCTGCCAGCCCCTTTGTCTATGTAGCCTGCCAGCCCCTTTGTCTATGTAGCCTGCCAGCCCCTTTTTTTAAATGCCTGCCAGCCCCTTTGTTTTTAATGCCTGCCAGCCCCCTGTTGCCGGTAAAAAAAATAATAAACTTACTACTCACCATTCCGACGGCCCGGACAGCTCCTCTCCATCTTCATCTTCATGCCGCAGCTCCGTGGCCGCGCCTCTTCAGTCTTCATGCCGGCTTGGGGCCGCGACAGCTCCATGCGCACGGCCCGCCCGGCGCACTCTGTGACGTCAACAGCGGCTGACATCACAGTTGAGTGCTGGACGGGCCGTGCGCACGGAGCTGTCGCGGCCCCGAGCCGGCATGAAGACAGAAGAGGCGTGGCCACGGAGCTCCCATGGACCTGCGGCATGAAGATGAAGAGGAGCTGTCCGGGCCGTCGGAATGGTGAGTAGTAACTTTATTATTTTTGTATACCCGAGTATAAGCCGAGTGTTGAATTTTTAGCACAAAAGTTGTGCTAAAAAACTCGGCTTATACTCGAGTATATACGGTAATAGAGAAATGTTTATGACTCTCCCCCTTACCAATACCATAAATCTTATGAAATGAAGATTACACTTTAAAAGGGGTTTGCCCATTAAAGAAAGTTCTCAAATTCTATTGCCATAGTGATGTTTTCACAATAAAGATCATTTTTAACCCCTTTCTTTGCAATTGTCCTCATTTTTATTGCTGTTTTAGCTCCTATCACTCAGTGATGGTCAGTGTAAGATTCCAGAATGTGGGCGGGGACTCTCTAAGCAGACACTGATTCCTCTGTGCTATGAGATGCAGTGTGCTGACAATGTGCTTAGATTAGTATAATATAGGGATTATCTACACTTTCATTTAGCTATTTGAACATTCACCAGTATCGGACACAAAGAAAAAGAGAGATGAGACAGATCAGAGTCATGAGATGGACATAAGACCTAATGAAACACTCAACTCTGCTACCTACAAAATACACAGTCAGTACAACTATGCTCTACTTCCCCCTCAGATCCAGAGCTTATCTTGTCTGTAGAGCTGCTGCCATCTCCTCTGCTGCTGTTGGACAGGAAGTGCTTGTGCCTGTAGTTTGTAGAGCTGGTGATCTCTGCCTCCGGCCCCTCTGCCTGCAGTACAAAAGAAGCTATCAATAAGAGGAATCTGCCCCACCATAGTCAGGAGTTTATGGTCGTATCCAGTGACAACTAAAATATAAACATCAGGACTGATAGAGACAGGTTGGACTTATATCTGTGTATTTTTGTTAATAACATTGAATTAGTGAATTAGTTGTTTTGATATCCTGAGTATATTTAAAAATCTTGTCTTCAAGATGAAGTGAGGATAACCTCAGGGTGTGGAGGGGTATCATAGTTATGTATGAAGAGGAATAGGTCAAGTGTAAAAATTAACAAACCATATCTACTTAAACTATAAAGGGGGGGGTAGCTTCCACTTTTAAAAAGTGAAATGTCAAAAATTTTGTAGCAGTGTCCTTTATATATGCTTGTCCTTGGTGCCCTAATTGTTACCCGGAGAACACATAAAGAAGATCCCTAATGATAAGACACTTATCCCGCTATAAAATGTATTACAGCATCAGAAGAATGGAATCTAGTGCTCCATTCAATGCTGTGGTCCTGTCCCTACAAGTCTCATGGAAGGGTATGGAGTACTAGTCGGACATGTGCCAAACACTTCCCTAGCTAGAGGCACTCAGGGCCCCTATAATTATGATTAATATTCTAACCTGTGGAAACTAGATCATTTTATACCCCCTTTAAAACAAATACACTCTCTTATTTTGTAATTAATTCCCTATATTCACAAAAATGTAACAAATATGGTGGTAAATAATGAATATCTATTGTATGTTAATAACAACTCACCCCCAGGATGCCAGACATTTCATTCTCCATCATAGTCTTCAGTTCCCCTTTGGATAAAGTGTCCTCTTTGGTATATCGGCTAAACACATCTTTTAATAAATCGATTGCCTGTTCCAGCGCTTTGGCCATGGTCAGGATGTTGGAGGTAAAATGGATTATAAAGGACGAGTCTGCTATTTATGTCAAGACTGTGTGACATTTTAAAATTATAGAGAAAAATAATTCTCATCATTATGTCAATTTGATACATGATGGGTGTAACATTAAAATAATTGATAAAAATGTTGTTTGTCAAAATTAATTATTGGGTTTGGTAAAGATTGAATACTCAAAACGATAATCTAGAGTTTAATGGCAACATTGCAAAACAAGATCTATTAGATGTGAATAAGTTTTAAGCCCCCTTTACATTTTTCACTATTTGTTTCATTGTAGGCAATTGGTTCAAAAGTGTTAAAACTTTGCACTAAGCAAAAATAAGTAATTCTCTAATTTTACTATAATTAGCTATCTGCAGGTGTTTAGCGGCTAGCAGAGGTTTAACCTCGCCTATCCTCCCCCCTGACTAATCTCCATTTGCCTTGCTTTCTGGTAGCCATGGGAAACCGTATAGTACTGCTTGAGATGACAGGAGGCTTGTTTAGATGGTCTGTAGAGCCTGTAGTGATGTCACAAGCATGTGCTTCAGGGCGGCCAATTACAAACAAGCTGTCCTGCATCATTTGAAAGTTAGTTCGATGCAAAGGACCTTCAGTAATGTCAAAAGCATGTGACTCATCACATGCTTCAGATCAGCCAATTACAATCATGCTGTCCTGAGCGAGTGGCTTCCATGTTTTCTCACAAGATCACAAGATCTTCAGCTTTACTCTACCATCCGCTCTTCTCACAACTGTCTCCAGGACTTCTCCCGTGTTTCCCCCATACTCTGGAACTCTCTACAAAAATGTGTCAAAGTGTCCCTCACCGTCCAATCCATCAAATGTAATCTGAAAACCCACCTGTTTGAGATTTTCTATATAGGTTAGATTATAGAGTTTTGTGTTATATTATGGTCTAGCTATTACTAAAGAGAGTATATATATTTTTTAACTTGGTATATATGGGATGCTCATGGTTTAGAATTTTGTACTTTTAATTACAAGAAGGTAGATTTCATGTGCTCTCACGTGGAAATCGGAATAGAAGGTGTTTCTATAAATTAAATTGGAGATATAGTCAATGCTTCCAATGGAAATGTGTCCTTGTTGTAATCCACTGAATGCAAATGTGTCCAACTTTTAATAGTATTTGCAGTTACAGGTGATGTGGAAGGGGAATTTTGAGACTGGCAACAAGTAGTAAGGATTTGGGTGGGATACAGTCTGCTAAAGAAAGATTTAATATACAGAGGAGGCCCGTTGTCTATGGTGATGGTAAAACCACCTCTCCTCTAGGTGTAGAGGATGCCCCTTGTCTATGGTGATGGTAGAACTGCTTCTCCTCTAGGCGTAGAGGATGCTCCCTGTCTATGTTGATGGTAGAACCTCCTCTCCTCTAGGTGTAGAGGATGCCTCCTGTCTATGGTGGTGGTAGAACCGCCTCTCCTCTAGGTGTAGAGGATGCCTCCTGTCTATGGTGGTGGTAGAACCTCCTCTCCTCTAGGTGTAGAGGATGCCCCCTGTCTATGGTGGTGGTAGAACCTCCTCTCCTCTAGGTGTAGAGGATGCCTCCTGTCTATGGTGGTGGTAGAACCGCCTCTCCTCTAGGTGTAGAGGATGCCTCCTGTCTATGGTGGTGGTAGAACCTCCTCTCCTCTAGGCGAGAGGATTCCCCCTGACTATGGTGATGTAGAAATCCTCTCCTATTGTGTAGAGGATGCACTGTCTATGTGATGGTAAACTCCTTCTCTAGGTGTAGAGGATGCCCCCTGTCTATGGTGATGTAGAACCTCTCTCCTCTAGGGTAGAGGATGCCCCTTCTATGGTGATGGAGAACCTCCTCTCCTCTAGTGTAGAGGAGCCCTGTCTATTTGGATGGTAGAACCTCCTCCCTCTAGGTGTAAGGATGCCCCTGTTATGGTGAGTAGAACTCCTCTCTCTAGGTGTTAGAGCCAGTGTGGCGAACCTATGGCACGGGTGCCAAGAGGTGGCACTACGGGAGCCCATGTGTGGGGCACTCAGGCCAGCGTCCCAAATGTCACACAACCGGACCACATCCACAATTTTCTTTGCAGTCCCAAGACAAATTAAGAGATGCTGCTCTCAGAGTTATTTAACGCAACCACTTCACTGTGCTGTTTTGAAACTGCGGGAAGAAGTAGAAGGTGTGATAAAGAATGCATTGTCTTCTGGAGCTCCTCCTGCTGGACCCACCAGACCCATCTCGCTGGAAAAGAAAGCTACAATGATCGGTCTGAATTTGCACACTTCTTTCCACTCTCTTGGTGCCTTAGGGGAGGCCAATGTTAAACACATGAATGATTTGAGAACGGTAGCAATAGTACTGCTTGACATTTCGGCCACTTTTTGGTAAATAAGGGTTTTGTTGGCGTTTGGGTCCACTCGGTCTCGAAAGGTTTGCCCATCACTGTGTAGAGGATGCTCTGATCTATGTTGATGGTAGAACCTGCTCTCCTGTAGGTGTAGAGAACGCCCCCTGTCTATGGTGATGGTGATGGTCCGACGGACCCCTCGTTTTCGCGATCTGTGGGGGTCACAGTGCTGAGACCCCTATTGATCAGCAAGTTAGGCCTTATCCTGTGGATAGGGCCTAAATTTAGTTCGTGGGAAAACCCCTTTAATCTGGAATTGAATTTGATGTTCCAGCTTTCAGTGTCAGGAGACATGCGAGTCACATTCTGCCTCCTGTTGCTAAGTGCCCCATCTAGTGGTGATGTGGACTGAGGAGAAGTATTTTACATTTTTCTTATTTCTTTATTTTTTGTTAATTATTTTAAGTATTTCACCAAACCATGTTTTGCAAGGCAATTTCCCTATTTAGAGTCCAAAAATGCGTCAGAATACCCATTGCGTCTTTTATGGCAGTGAGAGGAACTCCACTTGACTTTGATGGCTCAGTGGCGGTTATAGATTACTATATGGGCAGCATCAGTGGTTAGCACTACAGCCTTGCTTATCATTTACAGGACCTTGGTTAGGTCCTGGGTTCAAGTCCCACCCAGGTCAACATCTGCAAAGAGTTTGTATGTTCTCTCCATGTTTGCGTGGGTTTCATCCAGGTCCTCTGGTTTCCTCCCACACTCCAAAACATACTGGTAGGTTGATTCGATTGTGAGCCCCATTGGGGACAGGGACTGATTTGGCAAGTACTGTGCAGCACTGCGTAATCTGTGTGCGCTATAAGGAATTATTATTATACTCCCTCCTGGACATTACAGACGCCATTCATTACAGTTTCCCTGAAAATGTTGTTGTGTTAAGTCTTCGCCTGTTTTTTTGATTATTTTCAGTGCAGAATTGATAAGATCTGGATGGAAGATGACCACTATTCAAGGGCCAAATCTGTTTTCTTAATGATAGAGAAACTGGCAAGCTGTGCCATTGAGCTCTAGCTCAGGTTGTTCTAGGCCAGGAAAAACAAGAAGCAGGACGAGGCACTTTGACCTTTAAAAACCTTAAAAACCTTAAGGACATTTATGCTTGTGCTCATCGGCATCATATTAACACTTTATGGGACCTTCATAGTGTAGTCCCCTACACATCAAATCATTATATTCGATCTCTCCCTCTCTGTATTGTGGATACAGCGCGATTGTTTGGCTGTGTAGTAACTGAAAACGATCCATATGATAAACATATTGCAGAACTTAATAAATATTTTTGGTCACTGAAGAAGAAAATGTCCGATGTACTGGAATTTACATGTACATTCTATTAGGTGTACCACGTACCACGTTTATGTCAAACGTAACTAGAGAGGCGTTCCAAATTAAATCCTTCCTCAACTGCAGCTCTAAGTATATTGTTTACCTAATAGAATGTACATGTAAATTCCAGTACAGCGGACGTACAATACAACCTTTAAGGGAGAGATTTAATAATCACAGACATAATATCGAGAACGGATATGCCCTACATAGTGTATCCCGACACGCAGCCTCCCATCACAGTTGCAACTTAAGGGAATTCAATCTGACACCTATAGAACACATCGACCCTACAACTCCACAGAGATTTGAATACCTAAAGAAAAGGGAGATGTTTTGGATATTCAAGATGCAATGTCTAGTCCCTAATGGTCTTAATGAAAGCCTTGAAAGTATATTCTGAAAAAAACCCTCATTTTTATATAAAAAAACTTTTTTTATTCTAGATTTTTTTATTCTTCATTTTTATATACTTATGTCTTCGAATGTATATATAATTTATTTACCTTTAGTACTATTATATAGCCTTAAAAATTTATGAGGTTATTGCTGTAATATTATTAGAATTATCAATGCTTTACATCGACATCTAAATTAATTTATTGACTATTTTGACTCCTTTGGAAACATGCAGATGTAACTCCCTGTTTTTTGGCGCCATGTTATCCACCAACCCGGGAATGTAAGTAATATGCTTTATTTGTATTTAAAGTCTATGTCAGAACAAAGATATGTATATACTTGTCCGTTTTTTGAGAAAGGGTCTGTGACCCGAAACGCGTTAAAGGGACCATCAACTTGTACCACCATTTTACTCTTTATTGATCGGTAAGATCCGAAATAAATTAATTTTTTAATTACATCGACTGGACCGTGGTTTATATCACCCCAGAGGGGGTTTCCTACATCCAAAGGCTCAAGTGGTTATACTTTAGCGCCCCACACAAACTCTTACATTTTTACTCTTCTATACAGGCCAGCCAATAACAGGTTTGCTTACAGAGTACATGCCAGTGGTTGCTAAGTAGCTGGAGGCTGCTTGATTGGCTGCTTCAGCAGTGAATCAAGCAGCTTCATGCTTTTCCCAAAACACAAACCCAGATCCCGAATAGTGATGTTTGGGTTCAGAGTCTGCGGGTCCCAAATTTGTGAAATTTTGTACAGACCCAAACTATGCAGTTTGGGTCCGCTTATCACTAAGGTTGGCTCCTCTTCTTGCCCCAACAGATTGACCCATATTTATTAAAGTGTTTGTGCCAGTATTGACCCACATTTATGAAGCAATGTGCGCCAGACCTGTTTCTGCTTGCACATGTATTTATGGAGTGTTTGCACCTAAAGGGGCTTCGCGGTATGTATTCGCACTGGCTGCCACATTTATGTCGGAAGTCAGACATAATTGTGTTGCACGCCTGTAAAACTGATGGCACCAGAAACTGGTGCACTACTTTTAAGCATTTTGGGCACATGCAGGGTGTGCCAGATTATTGAACACCACGCACCGGTCTTCTGCACACCAGTGAGGCAAATTGCACATAGTTGAGATTACCTCACTATTCATAAATGCGGTCCATGCTGGCTGACTTTGCACTGCAAAGAATGTGCAAAGAGCTTATACCCACCACCATGTTACCTTACGTGGTGGGTATGGTCCATGCTGTACTTGCCTGGTTTCTGCTGCTTCTTGCCTGGTTTCTTTGTCGAAATCCTTCCTGCTTCTGCCATAAAATGTCAATCTAAGCGCCTAAAGCCATCAGAGTGTCAGGATTATCCAATACCAAATCTCATAGGTGGCACAGTAGGTCCACAGCCCACTGTTTGTTAAAGTAACTAAAAGTAACATGGTTTCTGCTCATTATGTGAGAAGGTGCCTGGTGCCGGTCAGGTGTGGTTGATGGTATTTATTGTTTAGGAGAGAATGGTCTGGGTACTATAATAATTAATGATGGTCTGGCATCTTTGTATAGGATAGGCTATATTTATTACTGGGTCTGCATTTACACTGTGGTTATATTAGGGGTTTGGGTCTGAATTATTTGTAGATGAGAGCAGCCAAAGATATCTCAGCAATCTGCGTGTCCTTTAGCAGCAGTCATTATGTTGGTCTGGGATGGTGGGAGAATAAAAAGAAATAGAACTGAAAACCAATGCTGACACTTTGATCCCATTAAAATCCTAAATCATTCTAAAAAGTAGACTTGTAAATTACTATAAGCTTTAACCAATAAACCATCTATGGCCTCCGAGACATTAGATAGCAACTCATGTTATTCCAACATACAGGATGTGCATCCTACACAAATAGATGTCAACCAAATAACGAAATTTAGCAGAGTCACCAACAGATTGTATTAAATAATGATTAAGGTGTTTTCAATTTGTTTTGCTCTACAACAATATTAGAAATAATGTCCATAAAGCCCTTTAAATCAGTTTTTGTGTCCTCATTTATATTCTTTAGGATTTCGTTTCTTTGAGCAGCCTAAAAGAGATGGAAATTGTATTAGAGGTAACTCTCATGTACAGTTGAAATAGTCAAGAAAAAAAACAGAACAAAGTTAAAAATTTGAGAAAATCCATAATAAGAGGATTTTTTATAATTACTGCAAAATTTTAAAAGAATGTTTAGGTCATCCTGGACATTATTATTAGGGTTTATATGCTATATTCTGTTTCCAGTGGTTAATGCTCAGTGATACATCTGCTTTATACCAGCAATTATTTGGCTTATCTTTCACTGAACTTTTAGTGCCCTGTCCTTTTTGCATTAAATAACACCACTCCATTTAAATCCTGACCCCTTTTTTTTCCCAAAAACACTTCAAAGTAGATGCATCATTTTGCGCAAATAAATAAAATCTCACGCAACATAAGATTTAACTCAATATCTGAATATACTCAAGTATACAGTGTGCACTTTAGAACATTGCCAGAAATCAGAGTCAAAGAGCATATAAATAAATATATAT
Source organism: Engystomops pustulosus (assembly GCA_019512145.1). Taxonomy (NCBI): domain Eukaryota; kingdom Metazoa; phylum Chordata; class Amphibia; order Anura; family Leptodactylidae; genus Engystomops; species Engystomops pustulosus. Next base: position 22,549,870 of record CM033641.1, read on the forward strand.
GCAACGCCCCTGCCAACGCATAGGCAGTGGAGTAGTTGCGAATGAGGCCCTTCATCTGTATCACCTTAGCAAGTGAGTCTGCGAAACTCGCCTTAGGGATAATGCAATCATTATTAGGCATTAGCAGCGGTAGGTTCTACCTGAACAGGCAAGGGTTAAGTATATGTGAGTCGTCAACCAATTCTATTCCAATGTGTACACTGGAGTGTGATTGGAGAGTGAGAAACAACCTGACCAGGATAATAAAGCCCCCTGGACATGGAGGGGCTAGGCCTCTTTACCACCAGCTCTCCCTAGAGAGCACAGGTCTGTCTTCAGAGACAGAGTGACCAGAGAGAGACAGTGTCTGTGCACCATCAGGGCTGATACTCAGCTAATCCCAGGACAAGAGTCTGAAGACTCATAGCTGCAGCTTCCACAATTGGACACAGCTACATCCCAGCCTGCATCTACTACCAGGCTGGTGATCCATTCCTGAGGATCACTCTCTATGACCACTCCAGTAATCCGGACTCTCCAACAATCCAGCATCTGTACAAGATTGTTTGGCCCATTGCCTGCAGTTGTTCTAATAAAGAACCGTGAGTTATTTTGCACAACGTTGCCTCCGTCTGTTCCCTGAATATGGCTGTTACCACCAAGGGCTCCCCCATCCATCACCTAGAGTCCCTAGAGGGACTCATACTAAAGTACTAATTAAACGGTCTGACCATGCACCGAATAAAAATTACTATATAATTATATATTAAAGCCACGTGAGCGCTGACTCTGATTCCTGGCTTCTGACACATCTATCCACATCCATGTGAATCCTCAGTCTCCCCTACATCGATGTGCACCCCCAGTGTCCCCTGCAGCCGTGTGCATCGTAGGTGTCTGGGCTGAACAGGTGACCAAATTTGGGGCAGGACAAAAGAGTGTCATCATTTGCCATCATTTTATACGGATACAGCTAACTTATGATGACATAAGGGCTCATATGGGTCAGCATATGGGTATTGACAGCTAAAAACTGCACTGAATAGATGACCGAAAAAACCAGTGGGGCACATTTACTCAGATTGTCGGAAACTTCATTAAAAGTGCTCTGCCCGTGTATAATGTTGGGTGCGACCAATTTATTAAGAACGTGTGCAAGAAATCATGAATCTGTTGCTTCACTGCACTGGCCCGACAGAGTTCACCGACAGAGCTTACATGTTAAATACGGCGCTTGGTCTGACTGATCTCCGGAACGCCTCCTTATCTGTGCCGCATGGAGGCCAGCGCAGCTGTGCAACGAAAAAAGGTAGCGTGCGACACAACAGTGGTGCGGACACTTCTTAAATACCTTAATTGACATGGTTTGTGCAAGGAAGAGTTATCCAGTTTTCCAAAATACTTTCTGTAATCTTCACGGTTTCTAGATCTCTGATTGCTGTCGTGATAAAGGAAACTTCTACGTTTACTTCCACTGGATATAAATCTGTCCATGGAGATGTCATGGACATGCACGAGCCGTTAGTATAGTACAGCTCCTATTACTCTCTGTTATAATAATGGCTCGTGCATCTGCGTGTCCATCGTAAGACCACGGACAGATTTCTGTCCAGTAGAAGTAAACCTAATGTAGCTGTGTATTGTAGCCTGGGAATAAAGTACAGTAAATTACCAACATCCAGAGGGCCGTTTGTAACTATGGGTCGTCTGTAAGTCAGGTGTTCTTAAGTCGGGACCACCTGTACATGCCTAAGTTTAGCCAACTGTGCACATGTTTTGAATTGGACGAGTTAAGGTCTATATAAGCATACCTCTATGTTTGTTGTTAGATATTCCAGGATTGTAACTGGACTTGTAGCATTAGGGAGTCGACAAAGCTTCAGGCAGATAAATCCCTCGACATCACTACAAGAATTAAGTTTAGTGGTGGCCCAATAGTAGGTTGTAATCTGCCTTCAGACTTCATTGAGTGTAGTATTAGATCTTGATGTTATGGTACCATATACTTTTATTCTGCTAACAAAAAAAGTGCTAAATCCTTTAAATGTCCTTTTTCTGATGTGACAGTGACAGCATTGTAGTGACAGCAGCCACAGTTACCTATTGTCCTTGACTGTGTAAAAAGCCTTATTGGAGAATCTTATAGGGCTATTAGCTGGTGAAGGTCCTCGGGGTGTGGAGAGGTATAATAGTCATGTATGAAGAGGCATAGAGCAAGGGTAAATATTAACCAGCTGAAACATTTAACTATATTGGGGGTTTTTTTCTACTTTTGAAAAGTGTCCTCTATTTATAATTGTCATTGGTGTCCTGAGACCGCTAGTAATCAGGTGCTTAAAGGGGTATTCTCATTTCGGCAAATTAATGTTATTGGGGGAGTTATTGGGGGTGGCTTTGTGGTTAGCACTACAGCCTTGCAGAACTGGGGACCTGGGTTCAAGTCCCAGGGTCAACATCTGAAAAGAGTTTGTATGTTCTCTCCGTGTTTGAGTGGGTTTCCTCTGGGTCCTCCAGTTTCCTCCCACACTCCAAAACATTCTGGTAGGTTGATTAGATTGTGAGCCCCATTGGGGACAGGGACTGATTTGTCAAGCTCTGTGGAGCGCTGAGTAATCTGTGTGCGCTATATAAATAAGGGAATTGTTAATAATAATAATATGATTATGAAAAATTATACATTTTTCCTATATACTTTCTGTATCAATTCCTCACTGTTTTCTAGATCTCTGCTTGCTGTCATTCTATAGGAAGCTTCTATGTTACTTCCAGTGGACAGGTGGTCACACAGGTGCACGGCTCGTTAGTATCATAGATGGTAATCAGAGCTGTGTGATATAACGAGCCGTGCACCTGTGTGACCATGGTCAGATTTCTGTCCGCTGGAAGTAGCCATAGAAGCTTTCTATAGAATGACAGCAAGCAGAGATCTAGAAAACCGTGAAGAAGTGATACAGAAAGTACATTGGAGAATTGTATAACTCTTTATTGTACAAACAAAAACTTTTATTTGCTGAAATGGGAATATCCCTTTAACTTACTACAAAATGTAATGTAATACACCAGCCAGAGACTGGACTCAATCCTGTGGCACAACTGTCTCTGTAAGACCCGTGGCACCACTGTTACCCTGACAAGGCACTAGTGGGCTTCATAGTCATAATTTATTAGGCTGGGGGTAAGGGGCCTGCCTTTGAAGGTAGCAAAAGGAGGCATTGTTTTCCATTTAACACTGTGGAAAAAGTATTTGCATACTTCCTAGGCTCTGGAAAGAAGTTAATTTAGTAATGTTAAAACTCTTTAACCCCCTAGGCGCACCAGGACGTTACAATACGTCCCTGCGGCTAGATACTTAGCGCAACGGGACGTACTATAACGTCCCGCTTCTGGCACCGGCTCATGAACGCAGCACCAGAAGCAGCGGCTGTCAGCTGTCTAACACCCGTGATCGGAGCCAACTCCGATTGTGGGTGTTAACGCCTTACACGCCGCGGTCAAGCATGACCGCGGCGTTTAAGGGTGTTCCCGCTACGGATCGGATCCCCGATGCCTCTTATAGTGACTTATAGAGACACAGGGCAGATTTGAAAAATGGGACCGCGTCCTAAAGGCCAAAAGAGACTGAGTCCCGTAGGGGTTAAAAACAAATGTACTTTCTTATATTTGTAGCGTACGCCCTCTATGCAGTAAAATACAACACATATGGTAATATATAATGAAGATCTAATAGAAAGAAGACAAAGAAGAGTGTATATAAGGGCCAGAAAATATACAAAATTTATTTATTAAATATTGTAACAAAGTACCAAACAACACACAGTTTAAAAACATCTAAAAAGTACACCCGTACATATTAGAAAGACCACTGTATCAAACCATGATAAGTAGATACATGACATTGCATGCATAGTAGTTGAAACAAGATTATGCCCACCATCCCTAGCTGTCAAAGCGCACTGCAAAAAAGAATGCTAGATGGTATCCGTGAACAAACACATGGAAAAGATAGCACACCCTTGGAAGGGTCTAGCACTATGCTCAGGGTATAGTTACCACATCAAAAGGGAAAGTCCCATGGGATATAAGGGCTAGTAAAGGTGCAGCAATGTAAGGAAAAAGCCCCACGCGTTCCGTCGCAAACAGCGACTTCCTCAGGGGTCCAATGGTGGAACAATATGTACCTGGCCTCTAAATACCTCCCCGGGTGTCCACCCAGCCAATCACAGATCGTTTAGCATGCCCTAAGGGCGAATACACACACCTGTGTCCTCTGTTGTCGGCGTGAGTCAAAAAAGGAGAAATAGTGACGTGCGATCACATGGTTGCGGTCACGTGATGCTAATCTCATATCGCGAGATGTCGAAGCCGGGTATGCGCATGCGCAGAGTGCTACAATGTTAGCGATTCACACCTCTAATTACGGCGCATGCGCAGGAACTTATTCTACGAGATACAAATCTAAGGTAAGAGTGTACACCTTGGTTATGCGCATGCGCACGCCGAAATAATACAGTGGGCAAGCAAAAATAAATTAAATCTCCAGGTGAAAGTCCAAGGTAAGTGATTATATTGGTGAAGCAAAAATACAATGATCATTATATATGAGATATGTAAAAGTGACCTGGCAAAAAGACACATTTGATAAATATACCTAGAGTTCCAATAGGAAAGGCTGAGCAGGGTGGACACCAACGGGGGGTGAAAGAAGGCCGGAATTAAAAAACATAGTTGTTCGGTACAACCAATAACAGTAATCAATTAATGTACAAAATATCATTCCATGATAAGAAACATATAATAATGGCTCGCGAACCATAATCGTCCAAGACCGGACAGAAAGTCTGGTATATATCAGATCGAAACAGGGCAGTGAAGAGTCCATCAGGAGATGGAGAAAATAATGGGATACATTAAAGTACAATACACTGGAAAAAGGAGTCATTTAGGGGTGTCCTCAAAAGTACAAAAGACACTGGGGGATTCCCACAAGGGCTGTATTCTGTCTTTACGTGAGGTTATTTGTAGTTGGATTCCCGTTCTATTATATTCAACCGAGATAGACGATATCGTGAAGCAAGATTTGGGCCTTCCGTGGGTTCCAGGATGTAGGTTCATGGTGGGTATAATTTAATATGTTGTTCCAACACACATATTTAGTGATATTCAGTGCTCTGTGAAAAGACACATGTTAATACCTTAAACTACAAGGTTACTGGTATTTGTGATCCAAATTCATCTATACTCACCAATCTCGTGTTCTGTCGATATATGGTTAAGATGTTGAATCTAGATGTTAAATCTAGAGGAGATAGTAGTGATAAAGGGATAGAGCAAAACCCAGTACGGTGTAGTTACATCACGTGTCACCATCAAAATGATGGCCCCGTTCAATGTGTGATAATTTAGTGCTAAGGGACCTGAAGGGTCCGGTACCTAAAAGGGGGTAAAAAAAAAGAGAAATACATGACAGTGACGATACCCCAATTGTGAAAAAAAAAAAAAAAAAAAAAGGAAAGAAAAAAGTGTACATGAAAAGAAAAGTATACAAGTAACAATAAATATGCATGATAAAGACAAACTGGTGAAAAGGTGAAAAAGATGTATAGAAAAGTATTAGGGTGAACCAGACAATACAGACCAGTGTTTAGTGTGAATGAGAGATACCAAATACACCCACAATTTCATTACTCACCACTCATGTCCTAACGTTGTTTATAAAAGCCCGAGAATAGAAGATCCTCATTTATGCCCGTGGGTGCAGTACAACCAAGATTGTAGATCCAACGAGCCTCCCGGCGTAGCAGTTCTGGTGTAATGTCACCTCCCCGAATATTCGGCTGGACTTTGTCTATGCCAACAATTCGAATTCCATTCGTCTGTCCCATATGGAATCGTCTAAAGTGAGTAGCTACTGTGGATAAGATTTTCCCCTGGCCAAAATGTTTTGTGGCATTTCTGATACTTGAGAGGTGCTGTTGTACCCTTTTCCTTAATTGTTGTGTTGTTTGTCCCACGTACATTTTCTCACACGGACAGATTAGGCCATAGACCACATTTTGGCTCTTACAGTTTATAAAGTTGCGTAGGATGAAAGTTTTGTTGTTATTAGGGTTGATTATTTGTTTCATGGGTCTCATCAGAGGGCAGACTGTACATTCTCCACATGCAAAGGAGCCAGTTATTCTGGTGCCACGATTCAATGATATTCTTTTTTTCTGAAAGTGGCTTCTCGTCAAATTATCCTTCAAGTTAATCGCTCTCTTTGCAATTAGCCGGGGTCTCTCAGTGATGTGAGTCTTCAAGCGTGTTTCTGCCTTTAAGATGTTCCAATTATTGTCCAGAATTCTCTTGATGGCTCCCCATTGATTGTTGTATGTGGTGATTATCCCTCCTTTGAATTCCGTGGATTTTGTGCGTGGTTTTAAATGGTCCTCCCTTTTACTCTGAGATGCCCTCTGGTAGGCCCGGGAGATAATCCTTTTAGGGTAGCCCCTGTTCTTAAAGCGTTCAGTCAATTCCAAGGCGTTTCTACGGAAGTCCTCATCCGTGGTGCAGTTTCTTCTCACTCGTACAAATTGTCCTATAGGTATACTGTTCCTTAGATGCTGTGGATGGAAGCTGTTGTAATGTAGGAGAGAATTAGTGGCAGTGTCTTTCCTATACAAGTCTGTATGGATGTGGTTGTTCTGGATATTGATCCTCAAGTCCAAAAATTCAACAGAGCTCTGTGAGACATGGGAAGTAAGAAAGATATTCAATCCATTATTATTCAGTTCTTTTATGAATTCATGACAACCTACAATGGGTCCTCTCCAGAACAGTAGCACGTCATCAATGAATCTATACCATCCCAATATGTGTTGTTGAAAAGCATCCGATGGGTACACCTGTGCGTCCTCCCACCATCCCAGAAAGAGATTGGCGTAGGAGGGCGCACAGCGTGCACCCATCGCCGTCCCCGAGGCCTGTCTATAGTATTGAAAATCAAAAATGAAATAACTCTGCCTCAATACAAATTCCATTAATTCCAAGAGAAAAGAGTCGTGTCTGCGATCTCCCATGCAAAATTTATCCAAATAAAAAGCCACTGCCCTGATTCCATCATGATGTGCTATATTAGTATACAACGCCTCGACATCAAGGGTGACAATCCAAGTATCATCCGGTACGGTCAAATCGGATATCTTGCAAATGAGGTCAGAGGAGTCTCTAATATAGGAATGCTGTCGTAATACCAAAGGTTGAAGATAATAGTCAATGTACATACACGCCTTCTCACAAAGGCCCCCAATTCCCGACACTATGGGTCGCCCAGGAGGGCAGGTCAGGGACTTGTGGACCTTCGGCAGCAAATAAAAGGTTGGCACCACAGGGTGTTCCACCGTCAAGAACCGATGTTCATTTTTGTTGATTATACCATAGTCATAGGCCGAGAGTAGTATCTTATCCATCTTTTTCTTAAATACCTCAGTGGGATCTGCAGGCAAGGGGCTGTAGTAGGTCCTGTTTCCCAATTGGCGTTTAGCTTCCTCCAAATACATCTCAGTAGGCCACAATACCACATTTCCCCCTTTATCCGCCTCTTTTATTATAATATCGGGGTTCTCCTTCAGGGACTTGATGGCCCTTCTCTCCTTCTGGGTCAAATTTTCCTGTGTGTGGTTGTTGATGGATAAAGCTTCAATGTCCGATGTGACCTTATTGAAAAACAGTTGAAGAGCCGGGATTAGACCCAAGTTTGGTGTCATTTGAGAGGGTATCCTCAAAGGGCAGGGTTGCCTACCTGTGTGGTTTGGCTCTTCGTTTTCCTGCAATAAATCCAGGAGATCTTGAAAGGTCTGCCGGTCCTCTTCTGGTATGTTATCAATAAGTGACGGTTGTTGGAACATCACCTTAAACGCCAATTGCCTGCAGAAAAGAAATACATCTTTTGTCAGCTCAAACTTGTCAAGTCTGTTCATGGGAGAAAAAGTTAATCCTTTGGTCAGGACGTCAATCTCAGTGGGGCTTAATACATACTGTGACAAGTTGATGATACATAATTTATTGGTCACAGTCCTTTGTTCATTGGGGATGGGTTCTAATTCCGTTGCTTCCCCCTCTTGTAGGTGGGGGATTGAACTCTGTACCGTGATTGTCTTTTTCTGGTATTGATGGGATCTCGATTTACCCCTTCGGGTCTTTCGTCCATATCGCTGCTTCCTGATAAAAAATCATCGCTTGATGTGCTATCAGTAGTGTTTTGTGTTCTAGGGGGTCCCTTAAAGAATCTCCTGCGATTGCCCTTGTGATTCCAGTTATAAGATCTATTACGATCAAAGTCCGTCTTATCACGTGACATTTTCACCCGTTTTTTCTGTATAACTTCCCTTTCTAATTTATCTATGATCTCCTTTAGTTGGTTCTTGAAGGGCTGGACCATGCTTGCAGAGTCAAAACTATTCAATTTGTTCTCAAGTTCTTTTATGTGGTCCCTAGTTTGTGCCATCAGTTCCTTGTCATGTGTTAGCAGCATATGCATGATGATATGAGAGCATTGTGACAAGCCCTTCTCCCAAATCTGTTTAAATTTTTCATCAACCTCCCAAGAGGGAAAAATCTGGACTCTCAATCCCCTGGGGATCAAGTTTAATTTCATATACTCCTCAAGACTCCTAATGTTCCAATAGGTCTTGGTTAAGGTTTTGTGTGCTTCAACCAAACCCTTTGTAATGTCCTGAAATTCATTAGAGCCAACCCCATCTCTGGACAAATCAAACAAGGAACCAGTCTGACTAGACCAAAATGATTCACGAGCTTTAAGATCCATTTTAAATACAAAGAAACAATTTTCAATAGTAATATGTCCAAGTGGACCGCGTGCCAAAGGTTATGGAAAAGGGTCTCCACAGACAGATGAGGCCCAAAGACAACAACTCAAGATACTTCAAAAAGAAACCCTGCACAGCTTAGTACATGTCAGTCCTCTACATAATATGAAAAAGGCCCATACACAATGGCAACAGTTAATAGAAAGAAGACAAAGAAGAGTGTATATAAGGGCCAGAAAATATACAAAATTTATTTATTAAATATTGTAACAAAGTACCAAACAACACACAGTTTAAAAACATCTAAAAAGTACACCCGTACATATTAGAAAGACCACTGTATCAAACCATGATAAGTAGATACATGACATTGCATGCATAGTAGTTGAAACAATAGATATTGCCACAATCCCTATCTGTAAACAGCTGCAGTGCAAAAAAGAATGCTAGATGGTATATAATGAAGATCTATCGTATAGTAATAAAAACTCACCCCCAGGATCCCAGGCATTTCATTCTCCATGATAGTAGTCAGTTCCTCTTTGGATAAGACATATGTACCCACATGGCTAAGAGGTTCATAAAACACATCAATGATTGTAGCGATTGCCTCTTCCAGCTTGGTTTTGTTGGCCATGGTGGGGATGTTGGCTATTTGCTCCGTCCAGGCAGATTGTTGTAGGTAGAATGGAATAGTAATGGCAGAGACGCTATATATATATCAGGGATGTGTCATTATAAAAGACAAATTGTTCTCATCATAATATAATCGTCAGACTGGGTGTAACATGACAATAACTGCTTCAGTGTTGTTTAATTATTGGGTTTGGTCAAAATTGTTTATGTAGAAGAATAATCTGGAGTTTAACCTCTTAGCGCTCCGCGTCCGATATATCGGACATTGAGTGCAGTGCCTTAACGCTCAGATTCCGATATATCGGATGCAGAGATGATGCCGGTTCAGCTCAAGATCTCGGGGTACCGGCTGTAACTAATAGCCGACACCCCAGTGTAACACCCGTGGTTGGAGTGGGCTCCAATCGTGGGTGTTTAACCTGTTAAATGCCACGGAGCGCTGCATTTAACCTGCCTTAACCCTGCACCGTCTTCAGGAAGCGCCAATCGTTGCTGTGGCAGTCCTGGGGTCCAATCAGGTCCCCAGGGCTGCCTGAAGGCAGTGCCTTTAAGATAGCGTCCATGATGTCATCTTAAAGGCACAGTGTCAGCCTATGCATATGCATAGGCTGACACTGCTAATACACTGCAATACATAAGTATTGCAGAGAATAATCATGTACAAGCAATCAGATGATTGCTTGCTCATGTCCCATGATGGAACAAGTAAATAAAAGTAAAAAAAAAATGTTATTCAATAAAAAATAAATTTAAAAAATCAATAAAAATGCCCATAATCCCCATAACACATAAAGAGACATATAACACAAAAAAAAGTCTAAATCATAACACAAACCCCATAGTATAGTATAGTATCAAAGCGTCCGTAACAACCCGTAGAATAAAAATAAATAATTATTGAACCTGCACGATGAACGCTGTTAAAAAAAAATGTTAAAAACCCACCAAAAATTATGATTTTTACCTATTGAATGCCACAAAAAAATGCAATAAAAAGTGATCAAAAAACATATGTACTTCAGAATGATACTGGTGCAAAGTACAACATATTCCACAAAAAACAAGCCATCAACCAGCTCCATAGCCAAAAAAGTAAAAATGTTATGCTACCTGGAAGATTAAATTGAGAAAATATATAATTAATTCATATAATTATAATTAAATATATCATCAATATGTTGGTTTATCTTACTCTAAAATGTTGGTGCAGTTCTAGGACATATGAACATCCTGTGTCAGTCAATGACTGATACCTAAGAATATACTCCTACTACAGTAAGGAATGTACAGGCGGCCCCCTACTTAAGGATACCCGACTTACAGACAACCCAAAGTTACAGAGGGACCCCTCTGCCCACTGTGACCTCTGGTGAAGTCTCTGGATGTTACTATAGTCCCAGACTGCAATGATCAGCTGTAAGGAGTCTGTAATGAAGCTTTAGTGATAATCCTTGGTCCCATTATAGCAAAAAATTTTGAAACTCCAATTGTCACTGGGGCAAAAACTATTTTTGTCTGGATCTACAATTATAAAATATACAGTTTCAACTTACATACTTGGTCTCCAGGGTGTTGCATATTTCACTAAATTCTGGGTGCACTGGTTCTCTATTGCAGAAACCTGTCACCTAATTTTCCCATTACAGCTAGTGACAGGTTACTAAAGAGAATGATTACCTAACTGACACCCTTCTTTTAGAATTTTTTTTCCCCTCACCTCCCCATAAATCAAATGTATGTTCCTCCTATCTACTTATTCCTATCCTCCAATCCTCTTCTCAGCATGTCATGTGACCATGGTGATTTTCATCCAAGGTCCTTTACCCAGTTTGCAATGTCTACAATGCTTGCAACGTCTTCCCCATGTATGTATTTGTATCTGAAGTGATTTCAAGTAATCAGATACAAACATGGGGCAGAAGTTGCAAATGTAAGAGGACCTCAGATGACATTACCCTGGTCACATGACATGAGGGCGTCTTGGAACGCCAGGAACAGGAGAGCGTCTGGGAATGCCGGGGACAGGAGAGCGTCTGGGAACGCCGGGGACAGGAGAGCGTCTGGGAACGCCGGGGACAGGAGAGCGTCTGGGAACGCCGGGGACAGGAGAGCGTCTGGGAACGCCGGGGACAGGAGAGCGTCTGGGAACGCCGGGGACACGAGAGCGTCTGGGAACGCCGGGGACACGAGAGCGTCTGGGAACGCCGGGGACACGAGAGCGCCTGGGAACGCCGGGGACACGAGAGCGCCTGGGAACGCCGGGGACACGAGAGCGCCTGGGAACGCCGGGGACACAAGAGCGTCTGGGAACGCCGGGGACACGAGAGCGTCTGGGAACGCCGGGGACACGAGAGCGTCTGGGAACGCTGGAGACACAAGAGCATCTGGGAAAGCTGGGATGCCCTTCTCTTCAACAGGAACCGCTTTGGGAAGCGAGGTCTGGAAACCTTGGAAGTTCCTTGTAGAATGCTAAAGATCCGGCCAGGAAGGAAGGGAGGTGCCAGATTATAAGGGTGAGGCCGGATTAGCCAGCACCAGTCAGGAGGATGCTGGCCCTTTAAGGCTAGGAGAGCCGGCATGCACTGTCTAGTAAGGAAGCAGGAGCGTTGGAGAGGTAAGTCTGGGCCAGGTGGGTTGCCACGCCACATGGAAGGGCACGGGTGTACCCGCAATCTGTACTGAGGATCGCGGGAGCGGCCGTGACATATAAATGTACGTGGTGGTCCAATACTAGGTTGCAATCTACTTGTAGACGTTAGAGTAGGAAATTTTAGATCTTGCTGTAACTTTACCTTTCTGCCGATTACATAAGTTTAGTTTTCTGATGTGACAGTCACACTATAATACCACCATACCACCATAATAGCCACATTTACCTATTGTCCTTGCCTCATGTCAAGCTTTCTTCACACAAGCTGTATGTTTCAGCGTTATAGGAGAATCTTATAGGGAGATGTCTTGATCAGGACTATTAACTGGTGAGGGTCTTAAGCGAATATACCCTCAGTGCGTGAAAGGGTGTCCTGGTTATGTATTAAGAGGCATAGGGCAAGAGTAAAAGCTATAAAGATAGGTAGCTGCCAAAAAGTTAAATTGTAAAAATTTGTAGCAATGTCCTCTATATTTGCTTGTCCTTGGTGACCATGAAAAGATCAATACAACAAATAGACTAATGATTAGCCATTATCTATTGTATGTTAATAATATCTCACCCCTAGGATCCCAGGCAGTTCTTTCTCCATCATAGTCTTCAGTGCCCCTTTGGATAAAGTGTCCTTTCCGTCCAACTCATGGGTATATTTTTCAAACACCTGAATCAATGTATGGCTTGCCTCGTCCACACTCATTATGTTGGGGATGGTAAGGAGGTTTTCCTCATCTGGCTCGATTGTCGGAGTGGGAATTGATTACCGTATTAAGGACGGAGTTGCTGTTTATTTTGGGGATGTCACATTTTTAAAGTAAAGAGACAATTAGTTCTCATCATTACATAGACCTAATACTGGGTGTAACATGACAATTACTGTACACGTCATGTCTTTGATAATGTATAATTAGGCAGAAGAATCACAAATAAAATCTGGAGTTTACCCCATTGAAATGCAATATGTAAAGATGTCCAGTCTTATTTTTGCAAGACTGTCCTTCTTGGTGTGTATGGGGGGTCCCAGTTCTCCCCCACCTGCAGATATGGTGGGAAATAAGCCGTAAGCAGACTGGATTTCAATATACCGTACCTTGTTCCTGGGGCATATAAAGCCAATGTATAGTAGGGAATGCATTAAAAATAAAGGAGTTCTCCATCGGATATTTTTGAATGCCTAAATATACTTTTTGTGGTGATGTGTAACTCTCCACAATAACCTGGGGGAACCATAGGTCAAATGTACAATCTAAATCTCCCAAGAAGCTGACTCAATGCTCCAGCGCAGCCGGATACATCAAGAGGCTCCGGACGGGGCCAGCGCAGCATTTGTCTCTAAGCCAGGACCCGCAAGGCATAGAAATAAATGCAGCCCTGATAAATATCCCCCAATAACTTCCATTTATATTCTAATCTAAAATAGTTCAGACTGGAATATCAACAAGAGGATAAAATATATCAATGTTAAACTTCTTCCTCTTTTCAGCAAATCTCCAAATAAATGTAAGTGGATAATAAACAATAGGAAAATCAGTTCTTCCAACATCTCCTCCTCACAGCCACCAAAATACCAGTATAATTATAAGGCAATTTTTAGTTTTCAACCAAACTTGCTATGACCCTGGAACCACCACTCTGACACCACTTCCTTACATCTGTGGTTATTGTGTGTCACTGCATCCTTAAAGTGGGTGTCCACTTTCAGGAAACAATTGATATTAATTGTGCGCATGCAGAGGGCGGTGCCGGGCCGTGCAGTGGGCCTGCGCATTGCCCATAGCCTGCACCCATTCAGGCACAGGTTAGGGCACAATCCTACAGGTGGTCAGACCTCAAGTAGAAGTAAGTGCTCCACCGATCCAGCACATTGAAGATGCCCCCTGATCCCAAAGTATCAGGGGCATCATAATATGCACATAGCTCCAGCATATACTAAAGGTGCCCTAATGTGTGCCTGGCTAGGTAGTTCCCTGCTTGTTATAAACTATATCATATAATTTTGTACTGAATATCTTTCATGGCATATTAAACGTTGTAAACAAATTGAGGAGATTGAGAATTCAGCTACTATAAACCATGTCATACACAATAGAGTAAAAGCAGCCAAACCCAACTATTTCAAAGGGAGTCTAATGAAGTGTCTTAATGGGGTATACCCATCTGGGAATTTTCATTTAATTTAATTAATGCTATATGTTAATTTCTTCAATATTAACACCTGTTTGAAGATAATTTCCCATAAATGCAGCCATGTTGTCCCTTAGAAACAAGATAGCTGTCCTGGGATGCAACCTCCTCTGCACTGTGGCAGCCGTGGCCACACATGCTTTATTGAGTGCTGCCTGACCACCAGGATTCAGAATACATTACCACAGGATGGCTGGGATATGCAGTAACTCCCAGACATTGCATATGCAAAAACTATATATTTTTTGTGCAATCCCTCCAACAGAGGTGGTCGTATCCAAGAACAGCAATCTTATTTCTAAGGGACAACATGACTAATTTTATGAGAAAATAGCTTTGCACTGGAACATTTTTTTAAAATAATATTCAGTTGAAGAAATGTATGTATAAGGCAGATGCATTAAATTAAATGTCAATGCCCAGATGAGAATACACTTTTAATAGTAATAGTACGGCGCATGTCGGGTGAGGGTACATGGAGAGGGCTCACGGGCTGAGCACTCTCCATAGCCGGTAAGTCCTGGGTGTTATCCTGGTGATTGTGGGTGAAGAACATGCACCAGAAATCCTGAATCTGGCGCCCCCTGCACACTACACAGGGAACTGCACATAGTACACACTGCTCTGTTCTTAGTAAATGTGTCCCAATGTGTCTCAGGTTCCACCAGTCTCTAGTTGGAAAACACTGGGGCACATTTACAAAGTACAGTGCAGTCTGTACTATGTACAGTGTGCCTGTGTAATCTGCAGGGGGCACCAGATTCAGGATTTCTGGTGCACGTTCCTCATTAATCTGATGCTCGCTGCACTGCCCCGACAGCAGGCACCACTTTTTTTTTGGTGCACCTTTAACATAGGGCGTGTGACACAAGGGGGCACATTTAATTACCTGGTCCCTGCGCGATCCACGATCCGGAATGTCCGCTGGAATGCACATCTGCCGCAATTCAAGAAGATTGTGCGACCGATTTCTTGTCACTTCAGCAATCAGGTCCGCCGGAGTTCACCATCTTCCTCCCGGTGTATGTAGCTGCATTAGACGCTAAACAAATTTAAATGTTAAATCCCTGCTTAGTCCCATTCCGTCGGATCATCCGACGGCCTGCCCCCCGATTTCTGTCGCATGAAATCCGGCGCCGATGTGCCAAAATCCGATCGAGTGCGACACAATCCCCGGGGCGATCCCTGAAAAGCCGACGAAAATGCGGCCGCGTGACCCTAAGTAAAAAAGCCCCAATATTGCCGGACTTGGCATGTTAAATCTGTTGCACGATCCGACTGAGCACCCGAACGCCCCCTTCAGTGCAGAAAATTGTGTCGCATGAAGAACAGTGCAGTGTGTGCCTCAAAGTGTCGTGTGCGCCAGAAAGTGCAGGGGGCGCCAAATTCATGAAGAACGTGTGCCAGAAATCATGAATCTGGTGCCACCTGCACACTACACAGGTAACTGCACATAGTACACACTGCACTGTTCTTAGTCAATGTTCCCCATTGTTTTCATTTTTGAATATGTATTAAAACCCAATAAAACCTATATAAATTTGGTATCACTGTGATCGTAATGAAACAAAGAATAAATTAGACATATCAATTGGAGCACACAGTGATAGTTGTAAAAACTGAGCCCAGAAGAAATTGAAGCAAATTTGTTTTTTTCGCCAATTTCACCACATTTGGAATTTTTTTTCCAGCTTCCCAGTACATAATAAAATAAATAAATATCATCACCGACAAGTAAAATTTGTTCTGCAGAAATACAGTAGAATCACTTGCAGTATCCAGCTCAGTCTTGTTGGCTCTCGGTTTGTCCATGCCGATTTTTGTAATCCAAAATGGATTATTAAGTATTCATAGTACTATACATTATACTATTACATATACTGGGAACATGTAATATTTATGATTAAGTCAATAGTATTTTGGGTGTAACATGCAAATAGCTGCATTCCTGATGTCTTCAGAATGAATCCCTGTGTTCGGCTCAGTTGATCCTTGTAAGGCCGGATTATGAGGTGGTGACACACCAGGGTGCACCTCTTCTGCCAATAAACACAAGTACAAGTCAGTAGTGTATATCAATAACTAGTAATGTAACGGTGATAGTCTGTACCCATGACCATATGGGCATGACACCCATGTCCTTCTGTCTCTGTTACTTCACCAACATGGGGAGAGAAAAAGAACTGGACCGCACATCCACACATCACACAATGATCTACTGCCGCTAGGCTACATTATATAACAACTCGAGGTTCTTAGTTACATTTTGATCACATTGTATAAGCTTCTAACCTCTTCAGGGTGACCTCGTTGTAGTGGGTCCCTACGCTATTGTGTGCGGCATCACATGGCATCCACCGCCACTGCAGCACAGCACCAGCAGGGACCAAGACCGGGTTGCCCCCCAGCACCCATACTGGCAGACATAGCCCCCATGGCTCCGGGTTTCCACCAGCACCGCACCACAGAAGCAGCGGATGCCATGCAACACCGCACCATGTGAACAGGAAAAAAGGCTCACCATGTGTGAACAGGCGTTGAATACTCACTGCTCCATGTGGTCTCAGACACTGGCTGGGAGAAAGTAGATGGCCACTATATGCAGTCTCCTTGGTCAAATGGAACGGAGTACTGGTACCAGGCAAGAAACAAAATAAATAAAGGGATAGAATGTACAAAACCAACATGTTACTTCTCAGACTGCTTTCTGTGTCAGGCAACATACTTCCATATTTCTATAGATAAATCAGAGGCAACACTGAAAAACGCAGTCGGCAGGGAACTTTGCTAAGCAGGTAAAAAAACAATGTGCCCATAAAATCTCAAAAGTGCAAAAAAGAAAAAAATTATACTATAAATGCCACCCAAAACAATCTGCTTTTTAGGCAGGTTGGATTACCCCGAATTTACCTTATCGTTGCTGGTGACATATTTTAAATGTTCTTTTCTTTCATTACCATGTTAGAAAAGACACATTTTTTTTGAAAATTCTTAGATTTTAATTATTTTAGGGACCATTACCATTTGTTAGAAACAAACCGATTTTAAAAACTTTTTGGGCAAAGAGTAGGGAGCAGTAGAGAAGGAGCACCAATTGGTTTTTGGTTTAAATCTATGTACAGTATATATTCATTTATTAAAGGGAACAAATGAAGGCCCACATTTTTAGCCGTCCCCACAGACAATTAATAGCATAAACAGTTTTTTATAAAAATTCTGTTCTTATAAATTGGGGCTTATTTACTAAGGGTTGCGCTGTTCACTTTTGTTGGACTTTCAGACATTTTCAGGTTATGCGCAACTTTGACAGGTATTTAACAGGTGTCTGCGCTGGGATTGTGTCGCATGCGATCGGATTTTGGCGCAGCGGCGCCAGCTTTCATGCAACAGAAATTGGGGGGTGTGCTGTCGGACGATCCATCTGATTCGGACTGAGCGCGGAATTTAACTTTCAAATTGTGTTGCAAGACAATGCACCAGGAAGAAGAAGTGAACTCTGAGCGGGGACCTGAGCGGGGAAGCGACACATGCAGGATATCGGGTGCACGATCTTAGTGAATCGTGGCACAGTGTTTCATCGTTGGACAAGGCACTTTCGGGGAACTTCGTTGGACAGGTAAGTAAATGTGCCCTATTATATTATATTAAAGTTTACCTGGCGTGTCCCCGGGGCGTGTTCATCACAGAGCCCAGTGCCACTTCCATTTTCTGTAAAACGCTCCTTTTCCTTCAATTTGAAAAAAAAAACCCTGCCACCTCCCAATCACTGATTGTCATGCCACGTATCTGACATCACTATGGAGGTTGTGTACCGGTCTTGCTGTAGTGCAATGCAGCGCATGCGCAGATAGCAGTTGGAGCGTGCCGGCTGTCTGTGAGAGGAGAAAGAAGAGATGTGCCAAGCAATGTTTGGAAAGAGGGAGGATCTCCAAGCGTCTGCTAGAGGCTCAGGGTGAATAACAGGCCTGGGAGACTAGCAAAGACTCCAAGCTGTCACAGAAAGCAATCGCTGTCTGCCATTGACCTCACAAGTGGGGCAGAGATCAGATCCAATATAGCGGCAAGCATGCGCCGCCAAGATGAATCCAGTAGCTTTGTCAGGGACATTTACATGGTTAGCACTCAAAACATGCAGCAAACACCCACCTTTTATGGAGTGGTCTCTGCCCGTTTGTCCTTGCCATACAATGATTCTTGACGCTCGTGTTCATTTTGGTATTGATTTCCATTTATTTTTAGTTTATAAGTGTTTATAGTACAGGGGGTAAATAATACTATAATTTTGTAGCCTGTATGTGGAGGTCCAAAATATGTGATTTTATTTTATCTTTTTTAAAAGGGAGCGGGCAATTTTTGTGTGTGTTATTTTTTTAGATTTTTTTTAGGTTTTTATATAAAACTTTATTTTTTTAAACATTTTTAAATTACTTTGTCCCACAATGGGACACTGACATGAGATGATTTGATCACTTATACAAATCACTGCACTAATTATGCATTACATATCCCTGAAAGGCATCTATTAGGAATGACCAAACAGATAACAGATTAACCCTGCAGAGTTGGTTGGTCTTGTGCCCAATATCTTCATTTAATTCTGCACTTGTGGACTTATTTGCATTGTTTTACATTTTCCCTCCAGGCTAATCTCGATTTTCCATGCTTTCTGGTAACCATGGGAAACTGTATAGGATGAGGATTAGGGGTCTTGTTGGGAGGGACATTACAAGCGTGGAAGAAATCAGGTCCTTGAGTGATCTCACAGCCGTGTGACTCATCAAATGCTTCCGGTCAGCCAATTACAAACATGCTGTCCTGGTTCATTTGAATTCCCTCGGTGCTCTGGCATAACCAGGATGTGCCGCCCACTTCAGGAATATCTATAAGAAGGACTGATAGATATACCATGCTATATCTTAGGCTAGAAAGTAGCCAGCAGCATGATACAGGTATCGTTGGAATTGTTGTTAAAGGCTCTCTCCATCTGTGCTAAAACTATTTTTCGTCAGTAAATTTACAGTTGCGCTGTAACGCATTTTTAGGGGGATATGTAATTCGCAGCAATAATCTGGGTGTCCCAGAGGGTCAAATGTACATTCTAGGTATCCTAAAAGATGCTGCCAAAATCACTTCACTTTGTATACAAGATTTAATATGCAATAGACAGATATTTGCCATGAAGTAATATTATTTAATAAATAAACAATGTGATGACCAAAAAAAAAAATTTACTAAAAGCTAAGAATAAAAGGAGCATTTCTAAAACAGTAAAGTAAAAACTGATAGGTGCTCCATATACACTGTTATATGCGATATCAGTATCACGGGGCAGCTAATGGGGACCTGTGATCTTCTCTTCTACTGATCTCTTTTTGGAACTTACAATTTAGAACCCTCAAAGAATAAATGTGCAGTAGGGATGTGGTGTTGTTTAGTGCCGTTTTGTGTTTATAGAACTTTTTGGAGATTAAAACACTCAATGAATAAATTTAGGACTCTGGTGGACAGTTTGGTGGACATCTGTTGACCCACAGTTTTTGCATATTGCAAAGTTAAAATCACCGTAGTTTTTTAAAATTCAATGTTTTTTGCCCATCTCATGCCACCAAGGATAGATGGGGTGGCATGACTGTAGGAGTGTAGATGCCGTTAATGTCTATACCAACAAAGTAACATGTCCATATCTGCGGAGAGTAAGGCGCAAGAAGTGCGAGGAAGTGACTTGCTGTGTAATTTTATGGGGTCTGGTGTTTACTGGTCTGAACTTATTTACAAGGGGAATCTGTTTAGGAGAATTTGCTTTGTAACTATAGTAGATTTTAAATGGATATAGGGTCTGCTTATTTTTTTTGGTGGGGGGGGGGTTGTTTTTATTTCTAGGTCTGTATTTATATTTTGGTTTACTCTCAGGTCTGAAATAACTGTCTGTAAGCAGAAGTCATTGGTGGCCACTGTTGCATGGGAAAAAGAGGGAAATAAACTAAAGCTATATCTTTCTGGCTTTAACCCCCATTAGCCCCTTTCATCATTACTAGTGATGAGCAGACCAGTACAGGTTCGGGTTTGCAGAGTTTGGCTGAACCTTGAACAAAAGTTCAGATTGAGTAACCAATCCCGAACACCTAATGGTGATACCCGTGATCCGTGCTGCCACTGATTGCAAATGTGAACCTTTAAAATGCCAACAGCAAAGCCCCTTTGATGTCATGGGGGAGTATATCTGCTGTGATGTATTCAATTCAAGGTATTTGTATACCTTGTAAGTGTATAAAACATAATTTATCCTATTTTATTTATTATATTTTCTTTATGGTCTATGCTATGTGGATTTTGATCCTTTAACATTCAGTATAGACGATCACAGTATCTAAACCTTTATAAAGCCAAATCTTTCCTTCCATCCCCTCCCCCAGTTTTTCGTTTCTGTCCTACAAATTCCCCTCCTTGCCTTCAGACTATTACTACAGGTCAACTTTTCTTGATACTTGCAATTGTTGTACTGTGATATTCTATATGCTGCTGTAACTTGTATTTGCATGTTTTATTCTGATTAATTTTCAGTTGTTACTACTTCCCCACTTCATATGACCTTAAAGGAGTATTCCCATCTCGGCATTCACCTACAATTTCATTCATGTCCCATAAATAAACATTTCTTCCACCGATGCAGTCTGAAAGGAGTGGCGACGCATGCCATATGCAAAATCTATTTTTTTGTGCAGTCTCTTCAGCAGCTTTGGTTGTATCCAAGGACAGCCATTCTTCATTTGTAAGATACCATATGACTACATTTATGGCAAATTATCTCCACACAGGTGAAGTTTGCCTCACTAATGTCCAAGACTGGAGTATGAAGACTGGTGCACGGTCCTCAAGAATCCAGTGCACCCTGCACGCACTGATCGTGTTTAAAAAATTTTCTCTGCACTCAAGTGCATGTCAGATTTCTATTGAGTTGCTGTAATAAATGTAGATGCATAACTTTGTGGCACGGCAGACACAGTGCAGCCGCTCCACCAAACTGGTGCAGATACTTCAAAAATACAAGTGTAAGCACATTGCACGTTCATTTCAGTACAAAGTACAACAGAAAACTGGCGCCGCCAGTTTAATAAATGTGGTCCAGTGTGTTCAGGATATCAGTGAAACTAAATGTGGCCATGAAGATTTGCATCTGAATCGTGTATTAAAACAAAATGATTCAAAGGATATTACAGAGACAAAACAAGTGGAATGGTGTCCTATGACTGTATTCAGTCACCTTCCATTCTTACACACCAAGACCACGTTAGAAGCAGCTGCTGATGTATGGAGCTGGCAGGTAAACTAGGGAGTATAAAGAAGTTTTACAGTCCAACGCAAAATCAAATGTGGTACAGAATTCAAATAAATAAAAATTGTGAAAGTCAGACGAGGCAGGCAGCCATCACTCCAAAATAAGCAGTAGTGAAGCACAAGGCATTAATCTCTGGCAGAGATATCCAGCCCCAGGAAAGTTTTAGAAAGCTAATGGAAAATCAAAGACCCACAATCAAATAAGGTACAGAATTAAAATACAACAAAAATGTGAAAGTCAGGCGAGTCAGAAGTAGTGAGTAACAAGACAATAATCTGTGGCAGAGAAGTCTAGCCCTGGAAAAGTTTTGAGAAGGCTAATGGGAAATCAAAGAGACATTATTAAAACCTCCCTTGTCTACCATGTGGACCCACACCACAAACAGGGAATACGGCAAATGGGATATGAGACAATAGAAAGCATTATGTCAAATGTATGAAATTTCATGATATAAAAATCACCTCCTCAGCAAGTGGATATGACACACATTGCGGCAGATTTACTTACCCGGTCCTGTCGCGATCCAGCGGCTCGTTCTCCGGCGAGGATTCGGGTCTGCCGGGATTCACTAGGGTCCGTGCGCCCAATGTCCACTAGGTGTCGCCGCTGCGCCGAGGTCCGCCGGAGTTCACCTTCTTCTTTTCGGTGCATGTAAGTGCGTATCAAGCAACACAAATTCTTTTTTAAATACCGAGGTTTTTCCGAATCCGACGGCCACTCCCCCCGATTTCTGTAGCGTGCGCCAAAATCGGAAATATTCAGGAAACCCGGCGAAAATGCGCGATTCGGACCCTTAGTAAATGAGCCCCATGTAGTTCACACTTCAGGTAGTACAGAAGGTAAGAGTTCTGTGACTAGTAGTAATGTATATGCCAAAATGGTTGTTCAGGCAACTTGAACATCTCACATCATTTTCAGTTTCCTAAAAGAAGTAAAATGCACATTGCAAGCAGTAACTGGGGTGCGAGTATAGAGAATAGAAGGAGGCCTAGGAAAGACTTTCTGGAAACTAAATGTGGGTATGGATTTACATTGACATTAATGGCCACACAATATAGAAAGAACCAAAGGAAACACATTTGACCCTTCCGAATGTACTTGATGTTTTTCATGATACATTTCAAAAAGATATTGGTAAAATGAGAATTTCTATATTATTAATGATTTTAAAGGAGAAATGTATTGACTATGTCAAATGTGTTTTTCAGATGTTTAGTGGCCGCTTCCTGCCAGGATGTGGCCTAATAACACCCTTGTACAATACTTGTGTTTGTGCGCTGTTGTTTCTCTCTATCTCATCACATGAGTGTGGTATACAGCTCAATGTTGGGCTATTGGTGCCTTCCGGTGTTTACATTCTGCCCTTGCCATATAGCCACGGCCCGTCTTCCATCGTACTTATTATTTAAAATCCTCAATATCTCGTAAACTAAAGCAGCTAGAGAGAAATGGAAGATATATCTCTGGAATTAGCAGCTCAGAATCAGGTGCAAAACTCATGTGATTTATTTGTTCCCCAGTGTTACCAGTATCACCTTAGATTATTACAACATACTATAAAGATTGTACTATAATCATAAGAGTCCAGTCTTATGATTGCCTCTCGCCTACAGAGTGATGATGACTGATTAGCTGTAGAAGTGATTGCAATTGTCGCTTCTAGCAGGGGCGTAACTTTAGGGGGTGCAGAGGTTGCGATCGCACTTGGGCCCAAGAGGTTTAGGGGGCCCTTATGGTGTCACTTTCCCATATGAGAAGACTATTACTATAAACCATACATTATAGTTAGGGGCCTGGCACAGACTTTGCACTGGAGCCCACCAGCTTCTAGTTACGCCACTGGCTTCAAGATAAAAACGTCATTATGAATCAGAAAAACCTCAGCTCTGAGCATGGATGGAAAAAGTAGAGAAACTAGACAGAGACGGCTGACGCTCTAGTCCTGTGTAAGGGTCTAACAGGGGTCTATATTGATGAAGTCTCAACCACAGGCACAAACCACATAGTTTCCTATTGTCTGAAGCTGAGTTTTTTCAAGTTTCCATTTTCTTTTCTCAAAAGCAAAAATAGTGTTAAAAAAGTGAAGTTTTATGGCCCTGTGATTTTTATGTACCGTGAATAAAAAAAAAAGTTACTCTTGTAAGCGTTTACTTTATTCATGAGTGATAGAAACTATTCATTTTTGAACAAAGGACTAAATTTTTATCATTAATGACTATGGGGGTTATTAATCAAAAGAAAGAGAAACACAAAATAAATGTTCCCCATTGTCTAGTTTAATGTGTATTTTTTTTTTAAAAATCAATGGAACTACAGAATTTTTGAGAATCTATTTAGAATAAGACGCACCCCATACTTGGACATAAAAATATATAAGGAACTCTATTTCACGCCAATTAAAATTCCCTGGTTATCACTTAAACATATTTACAGTAGCTTCAACACAAATGGCTCGGTAACATACACACAGATAGCTCTGCTACATCTGTGTGCAAACACACATAGCCCTGCTACATAGAACCTCCCACCCCCACAGACCATTAGCTCTGAATCACTTATAATTACTAAACCCCCCACATATCCTTAGTTTACCCCACCTCTCCCCACACACATACAGTATATAGCATCAGCTATCAGCCCCTTATATTTAATAACTCCACTGCTGCCTCATCTGATCTTAATACCCTCTATAACACTGTCCTCTCCTTCTCCTGTAGTTCCCAGCTACTCACCATCTGTAGCTTCAGAGGATATGCAGCTCCTGAAATGTAATCAGAGACTTGCTTCCCAGGTCATGTGACTTGAGACTGTCACATGACCGGATGATGTCAGACAAGGTCTTTGTACTGTACTGTTTGGATGCTAGGAGGAGTGCAGAGCCTTGTCAGCACTTCACCCAATCTCCCGGACAGTGGTCAGGATTGTCTGTCATTGCTGGATCCCCCTGACCTTCGGACAATAAGATGCAGGCACCTTGATTGCTATTTACGGAATGATACTACAAAATGCTAGAGACGCAAATTTACTACAATGGAGTCTCCTGTATTAAACTTTTGCCTTTCTGGCTCCACAACTCCATCCTCCATCTTTGATTTTTAGATTTTTATTTTGTATTTATTCGCCTTTTCCTTGTATATTAAGTAAATTCAATATAACATGTAATATATTATACTATTATTTAAAAAAAAACCATAAATACCTCACACATCATCTCCAACCCATCCTTGTTTACCAAAATGTACACAATTTCCTTGTTTCTTGTAGAAAGTTACCATGTTATCCCAATTTTACGTTTCAAGACACTGAGATGATTTAAGGTTTATGAAATTTCATACAATAAAAATTTTAAACGTCATAGAAAAAATGCTATAAATAAAATATATAGAATGACGAGAAAGAGTCACGGTTATTATACATTCATAACGATAAGTAAGTAACTACGGTACTTCCTCTGTTATTCTTCCTAGAAACGATATCTATGTTACTACTTGTTGTTTTGCCCCTACCCCTATGGTGCAGAATAACTTTTGTGCAGAATCACCTAGTGGTCAGAATTAGAGATGAGGATGGTGTGGGGTTCGGTTTCGGCATTCGGACGCGTTCCCTCCGCGGCCATTCTAGCAAATTAATGCTAAAATAATTGTTTAACCTTCAGGGTGCTGCTAAACCCACAGCAATGGGTGTCTAAATGGCATCCAAAAATTTTGAGGCAGTATCATGTTGAAATCTGATTTGAAAAATGTGACCTTAGCAGTAAAATAAGGAACATCAAAATGGCTTTCAACTTTGGTCACTGATCTCTTGTAGATACAGTGGTCAAAAAGGTAGTTCATTTGCATATGAATCTAGTCTTGTTCTGATGATATCCAACACACCGAAAGATTCTCTGGTGGATGGGTATGTGTAGCTAGTTTAAATTGGACGTAGATATTAGATTAAAGGGGTTATCCGGGTTTTAAAAATAACTGAGGCCCGGGCTGGGGCGGGCTATTTAAACATAATAAACCTGTACTCACCTCGTCCGGCGCCGCCGATGTCCCGCTCCACGGCCGGAATTCTCTGTGCGCCGGTTTCATTACAGGGGCGCACAGGGAGCTTCCGGCCGGCTGGAAGCTCCTATCCGACACCATCTCTCAGCGCTTACAACACTCAGAGATAGGGACGGATGGGAGGACCCGGCCACATCCCGGACCGGAAGCTCCTTGTGCGCGGCTTCCGTGCCCCTGTAAACAAACGGGCACGGATCGAAGGGACCGCGGTGCAGGACATCGGCGGCGCCGGAGGAGGTAAGTCCATGTTTATTATGTTTAAATATCCCTCCCCAGCTCAGCCATAAGAAATTTTTAAAACCCGGATAACCCCTTTAATGTTAGGCAAACCTCAAAATGCTGTCTGAAAGGCTGGACCTCCTTGTTGCCCTATTCATCTGGGGACCCACATTCTCGTTATCCATTGGGGTCCTTACACTCAGAACTTCACAGATCATTAAGTTATCCCCTATCCACAGTATAGGGGCTAACATGTTGTCCCTGGAAAACCACTTGTTCTCATGGAAGTTGGAGGTATCTTATGGTAGGTTACTCCCATCGCTCCATTTTATGTTTGTGTCTTTGGGTCCTGTTTTCTTATATAGAAAAAAAATAAATATATATATATCGAACCTTGAGAGAACCTTGAGTACTAGTGGTATTTGATTTTTATATTCACATTCATAATACATTCAAGTTATATTAGCGCTAAATATTCCCACCATGAAGAGAATTGTCCAAGTGAATTCATCTTGTTAGTAAACAAACATGACTTGTTATATACGGAGTGGTCTATTGATGGTCATGGAACTGCTCATCCACCCCAGGGGTGGTCAATCCTCAGGCAGTTGCACAGGGGTCCAATAAGTAGGTAGGTTGGCCCTACTACTGGTTTCTACTGTCCATTAGCTGTAATGTAAGAAAATCTGTGTCATATGTTGAGCTATTCAAGAGCAAAGAACTTGAACTTTTGATGCCAGTTCCTGGTAATTCTGTGTATTTTGTATCCTTGGTAGTCCCAAGCTACTTCTTGACCCACTCATAATAGACTGCTGCTTCCCAATGTGCAAACACGGTGTAAGTATCACATAGCGGTAAGTGAAGCCTCCTCCTTGGTTCCAGTCTGGGCCGAGTTGCTTGTAGATGAGGCGGCTGCTTTATTATCTGGAGGCTTCATTGCAAAATAATCAAAAGACTCATAAAGTGTTGACACTGCCTAAAATGTAAAACAAAAACATTTTTAGTGGGATTTCCACAGAATTATCAAATACAGGCGGTCCCCTACTTAAGGACACCCGACTTACAGACAACCCATAGTTACAGACAGACCCCTCTGACCTCCGGTGAAGCTCTCTGGATGTTACTATAGTCCCAGGCTGCAATAATCATCTGTAATATGTCTGTAATGAAGCTTTATTGATAATCCTTGAACCTATTACAGCAAAAACTCCAATTGTCACTGGGGCCAAAAATTTTTTTTGTCTGGTTCTACAATTATAAAATATACAGTTTCGACTTACATACAAATTCAACTTAAGAACAAACCTCCGGACCCTATCTTGTACGTAACCCCGGGGACTGCCTGTATATGTAATAAATTTTGTCATAGACTATACAGGTGTGTATTGAAATAGGGTCAGACACACACCCACCCCCTCTCTTCTTACTATCTGCATCAATGACCCCCAAGCAATTACCCTTCATCTAATAATTTCCTCTGCCTGTCACTTCTCCCATAACTGAAATATTTAGACTCGATCTACTGTCTACTAAGTTTTCTTCCTCTTTCACACATACCATGATAACTAACACCCTGTCTAGAATAACAAACCGATATTCATATGTTTCCATTATCTACTAACCGGCCCAAACCCAATGGTTCCATTGTGTGTGGTTATATTAGACTTGGATCTTTTCCCTGCTCAGTATATTTAATAATTAGCAGAGTAATTAACATGACTCTGACATATACTAAGTGTAGAAACAACAAAAAAACTCAAATATCAATAATTTATTCTAATCTTTATTACTGTATTTTACTGTTTTTCATTTTATCACTAATCTCTCAACTCGAAAATCCATCCCAAATGCAGAAGCCAGATACATCCTTCTACTACCATCAACCATAATCTTAAGTTTTGTTTGCAAGACTTTTCTCAAGCTGCAGTATTTCACTCGAATGCGCTCCCTAAACAATCAGGTTAATTCTCTTAAAGGGGTTATCCGGGATAAAAAAATTTTTTTCTGGCCGGGCTGGGGAGGGCTATTTAAACATAATAAACATGTACTTACCTCCTCCGGTGCTGCCGATGTCCCGCGCCGCGGCCCGTCTTATCCGTGCGCCGGTTTCAGTAGAAGGGCGCACAGGGAGCTTCCGGACGGCCGGATGCTCCCATGCGCACCATCTCTCAGCGCTTACAACGCTGAGAGATAGGGACAGATGGGAGGAGCCGTCCACAACGCGGACCGGAAGCTCCCTGTGCGCGGCTTCCGTGCCCCCATTTGTTTACAGGGGCACGGATCAAAGTGACCGCGGCGCAGGACATCGGCAGCACCGGAGGAGGTAAGTACATGTTTATTATGTTTAACTATCCCTCCCCAGCCCGGCCATAAAAAAAATGTTAAACCCGGATAACCCCTTTAATCCATATTTTCAAGCATTCCTTAAAACGCATCTGTTTAGCCAAGCCAATTATATTCCCTTAATAAAAAAATTTTTTCAACCAGTTTTATATTATTTTGCGTCACATTTAATCTTATAATCCATGAATTTAAAGGCACTTTGTTTTTGTGATCTGTGTTTTCACAGAAAGTGGCCAGTCAGTGGCTCAAGCATCTTTTTGGGTACTATCCTGTTTGCCCTACATGAAGACTGAAACACTGTAGAGTTACTTTTCATATCACCCCCTCCATTAACACCTGAAATAGGTGCAATTTGTTCATTTGTTCAGCCAGAAATTGCACCTGTTCCTCCTAACACCACCACCACGACAAGTAGGCATGAAGGGGGGGGGGGGTACATTCAGTGGTGGAGTGTGCCAGCACTTTTCTGCCCCTTTCTTTCATTCCTTTTATTTGCAAATCCTTGTGCCCATGCATCCTATACCTAAGACTGAAGATTTAATGTGCCATGTGGATTTGGAGGTGACCATCCATTCTATTTTGTCGTTTTGTTTAACCATGCTAATGTCCTCCTCTAATGTTAATTAGATAGTGAGCCCCATGGGGACAGGAACCGATTTGGCAAGCTCTGTGCAGCGCTGCGTAATCTGTAGGGGCTATATAAATAAAGAATTATTATTATTATTATAATGTAGAGTGAGCAGCATAAAAATTTAAAAAAAGCAAAGAATTTTTGTGTAAATAATTCCTTGTTTAGTGACTTATTATTCTAAGATGCAGTGCTTCATAAATTCCCCCTTTTGTTTTTTTGATGTGCAGTTTTTGATGAAGTTTTAGGAATATTTTACTTTCTCTTGTCTCCATTCTTCATTCAAACTCTAAAAACTGCCACACAAAGACTGTGTAATTCCAAGCTTACACAATCCTGTTGGCTCTAATAGAGGAAGTGGTAACATACCATGTCTGTCATCTCCTCAGGGTGCCTGTCTGTAAAAGCCACTGCTTTGTATAATACGAGGAGAAGTAGATACAGCCATATTTGTATGCAGCAAATACAGGAGTGGTGGTAAATAGGTTAATAATAATAATAATAATTCCTTTATTTATATAGCACATACAGATTACTCGGGGCTGCACAGAACTTGCCAAATCGGTCCCTGTCCCCAATTTAATCAACCTATCAGTATGTTTTGGAGTGTGGGAGGAAACCGGAGGACCTGGAGGACCCCCACGCAAACACAGAGAGAACATACAAACTCTTTGCAGATGTTGACCCGGGGACGTGAACCCAGGTCCCCAGCGCTGCAAGGCAGTAATCCTAACCTCTAAGCCACCCAGGTTAAAGGGAATCACCAAAATTAAACACCCTGGATCAGAGCTCATCCCAATCAAGGCTGTAACACAAGTAAGTAGAACCACTGCTCTACCTGGCACAGGAGACCCATGCAACACACAGGTTAGATCATTGTAAAATACAGGAGCCTAGTGACAGCTGTAAAAACATGTATTGCGGGTAACTAAATGAAATTTAAAAAGAACACAAAAATAGCATTTTTCCATTAAAGATTTCTACACTGAAATAAGGAAATAATAAAACTATGTATATCTGGTATCAAGACAACTGTAACAGCATGTTTTATAAGACTAAAACTAAAATTATTTGCAAGGTGGATACAGTAAAGAAATAAACAGTAATTCAAGACAATCATGAAATTGCTGTTTATTTAGCGCCAAAGCTTTAGAATTCATCAGTTCATCAAGTCAGACATCACAGCAAACTAAACATTGCAAGCAATGGGATTGGGGTCTAGTTTGCAAGAGCATTTATGTTATCTTGGTGCTAGGTGTAGCTGTGCCTCTTGTACAAATCTACAGGAGGCCAGTCAGGAATGTTCCTTTGTCAGCATTCTGCCACTACTTTATAAAACTTTATTTCACATTACCTGAGTTCAGGGGGAGGGGTTTCAGTTGAAGCAGCCTGTGTGCTTGTGGGCCTATGCCTCCTTGATGCATTCTCACTCCACTCCACACCATCCCCCTGGGTTGGGGGTTATACTATGCTTTCTCTGCCAGTTATTTAGCGAAGAATACATGTAATAAGCCCCATCCCACCAGTTTTTCTGCTTTTCTGCCCCACATGCCATATTGGGTGTGATAGGGCGGTAATCAGGGCAGGCAGGGGTTGGGCATGGGCGTGAAGGCCCTATCCCACTGTATGTACTGTAGTCTCTGCCAGAAAACTGGGGGAGACTATAGCTACTTTCTTCGCCATGTAAAACCTGGTCTAAACCTGGTTCGCCAAGTCTAAACAGTTCCCACCTGGTGGAGAAGAGTTCAGGAACTACTAAGAGGCAAAATGCCAAACCTATAACATTACACCCAATATGTTTCCTCTAGTGACATACTGTAGGGATTTATCTCCTGCAACTGGAATCTCCTTCACTTCTATGAGAGCTGTGCCTGTACATTTGCCCTCTTGCTGATACACTGTATTTTTCCACCTCTGACCATAGTGTAGATGCTGACTGTCACACCCCACCGAAGACCTGCTGATGACTTATCCTATGAATAGGTCATTAGTAGTAGAATGCATGAAATGACCAGAAAAGCCCTTTAATGTCTCAAGATGCCTTTTATGGCCACTTATTAGACATACTGGAGACATTTTTAAAAACAGTGCAGTCTGTACTGTGTGCAGTTACCTGTGTAGTGTGCAGGGGGCGCCAGATACACTTTAAAGCTGCACCACTTTTCTTGGTGCAGCTTTAACATAGGGCGTGTAACACAATTCTGTAGGACTGTAGATAAATGTGGCGCACGGGCATCGGAACGCCCCCTTCAGTGCAGAATTTTGTGTTGCATCGGGTATCGGACACTTTATAAATACATGAAAATAACATGCAAAATCTGACCGAAAACTGGTGCAGCGGCTTTAATAGAGGTGGCCCACTATGCCAAAAATGTGCCAAGATCATTCTGGCTTTTGAGAAATTTAACACAAATTCTTCAAAAAATTTGGAAGCTGTTATAAATACCCATTGGACTGAGTTTGAGGAGCTGCTATCTTCTTCAGCTTCATCCGCATCGTGATGCATTTGGTTGAGCTCCACGTGTTCTTGCCTCCTCCTCTGTGGGATTTTCTTAGCTTGAATGAAAGAAACACATGTATGTAATGTAGGACTGCGGTGAGAAAAATGAGCGCCTTTCACGTTACTACTTTTTTAAAAAGTTCAGAGCATGCAGCAAATGGGCAAAAAGTTTTCTGCCATGTAAGGTATTGCTTTTCCCAAAAACCTCTTCCAAAACATTTCCCCTCACTGTGGTTTTCATAAACTGTGCAAGGAAAAGGCTGCGCATATCAAACAGACTGTTAATAGTTTTCTACTAAAGTTATTGGGAATGAGGTTTCTAGATTTTGGTGCCAGAAATCCCTGCCAAAAAAATGTGGGTGGAATTTATCATACTCCAGTTTTTGCGCTGCGACCAGATACATCAAAAGGTTTAGGCCACATAGGGAGTTATTTATCATTGGTTTCCCTAGGTTTTTTTTGGCATTAAAAATTCTCAAAGTAGTCAAATTGAGGGTTTTTGAGACTATTCACAGCTAAAAAGTCTCACAGGACTATATACACCTCTTCATTAATCTGGAGTTAACATAGAACTACTGCTAGTGCAAAGCCAGATTCAGGACTTGAGGCTTTTGCAAAAAGTCTCATAAAAAGTCTCATAGTTACTCCAGTCCGCTGTTAGTCTATGTGCTGTGACTTTTTATGCATTTTGAGCCTTATTGGGGACTTTTTGAAAATAAAATCACAGACAGAAAATAGATCATAAGAACATTTATTAAAGGGCCAAAAGCCACTTTAATGAATCTAATGGGCAGTGGAGCTCCAAAAATAGACATAGAACTGTCCCAAGGAGCCGCCTAATGATAAATAGCCCCATAATGTATATGTCGGGTGTACGACCATTGTACGACCTGGCATAGTTTTGCATAAAAACCTTCAAACAAATGTTTTGCACGTTATTAAAAAGTACGCAGACGGCCACTCCTCTCTATTCCCCCTCTACACCCAGCGAGCAAGAATTAGCAATTATTTCAGTGTTTCTACACTTCAGCTTCTGGTGTAGATGAACTAATAAATCTCCCTTTATGTGGGATATAACTCTCTGAATATAAGTCATATAAATCTGGGGGTTAATTATCATTGGTCTTGTCGGGGTTTTTTGGGACAAAAAGTCTCTAAAAAGTTGCATTGAGGTCTTTTTGATGGTGGTGATTTATATCCTATTATATTGGATAAAAATAAATCTATTTCTATAGTTATTATTTTTCCATCACTATTGACCTCCTGTTGACCAAGGCCTTTATCCCACCATGAAAAATGCCCATTTAACTAGGAATGCTGGGAAATAGTGTTTCCTGTGACTGGAAAAGGAAGAAGCTAGTTGAATAAGCTAAATTTTCCTAAAGTTATCTATATAAATACAATATCAACTATACTATAAACTATATATATACTGTAAACCACATACATTTTTTCTTCTTGCTTCTGCACACAATGTATGTTATGAGAACCGCCAGGGGAAATATGAGGAGGCCACTGAGTGCAAACCAGGGATTTGATGAACCTACAAAAAATAAATATTTAATAAGTTAAATTGCATATCAGGAGCGGCGCAGATAATACATTGTGCAGAGCCTTAGAGATATCAGCTTGAAAGGGGTTGTCCGCTCTTTTACGTCGCAAGGTAAGTACACTGTTTGTTTTTTTTTGACTCGAGTATAAGATGAGGTTAGTTTTTTCAGCACATTTATACTCGAGTATATACGGTAACTCTTAAATGTATGGAGGAAAAGAAAATCATCAATGTTGGTTTCCTTTTTGTATTTTTTGGGGGCCATACACCGTACCAGAAAAATAATTTATTATCTTTATTCTATAGATAACTACGATTACGGTGATAGCGCATTTAAATAGTCTTTTAAATATGTTTTTACAATTTTAATGAAGAAAAACTAATGTAGAAAAAAATCTCATTTATCAGACTTATCGGCTGCCATCAGAGCCACGGACCCCCATGGTAAACATCGCAGGGGCGTGTGATGTACTGTAGTAGCCCCTTACATGCCGTGGTCATGCATGACCGGAGTATGTAAGGGGTTAACACCCACGATCGGAGATGGCGACGATGTGGCAAGTCCCTGCCATCCGTGAACCGGGGCTCGGCGCTTTTCCTCTTACATTAGTAAAGCACTGCACCAGAGGATGATGTAATCACTGTGCTGTGCCTGACAGGCAGATGTAATCAATCACTGCACCCCTCCTCCCCAACCCCAGCTGCTGTATATGAGCGATCCAGCTCAGGTTGATTAGTCCTGTCTGGTCGGTGCAGACAGCTCCGTTTAATGTATTTATGAACTGCGAGCAGCATGAAATCCAGCTTTCTCAAGGTCCTGAATGGGATTAACCAAGATATGTTTCTGCATCAGTGTAGCTACAGCATTATCAAGGAATGTTTAGGAATGTTTATCAAATGGTAGATTTCCTTTAAAGGACACCTGTCATCAGGTCTGTGTCACTATTTCTGTCACCACTACCTGTTGGAGCAGCTAACAAGGATCCATCACAAGCTTTATCTAGTCAATTCATACATTAATCATTATAAAATCATATTGTCTTTATTATATAAATGAGACTGATCACATGGTCAGAGGCAGTGATGTCACCCCTGTTACCCCTCCCCTCTCCTCTCCCTGCTCATGTCTGTGTGTAATGTATAGTAAGGCATGGCTGGTGTCTGTGCTTTACCTGCTGACATGCTGCATCCTCCTAATACACAGAGGTGAGAGACACGGACGTCAGCTACACAAGTACCCGACATGTTCTGCTATACACATGTGTGAGACACAGACATCAGCTACACAAGTACCTGACATGTTCTGCTATAACATGTCTGCCTGGAGCTGTTGTATTTCTCCTATACACACACAGCCTGCAGGGGGCGCCAGCACCAGGAAGCACAGGGAGGAGCCATTACACCATTGCACATCACATCATTGTAGAGGCTGTCAGTCAAGCACTGGGGTAGTGGCTGTGCCTCCCACTCATGAATAAGCCGGACAGCTTGAATATGCTAATGACTCATTTGAACATTACACAGGTCATTTGCATACAGCTTTAGGACCTCATTGATTAGGTTTACAGGCATGTAGAGGGACAATGAAGGGATAGAGGCAATGCTCTCTAATGGCAGTTTATGAAAATATATTTAGTTTAGGGGGGTTATTTTGCCTGACGGGTTCTCTTTAAGCTTTACGTGTTTTGAGGCCACCATTGTCTTTTTTTTTCAATCTAATAAAGGAAAAGGATGTTATGTACATCCTTTTCCTTACATTGCATTACAAGATACAGCCCTTAAGCACGTAAGTTTAAAAAAATATTTCTGGACTCCCAATAATTGATCCAGTTTGATACATTTCAATGTGTGATCCTTTGGTTCTAAGGGATGAGAAGTCTGGCGTTTCATTATTTCCCTTTATTTGTTGACAATACATGCAATACATGGTGTAGCTGAGCATGGATGTGTATGCACACAATTATAGATAAGACATTACATTTAGGATAATTCTGTCTACTTACCCTTATCCTGGACATATAACCATGTTCCATCCCCTGTGTCTTTCATCAGTTTTGGAATTTCTATGGTGAACTCACAGACATACAGCCCGGCATCCTCCTTAGTAGTTTCCTCTATGGTCAGTATTGTTGTATTTGTGGTCATTTTGCAAATTATTTTATTATTTTTTCTCTCTTCTGGATTGTTACCATCCATAGTCCTCAGAAGAGAACATAGAACAGTCCCATTTTCTTCTCCAGGGCTTGATATATACTTTCTCCATTGTACTCTGACCCGGGAAACATCTCCTCTAGTCCAGTGACAGCTTATTCTGGCTGTGTCCCCAATAGTTACATTTAGTATATATGGATTCTGTATAACGGTTATTGCCCCCATGGCCGTATCTATAGGAGAAGCATATCATAAAGAAATAATAAGAACAAAATAACATGGTAATATTCAGAGTTGTCATAAATTGTCAAAAAATTAGAGACAGTGGGGGGGGGACTCATTAAGACACCAGCTTTATATTCCTCCCCCATCCCCCCCTTCCTGCCCCCGGCAATCGTATTCACTAAGAGGCTCTAGGTTCCCATAGGCTATTTAAAACTAATTCCAAATCTGTTTTTATATTTACCATTACTGCTTCCACTCACTTTTAAAAGTTGATAAAAGTATATTTGGCTCCCTGCCAGAAAACTACATCAAATTAGGGAGTCATCCTCATTATCTGCACACGGAACAGAGATCGGGATCAGTGCAAGTTTGCATGAGGAAGTTTGGTGGAAGGAGCAGGATATATCAGGGCTGTGAAGTCCAACTCTGATTCCTCAATTTCCATAACTCCACCAAAAAGGTGACAATTTCAACTCCACGATTCAAACTCCACAATGCTGTTTTCCTGGTCACTCTAGCAGCTCTAAGATGAGTACCAGCACTCCTTTCCAGTGCCTTTCATCTGTAGCAAAGAAGCTTCACTACTGAGCATACATTCATCTGAACTAAAAGCCTTGAACAGGGGTGCACAACCCATGGTCTTAAAGACATGTGGCCTGTCAAGCCTTGAGTTGCGTCCCACACCCTGCTCATAGTCCAAGTCCAATGAGCACTAACTGATGGAAGGCCCAGTAGTGGAGAGTGCATCTGAGAAGTCCTCGCTGCTCCTGGTTCCTCTCCTGTCAGTCCGCTCTGAATGCAGTAAGAACAGAGCAGAATATCTCGAGGAGCAGGAGAAGACCCAGTAGTAGTAAGTACTTGACAAATGTAATGCACTGCAGGTCCTCTCCTGCTTCTCCTGAGTCCTGACACCAGCATCAAGAGTCAAGACCCAGAGCAGAGTGAGAAACCAGAAGCAGTGAGGATTTTTCTGCTGCACTCACCACTATCTGGCACTGCTCCTGGGTCCTCTCCTGCTCCTGATGCCGCTGCATACAACCATTGGGTTACACCAAGCAGAGGGGCACATAGAGGAGAGAAGAAGCTGCAGTGCAGTGCAGGGAGCAGGAGAGGATTCATTTATTTTTTGTCTGCTCTGGTGGTCTCCAGTATTATTAGTTGTCTTTTCTGGGGGTCTCCAGTATACTTAGAATGCCATAGGGTCTCCAGTATTATTTGTCTGCACTGGGAGTCTCTAGTATGATTAGTTGTTTTCTCTGGGGGTTTCATTATTATTTGTCTACACTAGTGGGTTTCCAGTATTATTTGTCTTCTCCAGTATTATTATGTACTCTGGGGTCTCTTTATTATTACCATTTTCTGCTCTGGGGTCTCCACTATTATGGTCTTCTCTGAATACAGTATGGCAGTGTTCCCCAACCATCGGGCTGCTGCCCAAGACTGGCATGTGGAACACTGGGTCCCGGGCCATTGCGACCTCTTTAACAAAAAAAAAAAAAATACTCTCCTTCCCTGTTCCCCTGCAGCAGTCTTCTCTTCCTTTACTTAATTTCCATGCTAATGCACTGCTCTATTGACGGCGAGCGTATCTACCAACAATAGAACCATGCTTAATGTGGAAGAGTGAAGGAAGAGAAGACTGCTGCAGGGGAATGAGGAAGGTGAGTATTTTTTTTTTACAGAGTTTGGCTTGGAAAGGGGACGTTGGAAGCAACCGGTGGGGGAAGCTAAATGAAAGGGGACATAGGAGGGGGACATGCTGCAGGAATGGGGACAATATTAGTGGGGGTGGGGGGCATTTCTTCAGGAAATGAAACAATATAAGCTAGGCATGCTGGGAGTTATGGTGGGGCATGCAAACATACATTTTTGGCTATGAAACTATGAAACTAGACCGCATCCCCCCACCCACCGGTCCCTGGAGAAAATGTATGTCCCTGGTCATCGGTCCCTTGACAAAAAAAAAGTTGGGGACCACTGCAGTATGGTATACTTTTATCAACTTTTAAAAGTGAGTGAAACAACTAATGTTAATTATAAAAGTGGATTAGGAATTATTATTAAACAAGCTACGGGATTCTCTTTAATTAAAATAATGCGTCAATCCACAAGACACATAATCTAAAAATATACATCATTATAGCGTAAACCACAAATGTTCCACTTAGTTTCTGTAATGTCATGGAAAACCAGCACCATCAATGCGCTTTGTTCTCTTAAAGCATCTGTTGACCTGTGAATACTTTGCAGATATTTTTGAATCGAAACTTAAGAACTTTTTGAAAATTTTACATTGTTCATCTTCTACTGATCCTGAATTACAGCCGTGATTTCTACTCCAGAGCTACATTCACAATTCTGTTCTCCAATTCACAATTCACAATTCTCCATTGGAGAAATGGACATGGGGGGGGGGGGGGCTGTAATGGGTCCCATCTGAATGTTTTAAAGGGAACTGCGCAAAGCAGATGCTCCTACTCCATGACCTGCTACTTGCAGATAGGACACTGTACAATCTTCTTTATAACATTCATCCTACAGATGGGACACTAAGTAGATTTTGCAGATCCTGTTCGATAACACTGGGGTAC
This sequence comes from Engystomops pustulosus, assembly GCA_019512145.1. Classification (NCBI taxonomy): domain Eukaryota; kingdom Metazoa; phylum Chordata; class Amphibia; order Anura; family Leptodactylidae; genus Engystomops; species Engystomops pustulosus. Next base: position 22,587,717 of record CM033641.1, read on the forward strand.
AAATAAGACATTTTTATGTCAAACCTGGAGTTTTTCACCTGATTCTGGGTATTTTTAAGCTGCTTATTGCAAAAATACCTTCTATCAGATCTAGTTTATGAGATGTTGAGCGTTTCCATCAAGAAGTACAATGGAAGAACGGTAAGATGGATGATGGAAATCAGTGACTTGACGGAAAAATCTGTAGTCTACAGCCACAAACTATGACATTCATTTCCAAAATGTCTTTAGCACAATATTGAGTGACCACTAGTTTGGACAGCATATTCTACGTAAGGTGGCAATGCCAGATCTCCAAAAGTAGAGCTGATAGTGGAAATGGATGTAATTTTCAGAACCGGGGCCCCAAACCTACTTATAAACAGTTCCAATTTCCAACAGTTCCACCAAAATGGGTTAAAACGAGACAGCCTCGGGTCTTTGGAAGACCCAAGGCTGTCATGGCAACCAATTGCCGCCCTCCGATGACGTCACAGGGAGTGACAATCTTCAACAAGATGGGCGCCTCTATCTTTTTTAAGCCTCCAGCAGGTTTGCCGGCATCGACGGACAGGTTAAAACCCACAATCGGTGGTAGTTGTCGGTAAGTGTTTGCTGCAATATGCAGCAAAGACTTATCGGCTATGGAGAGCGCTCAACCCGTGAGCCCTCTCCATTCACTTGCAGTCGACGTGTGATGTAATAGTATGTCACACGTCTGCTGAAAGGGGTTAATAAACTTCAAACCCTTCATTAGATTTCCTTTAAAGGACATCTACCACCATGATGAAGGATTGTAAACCAAGCGCACTGACATACTGGTGTGTGCCCCCTCGGCAGGATCTGCTCTTAACAAAGTCAGAAATATGTTGGTAAAATACAGGCAGTCCCTGGGTTAGGTACAATATAGATCCTGTAGGTTTGTTCTTAAGTTGAATTTGTATGTAAGTCGGAACTGTTTATTTTATAATTGTAAGCCCAGACAATTTTTTTTTGGTTTTTGTGACAACTGGATTTTAAAAAATGTTGGATTGTTATAAGAACCATGATTAACAATAAAGCTTCGTTACAGACACATTTAATAGCTCTTTATTTTAGTCTAAAGCTAAAGTACAGTAAATTACTAACATCCAGAGGTCCGTTTGTAACTAGAGGTTGCCTGTAAGTCGGGTGTTCTAAAGTAGGGGACCGCTTGTATATAAATAACTGTACCAAACAATCCATTGTCCAAATTGCCACTTTTTTCCATTTTGCCACCAATAAAAAGTTACATAAAAAGTCGCCAAATATTATCATAGAAAACATTATCTTGTTCTGCGAAAAATTATCTGCCCAACTGTATTGACCTAAAGCAAAAAGGGGATGAGTAATTTGTATCGGTAAAAACCAAAGCCTGCTAAAAAATGGGGCAGCCGCGTATTTTGGTCAATTTCGTAATTTTTTACAGCTTCCCAGTACACAGCACATAATACATAGGGGGTCATTTACTAAGGGCCTGATTCGACGTGTTACCCGAATATTTCAGATGTGCGACGATTTTCCCTGTATTGCCCCGGGTTTTTGGCGCACGTGATCGGATTGTGGTGCAACGTCGCAGGCATGCACGCAACGGAAATCGGGGGGCGTGACCGAACGATAACCCGACGCATTCTGAGAAACCGCCGCATTTAAAAAAAAAAAAGTGTCTCGGGACATGCGCTTACCTTCACCAAGTATAGGATCGTGAACTCCACTGCGTTCCGATGCTCTTCAGCGCAGCAGCGACACCTGGTGGACGTCGGAGGAACTGCCTTAGTGAATCGCCGGAAGACCCGAATCCACCGCAGAGAACGCGCCGCTGGATCGCGAATGGGCCGGTTAGGTAAATCTGCCCCATAATGTTAGTAATGGGAAGTACAATTTGTCCCACAGAACACAAGCTCTTATATGGCTCAGTAAATGAAAAAATAAAAATAGGATATGTGGAATGCGGGAAGTGGAAAACAAAATGCAAAAAAGGTGAAGGTGTTAACGTACTTATGCTCTGCAGTATATTTGTTAATACAGGCAGTCCCCGGGTTATGTACAGGATAGGTTCTTTAGGTTTGTTACTAAGTTGAATTTGTATGTAAGTCGGAACTGTATATTTTATAATTGTGACTGCAGACAATTTTTTTTTTTTGTCCCAGTGACAATTGGATTTTCAAAGTTTTGTGTTGTCATGGGACCAAGGATTATCAATAAAGCTTCATTACAGACACCTTACAGCTGATCATTGCAGTCTGGGACTAAAGTTACATCCAGAGAGCTTCACCAGAGGTCATAGGGGGCAGTGGGGTCCGTCTGTAACTAGGGGTTGTCTGTAAGTCAGTGTCTTAAAGGAAATCTACCACCAGGATCAAGGAGTGTAAACCAAGTACACTTACATGCAGATATGTGCCCCTCTTATGCCCTTGTTTTTATTAAAAAAAATGATGCAAATGAGTCGGGGGGGGGGGGTGGCCCGGGCTTCATTAACATCTATGAGGCCGGGAACCCATCAGTCGTATTAGCATAATTTTTAAGCCCTATTTTGTAAAAACAAGCTCATAAGAAGGTAAAAAACTGCAGATCCTGAAAGATGGGGCACACAGCAGCATGTAAGCGTGCTTGGTTTACAATCTTTCATCCTGGTGGTGGATCTCTGTTTAGTCAGGGACCGCCTGTACTGAAATTTGAAAATCACCAGCTACATCACTGACAACCTGTAAGGATCACTCCTAAATAACATAATGGCAACTTCATTGTGAACTAATATGTAAATGAATCAACTAGGAAAAAGGAATCATTGTTGATAATTTAACCCCGGATCTATATAAGCTTTAAATTTATATTATCTATCATCAATCATCACCAAATCTCTTTGGGGGACATTAATCATAGGGGGTCTCAGGTTCGCCTATTTTTGCGCCTGGTTTGTTCTCTTTTTGGCTCCTGATCTATGATGGATCTAGTTCTGCCTTAGTAAATGCACTTTGGAATTGTCGCATGTCCGATTCATTTGCGCCTAAATTTGCGCCTAAATTCGTCTCATATTGTTAGATCTCATTTGTGAGCAATAATGAAAGGAGACTGAGAAAATGTGACAGAACGTTCAGGGCGTCATCTCTGCACATAAAACTATCATTGTGATGTAACTGCAGGGACTAAAAGTTACAGAGATGTAAAAAAAAAAATTCTTGCTGAAATGAATCTTTGCTTTTTTATTATAATTTACATGAAATGGAGATGATATCTCTTCTGTCAGATCGGGCAATAAGACCCACTAATCAACCCACCAAGAGATTGATCACATAGCCAATTGTAAGTCAGGCATCTGGGAAACTTAAGCAAAAAATTAGACATTTTCAAATTAATCGCTGGCGCCGTATTTTCCATGTGGTTATATAGCGAATTTTAATTATGGGGGAAGCGAAAAAATAGATGTTTTTTAGTCACTGCACAGTGGTTTTTATTTCTGAATAGTGACAGACCACGTTCAGAGTCGGTGGATTTGTGCCTTTTCGCCACTTTTTAGGCGCAAATTAGTGAAGTCCCCGGGTGCAAACTTATACTGCATAGCTTAGTCCCTTCACTATAGTTCAGATGGAGGGCAGGGGTTCACAAAACCACTAAGTGCCGGAACTATTGTGCGTCTGATAGATTTTTGATTATTGCCATTACTTGTACAGCTAAATGGCCGTCAAAAAATAAGCAGACATTAACGAGAGACGCACAGATTCGACACACAAAATGTGCAAACAGTCTAAACACAAATATGGACTATGTCACCCTATATCTTAATTAACATGGGATACTCTAAGAAATGATCAACTCTAATCGATATATCTATCTGAGATGTAATTCTATCTATGATGCTATCTATCTATAGCAGACTATCTATCTATCTAGCGATCTATAGACCCTGATCCGAGTCGAGCAGCGAGGCAGGAGAGCTGAGCGAGCGAGCGCAGGAGCGGATGGAGCGAGCGAGAGGCGAGCGAGACGCCGCGCGAGCTAGACGAGCTAGAAGAAGAGACCATAGGAGCGATCTATCGAGGCGAGCGAGCGAGGCTAAGGATGAGCGTAGCTATGCGATATCTATTCATATATCGAATCTAGGAGCGAGCACATCATCGAGTATCCTCGCCTATCGATCTAGTTCGATCTCGTCTCATGCTACGAGATCCTCAGATCTATCTATCTATCTATCTTATCTATCATCTATCTATCCTATATCTATCTATCTATCTATCTCATTCTATCTATCATCGATCTATCTATACTATTCTCTAATCTATCAATATTTCCATTACATGTTGTGGGCAATATAAGTAATCACTTCCACCCCAGCCCATAGTAATGAAATGAAATGAGGAGAAATATATCGGCATGGTGACATTATTATGAGCTGGCATATTCCGGTTTAGATGATGTGAAGTCAGTAAAACACTCGGGAACATTTCTCTTTCTTTGCCCCGAGTCACTGTTCTGGTTCTGTGTTGTAGTTTACGACTCCCTCCTCTGTTCATCTATTCTTGCATGTGCTAGAGTAGATATTTGATTACCTGTTGTACTCTATTAACTGGAGTATTTATTTATTAGACATTTTAGTAAGCTGGTGGACTATACTTTTTACTTACTAACTACATCAGACACACAAGTGTTTTACCTGAAGCCCCTAAATACAAGCTATTTAAGGACCCCTTGAGGTTGAGCTTCCCTCAGAAACCGCTGCTTCGGCTTCACTGGTGTCTTGGTCATACAAACATTTCTCTAAAACTTATACATTAGATGGACATTACCCTTCATTACCATTTACTGCAGACTTCCTCCCCCTCCTTCCCTGTTGCCTCTTGATCTTCTTGTAAGATTCGCATTGAGAGAGGGGTAGTGAGAATAGATGAGAGTATGGGGGAGAGCCCGAACTATTAATGATCTATCCGTGAAGTGATTAGTATATGTCGAGTATGTGATGGTGGTTGGGGGCAACTCATTCAGCCTGCCATTGTGTGCATAAGGCTACATCACCTGGCAGGACTATTGCCATAGACACTCCCACGTGGTGCTTAGGGTACCCGCGGTCTCTATGTAACAGCCAACACATATATAATTCTTTATTTATATAGCACCTACAGATTACGCAGCGCTGCACAGAGCTTTCGAAATTGGTCCCTGTCTCCATGGGGCTCCCCCACCAACCTACCAGTGTATTTGAGTGGTGGGTAGGAAGGAAACTGGAGGACCCGTAAGAAAACCCACGCAAACATGCAGAGAACATACAAACTCTTTGGATACTGACCGGATGGGACTTGACCCCGAGATCCCCAGCGCGCAAGGCAAAGTGCTACCCTTCCCACAGCTGCCCAAACATTCTGACATCCTCGTTCCATGAGCACTGACTCAATTAGACTTTGCAACTAATAGCATGCAGCATTACTCGGCAGGTCCAATGATGATGTCTGCACTCAGGCCACCCCGTAGCGGCAGCCGCACAAGGGAGGGCTGCTGCAGGGGCCCTGGAGCGGTAGTTCATTGCTTTTATTTAAAGGCCAACAAAGAACTGGTGCGCGCATTGATGGGGGTGTCGCGCAGGGTGAGGAATCATGGGTGGAGGGCCTACCTAAGAATGGGGCTTGGGGAGGTTATGCGGAGTAGCCTACAAGTGGAGGGCTCCCAGCAGTTGCTCGTTCCTAGGGGGTTCCGCCAAAGGGTCATAGTTGTGGAGGTTACCGAAGGGAGCATCATAGGTCGGCAAGGAGAGCCTTAGTTGGGGTCTAGAAAAAAGGGGGATTTACATTGTGGTCCAAAAGAAGGGTACCACGTCTTAAATGCCACCTTTTTGTAATTTGAAGAGCTCCTATAAAGAGGTACTATAAGTGGTGTAGGGCAATACCAGTTGGGGCTAAGGGATACCCTACTGTCCGATATGTATTGTAAAAAATGAATCACCAAGTGAGTGCCAGTGCCTCCCACCCACAATCAACTACTAATAACTAATTAATTATGGTCTGGAATCTCCTTTAAAGATCATTCATAGTGTAAAAGACCAGAAAACATATAAGACAAACCGTACAGCTGGTGGAGCGGTGAATGTGTGTAGCCTGTCTGCACAGTACTGAGTATACGGACATCAGATAAACAAGTAATGTCACGTCTCTGTCTTCCGTCCCCGCCCACTACTGACACCTCAAAACCTGTTTTGTAGTCTTGGTCCTTGTGACAAGGTTACTCTCCCACGTCTACGTCATTGCCCAAAATCACAGTACACAGATCTGGTACTGGGAACATTCCTCCCCTCTCGATGTTCAGATGTAGGCAGTGTTATCACATGTGTTTTTTTAATGGTTCAGTTACCCCTTTGGCTTGCTTTCCTTGATTTGCTTTTTTCTTTAGCTGATATAAAAGCGATGATAGGAGGTTGTTAGTTGATGACTGTTTCTTACAGCAGACCTGTAGATCATTCCTTACACCCTTACTTATGAAACAGAAAATAGTTCCTGTATGATAGGAAATGTGGAGGTTTACATCTTCCTTATGTCTCTGTTGTATATTGACGCACTGCTTTTAGTAGCGCTCGGCTTTCTCTTTGAAGATTTTCTCAGATGTTTAGCTAGAGACACTTAGTGTACACAACCCATTATAAAGGGACCTGTCCCCAGGAGACCCATTTTTAGCCTCCCCCAGTCCCACAGAGCTATAGTACCTACCTGCCAAAGTGTTTTTGTTAAAAAATGGTTTTACAGAAAAAAAGATCATATTATTTGTACCTTCCTAGCCTGTGTGTGACTGGCAGTTGCCTATTGGGAGGGGGAGAAGGCAGCTCCCCCCCACCCTTGGGAAACCTGTGCACCTTTCAATATATGATACCCAACACTCGGGTGGCTGTATGGCGGGCAGGGGGCGTCGCTAAGCCAAGTGATGGGTGTTTTATATATATGACTGAAAGGTCCCTGGAGTCTGTTCCCCAAGGGCGCGGGGGGGGTGGCGACTTCGCTTCCTCCCCCAATTGGCAACTGCCTAGTCCACGACAGATGCTTGAAGGTTAAATATACACTTCTTTTTTTCTGATAACCATATTTTCATCACAACCTTTGGCAGTGTTGTCTATGCTCGTGGGGAATGGGGGAGTGCTAAAAATGGGTCTCCTGTGACAGGTTCCCTTTACGTAGTTGTACCCATGAGACCTTGTACTTTGTTAGTTTCTGGTAGCTGGTCAGGAAGGCGTTTCCACAGATAATTGATTGACGTGTGGAGCGGTTTATTTAGGTTATTCACATGATGAAAAGTTAGGCGTGGAGGCTAAATTTGGCCAGAGTTGAGAATTTCATGCACTGTAAAACTTTAGACTCAGTCACATATTCTATAATTGTATATTTTTGAGTACTTTTGAGCCACTTTTGGCTCCCCGTTAGTTTTGCTGATATTCACCGTGTAAGCATGTGTTTATATTATTTTTTAATATCTACCCAATGTTTTCAAGGTACAAACGCACTAACACTTCATATTCTTGTCCATTGTAGGTTTTACACACGCAATGTTGCAGGGAGTTTTGCCTTAACAAGCACATGACATTGGCACGTGTCAATATCTATTCTAATCTCTTAACTGCTACCCTGGCTCCCCCCCCACCTTTTACCATAACACCATGACACTCAAAAATTTGCTTAATATTGGCCACCAAGCAGCCACTTTAATTTAGCAAACAAACGTTTAATAACATTTTTTTTCATAACAATATTACATTCCCCCCGTCAATCCTAGCCAAATATCCTTGACTCCCTCCATCCACCCCAGAAGAGGTTTCGATGAGTTTGCTCCAAATAAATTGTCCATATTCACCCCCCCATTCTCAATTACCCCCAACCGCTACCCGCATTCGGGGGGCACCCACCTCCCCTGTAGACATCTTCTGAAAATCCCTCTTGCAGCAACTCATCTCGGGACCCACCACGCAGGAGCCCAAAACTGCCAGATTGGCAGGTAACAAACTTCATTTTAGTTGTGGGAAAAATTATCCCCTACATTATCTCCTCACTCCTCTCAGTCTCATTCCACCAACTCCAGGAAATCCCTCCTCCATCCCCTTCCGCTGCCGACAGTACTAAACTAACAACCCGAACACACACCCGCCCATCTACGATGGCAAGTTGGCGGGACTCTACTGGATTGGTTTACCTAAATATCGATTTGGCTACTTCTTCCACTAGCTTCTTACTTACCCTCCCCTGTTGTAACTCCCTCCAGCTACTCGCTCTCCCCTCCGCTTTGGCGTACCATTCACTTATTCCAGCCCTCGTCATGCTGGGCACTCCATCCTTACTGTAACGTGTCTGGCCTTCTCCATTATCCCCTTCTTCTCAAGCTCAATCTTAGATTATGTGGTTGATAGATGACCACAGCCTTCTATGGTTAAATCACCCAGGATTGGAGTTTTTTCTGATCCTTAGTTGTTTAAGCCATACCAGGCTGGGATTAACAGAGCGGAAGACATCCGGCTTCGACAGAGAACCCTATGTACCCTGGATAAAGTCTTCTGAAAACCCCCTTCACTGTCCTACCATAAAACACACAAGGAGTTGATGAAAAGGCTGTCACCCAATCAGGCGGTGTTGTGCCTATAGTACATGGTAGGCCCTTGTTTAATGGACAACTTGGATCAGTTGAAAAGTTCTGATCATCTCATAGCCAGCGCAAACATTTTGAAAAACTATCATCGCTTATCCGGCCCCAAAACTATGTATTATTATATTGTTGGAGCGAAGAAGAGAGCATAAGAGAACTCTAGGCTGACCTCATCTTAAAACCAGTGTGCTAGCTGCATTATGTGCTAGGATAACGACTGGAATGCCTAACATAGTAAAAAATATAACAAATATTTGTATCTTGCCAGAAAATTCTGCTTTCAAAAACTGTACATTACAGGCTCTAATTCTTCAAAGGAACCCTTCACACACATTTACAAATACAGATACTGACAGTCCATCATTAAGTGAATACTTATTTAGCTAAGATTTTGTATCCATCACTCCCTAGATTAGCTTCTATGCAACTTCACAACTTTGGGAAGAAGGAAAGAATAGGGACACAGAAGTTCCTAGCCCTTTTTGAAACTACGCCCACTTGCGCTGCCGTTCCACCACCCCAACGAATGTTAATCATATTGACCTTAATGCCCCCACTAGTATAAGGCCCCCCTAACTAACCCCTAATGGCACTCGTCAAATATATGACCCTCTTTATTTTTATCTCCCTGTTACATTCAGTTTCCACTTGTATTGTACTCCGCAAACTATTATAATACGTCCTACCTACCTCTCCTTACATGGGTGGCCCCCTGTCCTACCATCCCCCTCATATTGCCGCCCCACTGGTTTCATTCTGCCCTTCTGTGGCCGCCTGTCCTCACACCTGCTCTTCTAATGGCCCCCTGTCCTTCATCCTGCCTCTTTTTGTGGCAAACACTGTCCAACCATCTTCCCTTGCTATGGCCCCACGGTCCTCACCCCCTGCTTTGTGTGCCCCTGTACTCCATCTTTCACTATGTGTCCACGCCCAGACAGTGTGGCTAGGGTATGAAACAGAAAAAGGAATGTTACTTACCTTCCCATCATTCCTCTAGCGCTCAGTCTCACTTACTCACTTCTCCTCAGGGCTGTGACTGAGAGGACAAGGGCAGGGCCAGTCTGAAGGGAGGAGAGCTTACCATTCAAATCTGCTACCTCATACAGGGGCAGAGGGTTAGCAGGTGTGATTCCCATCCTCACCTCAGGTGTATGAACTGTGACCAACTGGGGAGGGTGACGAGGGGCAATCCTGGCCACAATCTCCCACGGCCCAGGGAGTGTGCTGAAAGACAGACCTCGGGACATTTGGGAGGTGTCTGTGCTTTATGATAGTTTCCATGACATCAAAGGAGGGCCTGCATTAGACCTACTTGTTGGTCCCTCCCATCTGCCTCCTCCCACTGCTACCATGTCTCTCCTCGCATGTCATGGACCAGGTTGGATGTCAATCAAAAGAGACACAGACTAACATGAGCTCTTTTTTTACATCGTTTCACTTAACATATACGTAGACAGTACAGATGGCATGGGGCGGAGAAGGTGGTAATAGAGAGTCGTTCACACTGCGGCAGCATCCCGATCTTTCCTGCCCTTGGTAGATGTTGTAAACAGGTGATGGAACCCACTCCCGGCACTATGGTTCTACCCAAGGAGGTATCAGAGTTTTTTTTAAGTATCGTTAGAAAGGAGTTTTCTTACAGAATTGCCAATTAAGGCTGCATTGTAGCGCGTTTTTGGCAGGCTTAGAGCCACTTGGGAATATAGGAACATCTTTTTTTCTTAGGAGGAAGTACCTTCCTGGTTTATGAGGTTTGAGGGGGTGGGGGAAATTTCTAAGCCATGAACTTTAGGCAAAAAAACCCTCTCTGCTCCTACCCCGTGTAACAAGAACGTAAACTCCTTTGTAGTTTATGATAAAATATGGAAAATGGGTAACTAACACCGTGAAAACCCAGGGAAGATGTCATCTAATTTCCTTGTTACATCGTATCAACGTCTACCCACTGTATGTATCTAATCACTGAACTGACAGCACCTCCATGGACTTTACTCCTCCCCCAACTCCATGGGGCAAAGCTGTTGATTTCTCGTGTATAGATACCAACATGGGGCAGCGTTTGCGATGTACACAGCACTTGATGTATGTTCCCCTGGTACACATGGCTTTTGAGTGCCAAAAATGCCTGTAGCAGAGCTGTCAAATTGTGAAAGTAACATTTTAATATGCAGGACCCTTATTTATATCACTGGATCAATCAGGTGAGTTGCAGTAAGTTTTACAAATCTGAGTTGAAGCATTGCAGCCGTGGAGGGAACTGATTTAGGGATAAAGCAGCATATTTTTTATAATAGTTTTATTTTTTAATGAATATAGTATTTATTGTGGGTGGGTTCTTTTGAATAGCAGGGTCCTTTACACAAAATATTTTTAGGCGAGCTCACCTCACTATTCTGAATTTCCATTGTTAAAATGCCTTAGTCAGATTCCAACGAAACTGACAAATCAGAAAACCACTGATGGATACACAATAATAAGAATCAGAAGTAAAATCTGGTAGATGTTCCTGCCGGACTCATCCCTGCTCTGGTAATTAATGTGGCCAAAACCATTCATCACATTTACGTTGTCTCTTCTGTTCCATGTCAACTTATGTGAAACTTTTTGGTTTCACCTTTACCGCAAGTACGAATGTCTTGCGTATAAGCGCGTAAACTTCCCATTTTACAAACTTGTGTTGTGTAAATAGGAAGTGTTGGTTTTTACACTGAATCCATTCACTGACAGCAAAGCGGATCTTAAAAAAAATATACATAAATTCACTTCGTCTTAGGCTTACAGCTGGTTTTGGGCCAGGTCACCATGAATCTAGGTGCTGATGTCATTTGATCATTAGATAGGCAGAACACTTAGTATCATGACAGAACTTGTGGGCGCTCACTCCTGTTTTAGAAATCTTTGGTGTGAAAAATGTATATACAACCTGTATAATGAAAGCCCTCCACGTCCCAGTATTTTCCCCCAAACTTAATAGGGCATTACCCACCAGGATGAGGACTGTGATGCAAATGAGTACGAGGGGCCCCAGGCTTCATAGGGTGTTAATTTGATATCGCCTTCCTCCTGGTGATAGATGTCCTTTAAAAGGGAATGTCACCGGAAGCACATTTTCACCTAAAGACAGATGCAGAAGCCATTACAACCAGCGTGCCAACATTTTTGCTCTTTTTTCTGCCTTTTTCTAGCATTTGCATTAACATAATTGATTTGTTATAACTTACCTTGCATCTTGACAAAATCCGGCGGGGTAAGTCAGGGTTGGGCTTTTGGTTTGGCATGGCTTTTTCAAAAAGACAAGCATGTGCCTGTCTGTGTTACTCACTCCTCAGAGACGCTTGGCCACCCACTTGTTTTTGCTCATGTACAGACCCTCTACATGGAGCAAACACCTAGAGGCAGCTGGCAGGTGAACCAGACACTGTTTTCTGCAAGAAGCCACATTCTGATTTGAAGTGACTTACATAGATCCTGATGATAGTCCCTGTGTGTACATGGGAAGGCGGGAACAAAAATATCTCAAATGCATGGAAAGTTTGATAAAAGAACCCAATTATGTGGTTTTTTTTCTTGTAGGTCTTATGTGTTTTTACGGCTTCACTGTGGCGCCCAGAAGGTCGCATCATACTTTATTCCTGGGTCGATAGTACGATACGGGGTTTCCAAAATTTGTATAGGTTCTAATGTTTCTATTCATACTTACACAAATTAACCCTCCTGTCACAAAAACCTCACATCAAAATGTTTGATTTTGCCTATTCTAGGTCGCTTTCACACACTTTTCTCACTTTGGTTGTACGGCGCTGTAGTGGTCATGTCAGTTTGTGTGACTTTGTAACATTTTCAATGCTACTATTTTGCCTTTGAACTCCTTTTGATCCCTTTTATATAATTTTGTTTTTTTCAAAACCTGGCACCAAGTGCCACATTTTTGACATTGGGTACTCTTTCTCCCATTATGGGTTAAACGCAGTGCAAAACCACTAGATTCATATTTATGATAGATGTGGCACCTTTCAGCTGCCGCAATACCTATGTTTTCTATGGATTTTCTGTTCATTATATTTTATATCAGTTCCCAGGGCGGCGAGGGGGGTGATTATGTTGATTTTCTGTTTCTCTTAGATATAATTTTTTTTTTTTTTTTAAATTGTTTCTATTTTTCAGCATCTATCTTATGCCATTCAAAACGTCTGCCACGCAAGGACTTATCCGGCTCTTATGGAAGGCTCAACCTGGTTAGCCTCTTCATGACCACCACCGCCCGCGCACGTCAATATTATGGTTGGCGCTCGATAGGGGTTACATGTTTTTTACATGAATTATTCAACTGGCCACCAAACAGTATGAGCACAAGCATCCATATCTTTATTACATTATCAGCCATCTTTTACGTTGCTTCTGGCCTTCTCCTTTTTTACTCTCTCTCTCTTATCATACACAAAACAAAAATTTCATCTTTGTAAACAACTTTAGCCATAATCTCTTACTAACCTGTGGTCTGGCGGACATTCCACATTAAATCTTTTTACGGCCTCCTCTTCCACACACATATAGGCATGCCAAGTGATATTTTTGATTATATTCCATCTATCTGTGTTAACACACACCAAATAAGGTTCCAGGCCAATTTAAACCAATCCACATTTTGTTCATTTAGTCCTGATCGCATTAAAGAGGGGTTGCCCCACTAACCACACGTTCGAAATTTTCATACCCTAGTGATGTTACCACATAAACGAAGAACCTTTTTTTATAAACCTTACTTAACATTCTTCAATCAGTTGTAATCACCCCAGATCGATGGTTTTCAGGTAGTGAGGCAGAGTACATTCGGCATTAAAGACTGAGCAGAAGAATTCTCATATGGATCCCTCATGTGCTATGGTCCCCGGCTTTTTGTAGGCAATGGTGCTTTAGATCGTATAGTACCGGGCTATCATCTCTTTTATTTAGCTTTGAACACCTCACTAGTATCGAACACATCAGCAGAGAGATGAGCACCAGCGCCGAGTAATAAGGGATCTCAGACACAATGAACACTCAGCTCTGCCTACCTCACCTATAAACAAACCGTCCGCCCGTACACGTATGCTTAATATCTTTGTCTGTTGGTAATAAATCCTACTGCGACACTGCTGACTTTATGGCCCGGAAAAAGCGTCCTGATCTGGCTCGGTCTCGGTAATGCAGGGGTAGCGAACAGGAGGCAGAGAGCATGGCAGTTGCCGGCCAAGAGAAGCCTAATTCATTGAGGAGGCATATGACTATAGTCAGAAATAGTTATGGGAGTATTGTATGGAATAACAAGTATGGGAATATATATCTGTCACGCAAATGCTGTCTTTTGTTGTAATAACAGTGAAGTGTAGTAGTTTTTATAGGGGACTTTCTCCTAGACTCAGCCCTCTGATTAAGTACCTAGGTGGAAAATATGCAGATCCCATATCATAGATTTTTGTCTATATAAGCAAGAGAGTATGGTGAACAGATTGCAGGACCAACCTGTCAGGGCAAGGTATATTAGATAAACATATTAGGCCCAGTCAAAGGTTTACGGAAAGAAAGGAAAGGGAACACAGTGTCAGGTGTTGTCATTACCAGACTGGCATGAGTCAGTGTGTAACCAAGAACACCATTAGGGCCCCTAACCTCTGGACCCGATGGCAACTTTAGGGTGTGTTTCTGCAGGTGTCACTACCTGTTGAGTGAGTTCACTAGTCTGAGTATGAGAAACTGTTCCGTTTCCGCATAAGAGTATGTGACGCTATAATAGTGCCTAGTGTCGGAATCTCGGCCACAGAGTACCAGAGGATCTCCGGTGGGCCTGCTCAACCAATATGAACCCCCATAGGTAATCGAATAATACACACAATATTGGAGGCGCTAGGGTATATTTCCTGGGGGATAATGAAGATGCGAGTGGGCACATCCCTAAATTGATTTCCCTGGTGGGCTAAGGAAACCCAGTCCGACACACGTTTGGCGTGGTATGGTGGTATATGGTCGTGTGTCACAGTGAATTGGGCGATGATCCCCCCTGAAGTGTCGGATGGGTTTGCACAACATGATGTAGGGCTAGCCGTTTCTCGAGTGGTCGAGGTTGAACTGGATGGCATGAGCGAGCCCCCTCTTCCGTATGGGTTATGGCGTGTGGAGCTCCAGGTGTCCGCGCGCTACTTGGGATAGCAGTCCTCAGTGCGAGACCGAGACCTTGCTGTGCATTTTGCCCCGACTCGATCGCCGAGCTGTGTATCGGGAGTACGGTTTGAGCCGACACACGTGCGCATCGGGACCGCGTATGGTTTCCACCGAATGAACTACCAGATGCTGGCCATCGATTTTGACAACTTTTACAAGTCACTTACTCTCAGCCCATTTCCCTAGCTGTGACCTTTTGCACACAACAAGGTAAAGTCGGGTTCATCAGTCTTATAGTTGAGTGTGTAAATAATATGGTTTGATGGGAGGAGAAATTGGTATGAGTAATGTGTAAGGTATTATTGTAACTAAATGCCTTAAAGGGTTGTACGAGTTTGAAAAAAATACATAATATGTTGGCCGGGAGCGGGGCTGCCTTAAACAATAAGTTGTACGTTAACCTTCCGGTGCACCTTCCAAGTATCCAGCGATGCTGCGCTCGGTACCGTAGAGCGCATGTAAACAACAGGCCGCCGAAGCAGGAGCATGGCATCAGCTTCCGGACCTGATACGACAACCTTCCGGCCCCCCATACACAATGCTGGTGTATAGGGACGATAGGCGTCCCACAGGCCACGCAGCTTAATCACGGCATGCTCCGGCGGCCAGTTTGTTTAATGGCGTCGGACCGAGATGCGACACGCACGCGCTGGATACCGGGGGGCACCGGAAAATTGGTAGGTACATACTATATATTGTTTTTAGGCAGCCATCCTCCCCAAGCCACTATGTTTTTTATTTACCAACTCGGACACCCCCGGTTCAAGTGGAGAGTAAATGGTATGTGTTACTAATCTGTCCCATCTTCAAGTAGATCGATTCACACGATACGCCCCCCCGAACTACTCAGAGCCCAACTGCCATCTTAATGGGATGCACTAGGTCACCCTGAGAAGTGACCGCCGCGTATTTGACTGCCAATACTCCGTTATTAGCTAGCAATACAATTTTCATCAGTCCTGTCCCAGCGGGAATACTCAAAACCAGAAACAGTTAGCAGGACTTCCCAGTTGCCCCCCATCCCTCTACAATGATATAGAATGGTCATTTTCTCCTCCAAGGATTCCTCAGCAAGATCCCCAATATGAGACAAAACCTCTCATAGACCTTTCTTTGCACACTGTTGACACAAAATTTTTGGCTGACAAGTTCTACATGAAAGTTTCGATCTCCTTTCTTGCAACAACTTAGTTTAATTACGAGCAAAAAAACAAGGAATTGATTGATGTGCCCAACCTGTTGGTTAAAACATCTATTTCAATTTTATTCTTTCATTCATATTATATAATGACAACATTGTTGGAGAACACACCTTAGAAAGAAAATGGCACAGGCCAAGTGTAAACATGAAAAAAATAGACACAATTGGTTCCCTAAAGCAACAATGATATGCCAACATCGACTGATGTGCTATATAGTACATGATATATGGATGGTAAATCACACACAGCCCTAATAACTAAGGCAATGAATCAATTTGGTTACACGGACACACTAAAACTAGACCACCATCAATTCTGATCTAAATATCCAGTGGACCCCCAAATATAGCATAAAAACATCCTGGACCGTCAGGTTAATCGTGCAGCTTGGGAAAGCTGGGGTGAGGTTTAAAAATTCTTGCAATACGCTCACAGCACTTTTCTATAGAACTCAAAGCAAAACCCTTCATGATATATACATACGTCCATGAACCAACAATAAAGTTATTAATTCTACTGCTACTAGTTTTTGGCCGTATTTACAATAAGTAAAGTAGAAAGATCAACTTTTCCTTTGACCTATAGCGCCACCTGCTGGACTTATGTGCTAAGAATGCAAAACAATAGGATTCCACCAAATCCCCATAATATACAGAAACCATTGACCAGACCCAAGTCTGATAGAATCTACTTTGTTAACAACTTCTTACCGGAGTTAAAGGAAGATAAACAGAAGTACCTTTGTTGCTATTGAGACCCAATGTTTCCAGTAGTCAAATGTTTCAAATACAGTCCAAACTAATAATCATCGACAATCCCACCCCATTCCAACACATAATGCTGAGTAACTGTGTGACCTTCTAGACAATGATACTAGCTCCATAACTGGCCCCAGACCTCAGACGATTTCTCCTGCCTTTCAGTTTCGTTGCAGATGTTGGCACCCGGGTTGTGTCTGTGACTTTAAAACTGTTACGTCCGTTACATGCAACTGCTTGTATAATGACAGCACAGGGAATTGTAGGAAGTGCACACACAGACACCATACTCGATGATGAGCTAAAGAGGCCTTAAATTCATGGTCTTTGCAAACCGAAACAACCCAACCAAAACATCATTATGGAATCCCAACTCACATACAACGATAGTGCGTGATTAGTTTGTGAATTCTAGCAATAATCTGCTCCATCTGGTCCAGATTCATTATGACTTCTCCCACTGTGAGTATCGTGGCCAGAATTTTGCACTTTTGAACTTGTTAAAAGCACAGCTTTACTTCCCTCTTGAAATACCATCCTTACTTTATAAACTCTCTGGATAAAAACCTTTTGCCCGCCACACTGGCCCCTAAATAAATAATTTAATAATTATATATCATGAAATATAATTCTTTATTTATAATGGGCACAACAGAATTCCGCTGCGCTGCCAACTGAAAGGGTTTGTCCGAAAATTCAGTCCCTGTCCCCCAATGGGGCTCACAATATACATCCTACCAGTAATATTAGGAGTGTTGAGGGGAGGAACCGAAGAGGAGAGAGCCCCTGAGAGAAGCCCATGCCAAACAACTGTGACGAGAACATACAAACTCTTTTGCAGATGTTGACCTGGGACTTGATCCCAGGTCCTCATGATTGCTGACAGGCTGTAATGCTGACCCATAAGCACTGTGAAGAAGAACATATATATTAAAAATTGTAGATTCACACTGAGGTTCAAAACGATAATTATACACACAGTGCTCCACCAATGTTGTTTTTTTACTATACCACCTTTATAAAACCCTCCACTGACAAATTGCACAAAGTATAATTCCCTCTATCTTAGTGCCCACCTTCCTCCCTTAAGTTTGTTGTCCCCAGCAGCAGCCCAAATAACTCCACCTCACAGTATGTTTTCCCCCAATCTTTCGTGTCCCCGCCAGCAGCTAAATCTTATCTGGCCCCTTTACAGCAGCTCCCATTAGGCCCTACAGAGATTGACGCCTCTGAAAATACTCCTCCTGCCGCCGACATGAACAATAGAACTTCCTGTCCGATTCGGTCATTCAACTCTTATGATACAGTTGATTTTGGAAAGGATCAGGAGGCCAGGTGATTACAAAAAATATAATAATTACCAACCAAGAATATGCTCCCAAAAAGATCTGTATTATTTGAGGTGTCTGTCTTAAAATTTTGTATATGTCAGAATGAGATCCTGGTGTAGTGAATCCTGTGATATGTTTATACGCATAGGGGGGAATATGATGTTTCCCGCACTTCATGTACAGAAACCAGTATTAGTAGTTTCACTCTTGGAGAGCCATTAATCCATGTTTGTTCGACAGCTTTTGCGTTTGTTTGTGCGACAAATGCTGGCGCAGTTGTTTGATTATTTTAGGCGCATTTATGAACGCGACACGGACGCCGTCAAGACGCGCACTATTGGTTTTGCGTCCTGCACCTTCTGACATAAGTGAGAAGACCTCCTATACAGATGTTTTGCCCGGATCTCTATCACTAATTTGGCCTAAAACGGGCCGCACACTAAGGCACCACCTAACTGCTGCGCCGTGACACGTTCAAAAGAACTTCACGATTTTCACCTACTGTAAAACACAATGGTTGTATCGTTTGCACCCCCCCCTGTTTTAAACATCCCTCTCTGACCATGGCCCATCCCTACTGCGCCCCGTTTTATGTGAATCTGTCAAATTCTCCACGTGCATTATAGTAACCGCGTCCTCATTGATCTATTGGGCACTATTCTCGTGAGTGATCATTGGTCGTTATTGTACAGATATCTAGTGAGCCTCTTCAGTCGCTCCACTTTCCTTGTACAGTACAAATTAACAAGGAAACAGACCTCCGTATTATGTAGCACATGAAATTTTTATTTTTTCATTATTATGAGCTAATGCGATTTACTTGGTACGGTAAAACATTGAGCCAACTATTGGGCTCAAAATAGGCGCAAATGCAATTCGGCATTGCTGACAATCCAAACCCCGTTACTCCGGCCAGAACTAGACCCATCAAGTCACACCAAGCCACATACCAGTAAAAAGAACAAACAGGCGCAAAAATAGGCGAACCTGAGACCCCCTATGATAAAAGAATAATTGTGTCCGCCCCCCTATTGTCAGTGGTGTTCATGGTTACCGGAAATCTTATCAGACACCGGGACCCGCAGTACAAAGACTTGTGTTGTTTTTGGGAACCACTGATCGCGCAATGTCCATAATTTAGTTAGTGTGCTGTGGATATGGAGAGCACATCAGGGGTATCAGTATATGTGACAGCCCTGCATTATGTGCTCCGTACATGTTACTATTGTTATGTTACAGGAATATACTGATAGTATGGTACTATATGACATTTTTATCGTAAGTTTCAGTTCAGTTCTTGCCCAATTTGTTTGCAAACTTTTCCTGGTCCCTTCCTAAGTCTATTGGGTGCATCAGATTGATCACTCTTCCAAAACTTCCAAGTGAAGACACTTCTATTAGTTTATCAGACAGCAATTGATGTTAGAATACACATTAAGTTGACCCCATAATATACCACGACCCCTGTCATGTATGTATTTCCCTATTGTAATTAGGAAATGTCCCTGTGAGGACCAGTATTCGTACAAACCGCGAAATTTAAGAAAAGGATTTGTGCTGCAAGATCAAGCACTCACATGCACCGGGAAGAAGAAGGTGAACTCCGGCGGACCTCAGCGCAGAAGCAACACATGCTGGAACTCAGGCACACGGACCTTAGTGAATTGCGCCTGACCCGAATCCTCGTCAGACAACGCGGGATCGCGATGGGACCGGGTAAGTAAATGTGCCCCAATGTGTTTGTAAACCTGCCCTAATGTGACCCTAAAACTGTTCTTTTGAAATAATGGGCCAAAACTTACATGAAACATTCATTTTATTTTATATTCCAAATTTCATACAACCTGCCATCATGAAACAATATGTGGCATTTATCTGCATTGCATTTATCCCTTCACTGTCTAATACAGTTCTAATAGCCCACAGGGGATTACTAAATATATAATAATAATACTGATATGATTAATGTACTGGTATGTATTGATATGTAATGTAATGGAAATGTAATTTGTCCCTAGGGTGTAATACTGACTCCTAGTGGCTGTTTCATATTATTGCAGGTTTGGCTGAGAACTGGAAGCATTTGATTGGCTGGTCATCCAGATGTTTCCAGAACGTGGAAGGAGCTACCTCCATCAGTAAAACCAACCATCAGATGTAGTTTTAGTCAGAGTAGTCTGCAGTAGTGAGATGAGCGAGGAAGTGAGAGGGGAAGAGGGTCCAGAGAAATGCACAACCCACAGCCAAGGGTGAACATAAACTCTCTGCCTGGAGAAAGTTATTTTAAACTGCGTCCTATCCGTCCCCTCCAAATGTATGAGGCAATATTTTAGTAAGTGGGTTCTCAGTAAGTAGGGTCTCCCACCTATGCTGACATCAGGTTTGTAGAAAAATTGGCCTACATTTATTAAAGCCCTGCACCAGTTTTTTTGCACATAAAGAGTCTGTGAAACATTAGTATTGCGGCTGCACTATACCGGATGCGAGACAAAATTCTGCAATGAAAGTAGCGTTGCGGTGCACAGTCGAACCGTGCAACAAATTTATCATGCAGCGTCCGACTGGAGCAGTGAAGGGGGTGCCAAATTCATAAATCCGTGCACCTAGTGCAGTTTGCACTGTTTTTGTTTAGCGTGGGACATTATTTTTAAGTGGCAGGTCCTGCTTTGTAACAGATAGATGCACCCTTGATGCCGCCCCCTATGTTCTTCCAGGTGGTGCTGCCTGAGGCAAGTGATTCATCCCACCTCATGTAATATCTCCACATCTGCCAACAACTGGGAATGGTGGATAGTACATATTGGATGCCACTATAGTAAATAAATGCAGGAGAGTGGAAGCAGCTTCCAAAGAGAAGAGAAGGACAAGTATAAAGCATTATGACCATACAAATAGGGTCGGCTCCAGGTTTCAGTAGGCCCCTGGGTGACAGAGCCTCTGTGGGCCCCTTTGCAGTGAACTCACGTGGCAGATTAAAAAATTCAGAACCTAAAACAGTCTCCGGTTCCCTAAAATATTCCCTAGTTTATCATCCCAAACATTACCCCTCATGGCTACATTATATACAGCCCCTGTCACACCGTATGGATTCATTAGATACAGCCCCCCCTCACACCCATGGATTCCGTATGTACAGCCTTATGTAGCCCCCCCCCCCCCAGCAGCTCTGGGCCCTGGCACTTGCCCATGTATGCCCTGTGCTGGCACTGGCCCTGATGCAGTTCTTCAGTTCTGGTTTACCTCATTACCTCACCCGAATGTCCCTGCGGCAATGCACCACAACATAACTGGGATGACTGGGAAGGTAGAAATCTAGGAATTGAGACATAGTTTTACTCCAGAGAAGGCAAACATTGAGTAAAATATATTTAGTTCTATGACAGTGACAAATAACTGTCAATAGGACAAAACAGAATGTAGGATTGATGCTTGTACCTGAATATGGTCCTCGACAATTGATAATTTGAAACGATCCTATTAACGAGTACAACAATGTTGCAACCTCAGGTTTATTGAGTCAAGTGGTACAGTGTACAAGACTGACATCTAGTGGTATTATTGGGGATAAATCCTCACAATACCTATACCTCAACGTACCTTCCCCCGCTAACTGTCAAAACACGATTAATATCGTAATTCCACAAGAGAATTGCCACGTTGGTACATAACTTTTAATAATTACAGGGAATTGTCCTCACAAAACTACCTCTCTAGTAGGTTAACTATTGAGATCTTTTAGAAATAAGAAATAAAAGTGAAGTTTTAATTGACCAATGGGTTTCAGTGAGGCTGAAAAAAGCCTTTTTTGTAAATAATGCACCACAACAGTACATCAATGGCTCTCAAACAGCATCAGGCCATGGACACTAAGTGTGGCTTGTCTGTGTATATTTCAGGGTAGATACATGATTTCTGGCGCCCGTTCTTCATGAATCTGTCACAGAACCAAAGCAATGCACAAAAAACAGCCGTTTTTTGTGCATTTCTTTGGTTCTGTGCCATATTTGATTATATTGCACAAGGCTATTTGGTATTGGATTTGGTTGTGCTAACCAGTCTCTGACATTCTTCATGAATCTGGCGCTCCCTGAACTGGCCCGACAGAGTGCACCACTTTTTTTCTGGTCTATCTTTAACATGGTGGGTGCGACACACTTCGGTCGGACTTGCATGTTAAATCTGACGCATGGTCCGACTGGCCATCAGTAGGCCCCCTAATTTGTGTCGCATGGTGCCTAGTGCAGCTGCACCACAAAAGGGTCGCGTGTGACACAAATGTGGTGCGGACACTTCCTAAATACCCGTGAAAGCAGTTTGTTTTAGAAAGTATGTGCAAAGTCCGACAGAAAACTAGCGCAAAGCTGTTAAATGTGCCCCTGTATCTGGCCCTGGGGGGAAAACCACTTGTGCCACTATCATCCTACATCAATGTGGACCCTTCATCATTGGCAACTTCAGCACCCAGGAGAGGGACCCAGCTAGCCACTGAGACATAAGAACATCAGAACTGGGCACAGAGGAGGATTCTAATCATCCGCCTTGTTACTACAACCACCATCATCCCATCACCTCGTCCTTCACTCAACAGCAACCTCTGGGCTGCTGGGCTAATACTACAGTCATACAGTCATATCAGATGGTGTAAAGACAACCCCCCAACTGTAACAGCTGTCCATTTATTTTTTTTTAGTTTTTTATTAAAAAAAAATTAGAAGTATTTACTAGATAGGTCACATTATAAGAGCCAATTTCCAGAGCACATCAGGAGACTTTGCCTTTACGGATGAGCTGATTCAGACAAATTTCTTGTTGGGCACATCCACTCATCCGCGTGGGTCTTTGACTGAAGGTTTCATCAGATGAGGTTCCAGTTCCCTTATATGAATACATATTCCTTCACAACTGCTGACATTGTAGACAATTGTCTCAGTTCACCTCATTGTTTCTATAGATTTTGGAGTAAACGATGGATTCCTTCTTCAGGACTTGTTACTTCCGTAGTACAAGCTGTGAGGTCAGTTGCCGTATAATATGTACAAGTTATTGCTCCATGGCCGGGGCAGAAGTACAAGGCAATGTATCCAGTGCATCGTGTGCTATGAAGACGTCTTCTTCTTCGTTTCTTCTGCAAGAAAAAAATATTTGTATTAAGGATATAAGGAACACCTTTAGGTACCAGGGGTGCAGTGCACTAGGAATCAAGGCCACTAATCACTCCATTTATTCGGAGGTACAAGGGATTCCACCGTTTTCATGACAAGTGAGGGTCCCAGCGATCCCCCCACCAACAAGCAGGTGCAGTGGGCAGTGCCAAGGACGTACAGGGGGGTGGGTTTAACAAGAAGAGCAGCCAAGAGGAGTCTGGGAAGCTTGACTGGATCCAAAAGTGCTCCCACCTCCTTCACTGGATATATGGAAAAAAGAGGGTCAATAAAGCTGTAACGAACAGAAGAAACTCAGGAACCAAGGAAGCACCGTTACTGTCTTCTATAAGGTATTATTTGAGGTGACGGGTTCTCTATAAATCTATAAACCTAAATATACAGAAGACCCCCTCCCTAGAAGAACAAACATACTGTATGTTTAATATCCCAATGTTCACATGTCTGTATCGCCACTTTTTAAAAATTTCAACACCTGTAAAAACTTGGAAATTTTTTTTTCTAAAATGGTATTGAAATGAAAATGCGTAGCTTTGTATAACAAAGTATTAAAAGGCAGTGTTTCAATATATGGTGATTTAGAGATTTGTTTCAAAAGATAAATTTCATTTTTAACTTTTAAAGTGAACCTGTCAGCAGAAATGTCATTTTTAGCTGGTGACAGATTCCAATATTTTAAAAATGCCTTTGTCTGCATTCTGAATCATTTCAGTACTTTGGAAAACCTTATTTCACATTACTTGCCTCTATGTCAGTGCCGTATGGTGAGTCCCGGAGTAAGGAAAGCTGAAACCCATGTCTCAATCTCTACATGCATTCTTCCTCTTCTACACACCATCCCCCTTTCCCCTGCCTGCTCAAGAGGAGAAGAAACTAAGAGGCTGCTGCAGCTTACCCCACTTACAACTCACCACACACTGCTGGCAGGGAGCCATGTAATGTGAAATAAGGTTTTATAAAGTACTGAAATGATTCAGAATGCTGACAAAGGCATTTTTAAAATCAGCACAGCATAGGTTATTGGAACCTGTCAACAGCTAAAAATAACATTACTGGTGACAGGTTCGCTTTAAAGCGTAATAAAAAAATGATATAGATTTAGTACGCTTGTGATCATACCGACCTGGATGTGTCATTTGGACTATAAACAAAAGGCCAAGAGAAAATGGCACAACTGTGTAACCCACTGATCACTTACATACATTAATAGACTGCAGTACAGACGGCCCCCTACAACATCCGACTTACAGACGACCCCTAGTTACAATCGGACCTCTGGTCATTGGTAATTTACTGTACTTTAGTCCTAGGCTACAATAATCAGCTGTAACAGTTATCACAGGTGTCTGTAATGAAGCTTTATTGTTACTCCTGGTTCTTATGAGAACCCAACATTTTTAAAATCCAATTGTCAGAGAGACAGAAATTTTTTTGGCTAAGGTTACAATTATAAAATATACAGTTCCAACTTACATACAAATTTGCCTTAAGAACAAACCTGCAGAATTGATCTTGTATGTAACCAGGGGACTGCCTGTATATTCTGTGCAATACTCACACTGTAAAACCACCTACAAACTGTGGTCAGGGCTGAACTATACATCACCTCCTACCATTCCTCTAAATCTATAGTGAGATACAGGAAGGAGTTAAGTGTTAACCACTTAACCACCCTTAACCCTTTAGAAACTGGCCTGTTTGGGGCCTTTGGGACTAACATTTTTTTTCATGCTTTTTTTTTTTTTTTTTGGAAAGGCATTGTTTTGGGTGGATATGTAATTTATTCCAGTTTAGCTTGTATTTATCTTTTGGGGAGGAAAATAAAAAAAAAAATAGTATTTTTATTCTTAATTTTATTTTTGCAGCAAAAGTATCATTCAAATTCTTTTTAATAGAAGATATGTTGTATCAGAAACTTTTGTGTTTATTGATGAATTACAAACATAATTAAAAAATGACGAAAAAATGACAGTTGCATCAGGGATTGGGGCTAGGTTTTTGTGGGTCATTGTAAGGTACCTAAAATAATTGACTAACTTAGATTTTTTTTTGCTCGGGGCTGGAGATGAGCAGACCCAAAGTTTCTGAACGGGTCCGGGGTTCGGATGCGTCCTGTACATCCTGGACATATCTGGCAACTAGATGACACCCCTTGGCCAACAAGCCATGGCTATGATTGGCCAGAGGTTTCTCATAGCTAGTTGGCTAGGGGGCTTGAATTTGGCAGATTGGCTGTTTGGCTGCCAATCCGGCAATAACTCACACTGAACAACTTTGAGTCAACTTTGGCTCCAACAGAAACTTTGGGTCCGCTCATTTCTTAATGGGCTTATATCTTACGTTCTCTCAATGTATCTCATATCCTACACAAACATAACCCACCATGAGAGAATGTACTGAGCATGTGATTGGCTACAGCGGTCATGTGACTACAAGGCAGAATTCATCTATATACTGTACGTTTGAGAAATTTTATAACTTACTTTTCGGGGTATTCTGCTTCTTACTCGGCCTTGTTGCATTCCTTTTCATATTCCCATACACATGATCCAGAAAGAGTTCTAAAAAATGAAATATAGTCAATGGGGGACACATATCATAGTGTTTTTCTTACTTTGGTGTACAATTGAGACATTTGGGAGCTCATTTTTGCACCTCATGTATGATCCTGTCTTTTTACTTGTGATACGTGTTCAGTTTTTCCTGACTGCCTGCATATCCTTTCCCCAAAACCCAGATAGGCCCACCCAAATGTCCCCTTTAACTCAGCCAAAAAAGACCACAGACACGTTTTAACCTTAAACTTTGTGGTATGACTAGAGAGTCGGCCACAGCTTTATTAAACTTATAATAAGTAACTCCTACTCGTAGAGTAGCATTGTAACATATAACAAATAAACCCGGGCACCCGTGAGCCCGCCTTCTAGAGGGCATGTAGGTCACATACCCGATATAAAAACCGCCAGCTGTGACATTGGATATGATTACAAATAGGGGAGGGAGGGTGGGAAGATCCGCAGGAAAGAGGGTGAGCTCAGGCTTGCAGCCTGCTTTATCACTTTTGCCCACCCCTAGATACCACCCACACCTGTAGCCCACCCCCAGTCACGTAGCCCATGTACCCGGGGTATAAACAAACTTTTCTTAAAGGGGCCATGCTGCAGCTGCTGAAAAACATGCAAAATTTTCACGCCTGAACCTGCAGGCAGTCATTAGCCCCACGGCTAAGCGCCTGCGGGCTATCAAATCCTGGCAGCGCAAATTTTTGCTTCTTTTTGAGACTTTTTGTAGCAAATGTCTCAAATCCACATGGACATAAGCCACGTGAGGGGGTTACATACAGGAGAGGACACAAGCCATGTGAGGGGGTTATATACAGGAGAGGACACAAGCCACGCGAGGGGGTTATATACAGGAGAGGAAACAAGCCATGTGAGGAGGTTATATACAGGAGAGGATACAAGCCATGTGAGGGAGTTATATACAGGAGTGGACAGAAGCCATGTGAGGGGGTTATATACAGGAGAGGATACAAGCCATGTGAGGGGGTTATATACAGGAGTGGACACAAGCCATGTGAGGGGGGGCTGGCAGGCTGTATACATAAAGGGGCTGGCAGGCTATATACTGAAGGGGGCTGGCAGCTATATACTGGGAGGCTGTGACCACTACATTTCCCACCCTCGGCTTATACTCGAGTCAATAGGTTTTTCCAGTTTTTGGTGGTAAAACTAGGTACCTCGGCTTATACTCGGGTCGGCTTATACTCGAGTATATACGGTAATATATATATATATATATATACATATATAATATAAATATAATAAATATTAAAAGCCCTACCACCACCAACAAATTTGCACTCCCCTTTAAATCTCCCATCAATTACTGACCCAGTAATAGATCAAACCCAAAAATCAGGTATATTGGATATCAAAATTAACCAATAATATTGTAAAACAAACATATGAAGGGCTGCTGTGTTGTATCACTAGGAGAAAATGAATTTGGAAAAATGAAGATAATAAGAGACTGGGAGATAAAAACAACATACAGTAACAAGTCTCATTTCTTAAGCAAGTACAAAACTTGACCTGGTATCTTCGGAGTAAGTAGACGTGACAGTAGCAGGGCAGGAAGTCACAATATAACCACATGAGGAAAACCGCAGCAGAGTACAAAACAAAGTTTAAATGGTCACTAAATTTCCAACAAAGTTGACATATAGTAACAGTGCAGGCTGATCTACAAAAATATTTTAGAGGAAAAAACTTAGAGGAAAATGTTTTTTTTTTTTCCCATTCCTAAACTCACATTCACTCAGTCTGTCTTGTCCTCCAAAGACAGACTTCCTCTAATAAAGGTATCAGATTCCATGTCAGTACAATGGGGTGTATGGGGAGGAGAAGAGTGATCAGGTAGAGACTGCAGCATCATTCTATCTCACCCTGAGTGCTTTGTTATCTCTTCATGTATTTTTATGCTGAATCTCAGGTAACGTATCCATTAGGGGTGTAAGAGCCAATCACACAGACGCCTTTTTTCATGCAACCTATTTAACCCTTTGAAGTGAATATGTCTAGGAAAAATAAAATCACACACAGTATGATTCTTGGTTAAAAAATTGTGGACCTCCCCCCTCTTGTTTGTCTACGGAATGTTCTTCATGACAACGAGTTAAAGGAAATCTACCATTCAAATCCATCATGATAAACCAGGGACACTTACCCCAGTGACTGGGGGGTAATCTTCTTATATTTGTTATCTATGGCCTTCTTAAAGTATCCTAAGATGCCTGAAGGGCTATTTGGGGTGCTACTAGAGCCCCACCATGCTTTTACTTCAAAGGCTATTACACTGTCTTCCTTCCCACTGCCTGCAGTACTCCAGCACAGTGTAACAGCGTGTAAAGTTGCGGCATGGAGAGACTCTGGTAACACCCCTATTAGGGTAATTTTGTTTATCAATGAAGGACCATGACTGCACCTGAATTAGTTAGATTTCCTTAAAGATATCATAAGGGGTCTGTTTTGTGCTTAAAGGAAACCTACCATTTTTTAATGCATTGTGAACCAAACATACCTTGAGAATCCTGTAGCTACACTGATGCAGAAACATCCCTGATCTGAGTGGTTTTGCTAAAAAAAAACAATTATAAAATCGAGGACCTTGGGAAAGCTGGGTGCATACTGGTTGCGGTGCATAAACACAATACATGGAGCTTCCTGAACTGTCCATACAGGACTAATCAACCTGAGCTGGATGACTCATACACAGCAGCTGGGGGATGTTTCAGTGATTGATTACTTCTGCCTGTCAGGGACAACACAGTGAATACAGAGTTCTCTGGAGCAGTGCATAATAAGGGTAAGAGGAGAGGCACCGGGGCAGCCACAGGAGCGACAGAGCCTCATTATTATAATTTTATAATTCTTTTTTTAACAAAACCACTCAGTTCAAGGATTCAACAAAATATGTTTCTGTATCAGTGTAGCTACAGCATTCTCATGGTATTTTTGTTTCATAATGCATAAAAGCAAATGGTAGGTTTCTGTTACCTGCTGAATGTGGGTTGTTTCAGGAGAAGGGGCGGGCCAAGAAAGCAATCTGCTGCTCCGGCTAGTTGTCTTACAGCCTGTTGCAGGAAGGAGGATAGGGTCAGGCTAGGGTAGACACTTAGAAATGATTAATTTCTATATTTCTCAGAATACGTTGTATTATAAGAAAAAAGAAGGGTGAATGAAATGAGGACATAATTGGCAGAAGAATTGGGATATTTTGTTTGTACTGTGCTTCTACAGCACAGGACATCAAGGACCACCACTTGCCCACCATATCCATGTCATTTCCATGAATTCTTGATGCAGCACATTTTACGAATAAAAAAAAATCTTAAAACATCCTCAGCCCTCACTGTGTAACAA
Organism: Engystomops pustulosus; assembly: GCA_019512145.1. NCBI lineage: Eukaryota > Metazoa > Chordata > Amphibia > Anura > Leptodactylidae > Engystomops > Engystomops pustulosus. The sequence continues at coordinate 22,616,893 of CM033641.1, forward strand.
AGCATTCATCTAGGTTTGCAATTGTGAAAAATAATGAAAATAGATTTCCTCGTTTTAAACTCATCTTTCCAGTTGCTATTTCCGTCCCTTATTCATTCCATGAGGCGGCTGGGAGATGTATTTCCCTTGAAACCACCGCCGGGCTCATTATCAGGCGCGGGATCCTGAAGAAGGGTCCAGCTGTGTGAGATGAAAGTAGTGAAGAGCTCTGTGAAGATACTCGCCACGGCCCCCGCTACACTGTGCAATGGAAATGCACTCTGGTGGGGATGAAAGAGGATAATCAGGATTGGCAGGTGTGTGATCGTCTAGCAGGTGGCAGCAGAATTCTGGCCCTATTATAAATTTACCTGTACGGTGACGGCTGGGTACGGTGTACTCATATCTAGTCTAGTATATAACGGGAGCATGTAAAACAAGGAATACAATTAGAGAGAAACAAATCATTATTGTGGTACTTTTTCATGTTTTTTACGTTTTTAGATTTGTATGTGTTTTTCCTTTTATTAGTAGGGAAACTGACAATACAAAAATCTCAAACATACAATGGGGGTCATTTACTAAGGGCCCGATTCGCGTTTTCCCGACGTGTTACCCGAATATTTCCGACGATTTTCCCTGTATCCCTGATTTTCCCTGTGTTACCCGAATATTTTGCGACGATTTTCCCTGTATTGCCCCGGGATTTTGGCGCACGTGATCGGATTGTGTTGCATCGGCGCCGGCATGCACGCGACGGAAATCGGGGGCCGTGGCCGGGCGAAAACCCGACAAATTCGGAAAAACCGCCGCATTTAAAACAATAAAAGTGTCGCTTGGGACGTGCTTACCTTCACTCGGTGAAGTTGAGTGCGTTCAGATGCTTTTCAGCGCAGCAGCGCCACCTGGTGGACGGCGGAGGAACTACCTTGATGAATCCCGGCCGGACCTGAATCCACCGCAGAAAACGTGACGCTGGATCACGAACAGACCGGATAAGTAAATCTGCCCCATTATGTCACGGGTGCTCCTGCGACCCATGTCCTGGGTCGCAGGTGTACCTGTTTGCCTCCTTGTGCCTCTCTATGACAACAGCAGCTTTTCTCACCTGTCCTGGGACCAAAGGCAGTCCCCACGCTCTGGAACACGCGTTCCCGCCTCCTAGGGCACACTTGCGCCGGCTCTCTAAGATTTAAAGGGTCAGCGCGCCAATGATCAGCCGCCTTGTTTGTTAAATATCTGCTCCTTTCCTGTGTTCCCTCTCGGATCTTTGTGCCTTGCGCCTAAGTGAAAAGCTGTGTTTGATACCCTGTGCGTTTATACTGATTTCCCGTTGTGACCCCAATTCCGTTCCTGACTTCGCTCCTCTGCTTCCAGCCCTGACCTTCTTCTTTCCCTTGACTCTGATCCTGTGCTGCCTGTCCTGACCTCCTGCCTGTCCCCGAATACAATTCTGCTCAACGTCTTTGTACCTCGTCTTGGCCACCACCGCGAGCAAAGTCATACCTGTGGAGCGACTTGCTGGTTCCAACCTGATTTGCGGCGGGCTCTGGTGAAAACCGGGTACCACTTAGATTCCGCTCCCAGGTGTAGGCATGTGAATACGGCCTTAGTCTCTGTAAGTGCCACAGGCCTGAGGGTGTGGTCACATTTGTGAACACAGCGCTAGCGGTATGGGTGACTGCTCACTAAGGCACAGGATTTAAGATCAAAGACATCAATGTCATACACTTGGTGCAATAATGTCCCTGGATTGCAATCCATGAGCCGGCCAGTTACCGATGGAGGGCGGTGCACATGTTGGGAAATAAGTTAATTGCAATTATTCTTTTTTTTTCATGCCAAAATAGGGGTATTTATTAATAATGGACACAATTTAAATTGAAAGCATCATCCAGGAGGTCTTACATTAAATGGGTGACCAAAGGTTAAAATACATGGCTGTTTTTTTTCCAAAAACACCTCCTCTCCTGACCATGGTCAGTGCATAGTATTGCTACTAAGCTCCATTAATCTCTATACAGCTGAGCTGCAATACTGGTACAAACCTTAGTTGGCACACATGGTGCATTGATAATTTAAGTGGGCAAAATTAAGGGTCTCAAAGCGGTCACTTAGGAGGGAATTATTTATTTATTACTTTTTAGGAGGCAGACAGCAGGCATTATGACTGTGTGGGGCACTATTAATTTCAAAGAACATTTATGGTAATATTTATTTAAGGGTGGCATTATTCATTGTAAGAGACACACACTGCTATTTTTATTGGTGGGGACATACAGGGAACATTGTTAATTTAAGAAGTTGCACAGGTCACAAAATAGTATAATTTCTTTGTGGAACCAAAAATGGTCCCTTCAGCTGTTTCATGCACAATTATATGGAGCACCATATAGGGTACAATTTTTTGGCACCATTATTTGTAACAACATTGGAACATGCTAGAGGAGCTGTATACGTGGATAAGTAAGGAGCCAGACATCTTAGTTCTGTCCTGCAAACTTTACACATTGTGGCTGGAAGAAGTCAATGTGGTGGCCTTGGTCATGACTTAATGCATACCTACCCCTTGAGTCAATGTCTAACTTATAACTCTAAAAAATAACCCAAGTCTTAGCAAAGAAAAGTATCTCAGGGTATTGCATGCCACTAGTACCCCCTGCCCTACTGCCAAGGAATAACATTTCTTAAATGGCGCTATCTATGGATGGATGTCCAATTCCCAGGTAAGATCATGGGTATGGGATAACTTTAAGGGGCTATTATACCTAAAAAATTAAAATATATGTATCCTTATCAGATATTCCTACTATTATTTAGCGAGATCTTCAAATTTTTTATCAGGGGATGAACTGTGTTTTCAGGGGTTTTTACCTGTAGCATGGAACGAAGAGTAAAAATGGCCGCGGCGCTCCGCTTAAGGACTTCAAATCCAAGGATGCTATGCTCCCAGGGAGCAATGTGTACATGATCACTGTATGCACCGCTCCTCTATTGGCTGTGTTCGAGGCAGCCAGAAGGTGCATAGGCTGGAGAGTTACTGGCGAAATCGGGAAGTATAAACACGTTGGGGCACATACCCCATTCTTACCTGTCTGACGGAGTTCACAGAACAATAATGCACCGTGCCGCCATTCACTAAGATTGTGCGCCCGATATCCTGCATGTGTCGCTTCCCCGCTCAGGTCCGCCGGAGTTCACCTTCTTCTTCCTGGTGCATGTAAGTGCTTGGGCTTGCGACACAATTCGAAAGTTAAATCCCGCGCCTCAGCCCAAATCAGATCGTTTGACGGCACGCCCCCAATTTGTGTTGCATAGAAGTCAGCACCGAAAACCGACTGCGTGCGACACAATGCCTACAAACCACTTATTGAGTTAGCTAAAAAAACACGCAGGAATTGCTAACAACATTAAATTACTACAACCCTTTCAGAAAATATTCTTTGCTTGTTATGAGCACCAGCGCAGCACCTACGATGCTAAGAATTTGGCAGAGCACTACGCCAGGCAGTGTTGTCATGAGGACACAGTCACAAAACTGTATTGTTTTTTTTTTTCTCTTTTAACAAATACTTATCATTATATTCCTATTGTTACCAAAGTCTCATTAGTATTTAATGTTCTCATTTACGGCCCATTTCAGTCTATTTACCAGCTGATAGGATGTGTATTCAGTCTGTGTTTGGTCACCCAGCTGGCAGGAGGAATTGTAATTTGGCAAAATGAGGGAACAGCTGAACTCCTAATTACTAATTCAGCTCCGACATAAAGTAGCACATTCTCATAGCACCTAGTGCAATCTGCACTGCTACCCGTCCACAAGCTGCTCTCCGAGGAATGTGTACTGTGCGTCCTGTATACAGCACCCGGCTAAGACATAGCTATACATAGAAAGCCAGAATTAGTTCTTTGTCAACCTGTCTGTGCTTTGCAAACTAAAATATCACAGTGTTAGGGCTCTTTCACATTGGCGTTGGTGCTCAGCTTCGGTTGTGCATCCGTTGTGTTTTGTCTTTGTTGTGTCTCCGTTTTTCTACGCTTTTATCAGGTACATTTTGTACCTATTTCCGCAAAAAATGGGAACGTTTAACATAGTTTGAAAACATCACACCTGGATTTTCAGCCTCATCAATGAAAAAAAAAAGGATGTTCCATAATTTTTTCCGTCGATCCTTCCGAGACCCATAGATCTCCAAAAAAAAGATCTTCTGAGATTTTGTTTAATCACAGCTAGAGCAGTTATCCCCTGGCACTGGTCGTGTTTGTGCGACCATCTTGAAGTGGTTTCAGGAGATGCTATACCATATAGAGGAACTGGCGGCTGTGGCACAAGATTTCCATGAGAGATACCTGCGAGTGTGGGACCCGTGGTTGACATTTAAGGAATCCCGGGGGTTTTAGAGACCTGTTTGGAGGCTAGGTAGCCAGATGCTTCTAGAAGCCATTGAATTTATTTCTTCTATGTGTCCCTCTCTCTTCCTTTCTTTAAATGTACTCCTTCCTTTCCCTTTAGTATTTCTCCTAATGTGTGCGTTACCCTCTGTCTTTGCCTCCTGTTCTTGTTTTCTGCTTTGATATCCTATGGGTAGGAGTTCATAGGTCCATTGCTAGAGGGGTGGATATTTTGTTAAGGTCCTATGTTTTGGCGCACAATCACTAAGCAGGGTCAGGTGGCTACAGACCGGAGTTCGTTTCCGGTGGCAGTCCCTTGCAAATCACATAGCTCAATATTATGAAACAGCTTGGTAGTAAGGGATCCCTCTGTTATGTCGTACCATAACCTTGCAACTGTTAGGCTGCAGGGGTAGTGGACCCGCTGGACCACAGCGGACAATGACGTAAGCCGATACCTGAGTCTGAGTGGTACCTGGTTTTCACCAGAGCCCGCCGCAAAGCAGGTTGTACTTGTTGCGGCGTGGTACCACCAGGTCGTTCCACAGGTGCGACTTTGTTCATGGTGGCAGCCAAGGCGAGGTACACAGACGTTGAGCAGAATCGTAGTCGGGGACAGGAAGGAGGTCAGGACGGGCAGCACGGGATCAGAGTCGGGGATGTAGCAACAGGTTAAGGCAGGCAGCAGAGGAGCGAAGTCAGGAACTGAATCGGGGTCACAACGGGAAATCACAATAACAGCACAGGGCATGAGACAAAGCTTTCTCTAAGTTACAAGCAACGAAGATCCGGTAGGGTGTGATGGGAGAGGCTGGTTTATAAGGAATTCTGGGAAATGGCCAGCTCCAATTAACGATGTGCTGGCGCTTTAAATCATCTGAAGAAAGCGCACACGCGCCCTAGAAGACGGGGACGCGCTGACACAGCAGGATGACCGAGGACAGAGAAAGGTTAGTGGTGTGGGCGGCGCACAGAAGGTCGCGGGAGCACCCGTGACAGCAACTTGTTATATGGATATGTTGTCTCATTTCATGTCTTATTTCATGTCCTTCCTCCTCTATAATTGCACACCTACAATAACTTATCTCCAAGGCATACCCGCTAAGTGAGGGACCATCTCCCTTCTCCCCTAGTAGCGCTCCTGGGTACACTGTCACATTTATTTCTTTGTATTTGTTTCTATACTAATGTTACCTCCATTGTTATATGGATTTATCATTTTCAATAAACTGATTCAACATAAATTTTTCCATGGACAACGGATCAGTGAAAATACAAGCCAATGTGAATACGCCTATTGAAATCAATGGCTTTGTGAGGCATCCGTGGAAATCACTGAACCACAGACGTGAAACACAATGCCAATGTGAAAGAAAGAGCCCAAAGGCATTTGGGTTTTTTTTGCTTTTATTTTTCATTGGCTTGTATTATTACTGATCCGTTGTCTGTGGAAAAAGTTATTAAAAAATGTCTGAATACGTAGCTTTACGTCACACGCTGTTTAGGGGTTAATGATATCTTTATTTTGGGTGGGTTTATTACATTTATTTATGAGAGGTTCTCTTTAAGAACAAACCATCTTGTACGTAACCCAGAGACTGCCTGTATATCCCAAATCATAATAACATGCGTCTTCTCACTATCCTGCCGGCTGCAGAACGCTCCTGGATAAGGTAATGCTTGGTGCGCTCAGCACTTTAGGAACAATACAGTCAGCACGTCTGAGGATTACACGTTCCCCTTAATGAACAAATGGCTTGAACTTGCCGGTCCAGCAGCACTTGTGCTTATGTGTCAATACAATTAATGTAAGAGTGTTGGGTACATAGAAGGAATCAGTAATGAGGCAGATGGAGAGCACAGACAGGCGAGCGCTGCTCTCTAGAGATAAGAACATATGTCTCTTAAATAAGCCCAGAGACATACAATTGTAAAAACTACCATATAGACCAGGAGTAAGGAATGTATAATGTATAGATCCAGTATAATCCGCACCTTCATCTCATTCATCAAACCAGAACCCTACACTGATGAGGAGCAAAACCGTACTGTCTACTGACGGATGCGCCAAGGTTTTTTAATGTGACGGACATTGGGGCAGATTTACTTACCCGGTCCGTTCGCGATCCAGCGGCGCGTTCTCTGCACTGGATCCGGGTCCGGCCGGAATTCATCAAAGCAGTTCCTCCGCCGTCCACCAGGTGGCGCTGCTGCGCTGAAGTCCGCTGGAATGCCTTGAAATACACCGGCCTATCCAGGATGAAGGTGAATGAAATTTTCGCGACACAATTTTTTTTTAAATGCGGCGGTTTTTCCAAATACGTCGGGTTTTCGTTCGGCCACGCCCCCCGATTTCCGTCGCGTGCAAACCGGCGCTGATGCGCCAAATTCCGATCGCGTGCGCCAAAAACCCGGGGCAATTCAGGTACAATCGGCGCAAATCGGAAATATTCGGGTAACACGTCGGGAAAACGCGAATCGGGCCCTTAGTAAATGACCCCCATTGACTTACAATGAAACTACCTACAGGTGGCAATGGAGACCCAGTTATCTTCTCTCCAGAGGAGAGCTAATTTCTTCCCTACTTAGAGAAGAACTCTGTCCCATATCTGTGTGACAATTAATTCATTATTTGAGTCTTCTCCTTTTTGTTCTATATTCGGTACATGGGAAAAAAAGGCTGAACTTCTTCTTATTACCGGCATATGTTTTTTGACATGAAAAAAAATCTCATGTTTCAACAAGTTGCTGTTCTTGACTGATCTTGTTAATGGGTGACTGAGTTAATAATATCTTAATGGGCTCATCCATCTGTAAACAACATTTTAATTTCTTTATTACCTACCAATGTAGAGAGCTATGTGATAAAAACTGTCTCTTATTACAAATAGAGCATATATAATACATAAAAGAATTTTATTTAATCAATATATATATCTAAATAAATAAGAATCAATAAAAATATCAATATATCATCAAAATATACAATGTTAAATGATAAAATTTAATAATTCAAAGTCTCAGTCCCAGTTTAGTCACAGATGTGTTATCACAGAACTGAGCGTGTGTATTGTGACCCTGCGCATGTCGGATTAGGGAATCTTTTTTTGCGGAAAGTGATACAAAATGGGGGTCATTTACTAAGGGCCCAATTTGCGTTTTCCCGACGTGTTACCCGAATATTTCCGATTTGCGCCGATTTTCCCTGTATTGCCCCGGGATTTTGGCGCACGCGATCGGATTTTGGCGCATCGGCACAGGCATGCACGCAACGGAAATCAGGCGGCGTGGCCGAACGAAAACCCGAAGTGTCGCAGAGCTTGCACTTACCTTCATCCAGGATAGGCCGGTGTATTTGAGTGCGTTCCGATGCTCCTCAGCGCAGCAGCGCCACCTGGTGGACGTCAGAGGAACTACCTTGATGAATCCCGGCCGGACCCGAATCCACCGCAGAGAACGCGCCGCTGGATCGCGAACGGACCGGGTAAGTAAATCTGCCCCATTATTTGTTCTATTGGTGGAATCTATACAAATTGGAAACATAAGAACATCAAGAAAGTACTTCTTTAGTATATGATGCATGTGGGGAGGGCTTTGCTTACATTTGAACTAAAAGGGGCAATCTTAGGGCAGCAGGGTGGCTTAGTGATTAGCATTAAAGCCTTGCAGCGCTTGGGACCTTGTGCGCTATATAAATAAAGGAATTATTATTATTCCAACATAGGTTGATAATTACATCTGCGAAATAAAGTAGTATGTGTAATATAACATCCGTAAGTTTAAGAAACAGGAGGGAAGGATAAAATAATGTCACAACGAAGAATAAGCTGTCACAGCAGAAGCAACCCACGAGCCTGCAGGAGCGCTGTGCTCAATGTCCTGCTCCACTGCCCAGGCTTAAAGGAAATCTACCACCAGGATAAAGAATTATAAACCAAGCACACTGACATACTGGTGAGTTCCCCCCCTGGCAGGTTCTGCTTTTCTTTTATCTTCTTAGGACTTTGTTTTTAGAATAAAAAGGTTTCACAAATTATGCAAATGGTCCTCAGGGGCTCCAGACTCTATAGACTCATAAAAACCTCTTTTTCTTAAAAACAAAGGCATATGAAGATACAAGAAGAGCAGCTTCTGCCAGAGGGGGCACTCACCAGTATGTCAGTGTGCTTGGTTTACAATCTTCATCCTGGTGGTAGATTTCCTTTAAATACTGGTGGAGAGGTGGTGCGCACCTTCTCACAGTTCCAATTCTGCTACTTTGCAAGGTGTTCGGATCAAAGTTGAGTCACACTGTGCATGCTCTGACATTGCATGCATGTGTACCACCTCTCTGCCAGTGCTTGAATGGAACATGTCATAAGAAATTGGCCTAATGAACCACTACCAGTGTGTTGTCAAGCATTTGAACACCTTCCAGATCACATTTATTTCATAAAACTGGTGGCATCATGCAGAAAATCAACTTTTAAGTTAGTTTTATAAAGTCAAGGAGGCGGAGAGTTTAACATTAAAGTCAAGCTGTCACAGACTTTGTACACCTCCTACCATGTGATTGACATTGTGCATTAGACTCCAGGAGATCTGATCAATAATGTCCCTGGATGCAGGACCAACAATTACAGTGAAGTGGGCATTTTTAGGCAAGGAAAGCCTGATTTCTGTTTTAAACTCTCCGCCTCCCTAACTTCATAAAACCAATTTACAACTCACTTTAATGTTGATTTTCTGGGTGATGCCACCACACTGGGTCATGAAAGAGACATCACCTAGAAGCTGCTCAGTTGCTTGACAACATACTGGTAGTGGTTAATAGGCCAATTTCTGATGACAGGTTCCCTTTAAGCCTGTGAAGCCGGGCAGGACATTGAGCACAGGCTTGTGGGTTTCTTATGCTATGAGTATCACTACTTTTATTTATTGTGAAATTATTATATCCTCCCTCCTGTTTCTAACATTACATTACACACATTACTTTCTTTCCCCAGATGTAATTGGAAGGCTTCCCCTTTTGGTTCTAATGTAAGCAAAGCCCCCCCCCCCCCCACATGAATCATATACTAAAGAAGTAGTTTAATAATATTTCCAATTTATAAAGATTCTACCAATAGAACCTATTTTGTATCACTTTCCCCAAAGAAAGATTCCCTAATCTGACAGACGCAGGATCAGTATACACCCGCTCAGTTCTATAATAACATTGTACATTTTATATGCATTTATTGATTATTATCTATTTATTTTGATATATCTTGATTAGATGAAATCCCTTTATGTATTTTATATGCTCTATTTGTAATAAGAGACAGTTTTGATTGTTCCGTTTGTATGTACCGTATGTATTTTCTCTTAGATTGAAAATAAATTCATTGTTACTAAGAGTTGCGTGTCTAGCCCAGGATGTTTATTCTCTAAGTTTGGCCATGTACATGATCTGGGCACATCCAGACAGTCTGACTTCCAGGCTATGCTGCAGCTCAATACCGACTTAGGAGCATCATTTATCATGCACGTATTGTCCCATAATTTAGCACTGTGTGTTTATGTGTTTATTTGCATTTAATCCTATTATACAGCAATACAACTATCCCAATATTGTTCCTCCCCATGCCTGTTAATATGCATATTCATGTTCTTCTAGCTCAGCCATGCCTCCAGCTTCCTTATTTACAAGGTGTTTCTCTTCAGCCATGTCTCTTGGCTCAGCTACCTCATTCTTCTCTTCCTCAGAATAGAGATGTGTGCAGCATGTCACTTGTAAATCAGGAAGTTGGAGGCATGGCTGAACAGGAAGGACATGAATATGCTGGTCTCAGGTCAAAGGAAAGACAAAGATCACACTCACATGGGGTCATTTACATAGATGGTGAGTCAACTTTTCAAATCAGCTGTGGAATTTTTGGGTGGAACAATATAGGGATAGTTGTACTGCTGTATGAAAGCAGTTCTCAAAGACATGTTTAGTGTCGGTGAGTTTAACTAAAGGTGCCCTTTAAATCCATCCGTACAAAAGATATGGCCCCTGAAAGTTTGAAGTTGGGGGTAAAAAAAAGACAGGCCCCCACAGGAAATATACAGATTCTGAATTGTACCTCTTATTGTCTGCTACCAAAAGGTGGATCTATTTTGACTGGGTCCACATTTATTTCTTGGTATATTTACAAAAAAGGCCTAGGTATGGCCTCACTGAGACCCATTGGGCAAGCAAGAACTCTTGCGTGTGTATTAAAAATTTTTAAACAGAATAAATAAAGATAAGTTTTAATACACACACAAGTTCTTGCTTGCCCAATGGGTTTCAGTGAGGCCATAGCTAGGTCTTTGTTTCTTATTGTCTTGGAACATGTTGATAAAGGGTTACAGATAGTGGGCATGTTATGGTAATTCATGTGACTCAAATACATGCCGCCAATTAATTTCCGCTGGCACTGCTGCCCTGGGGGAGGCATTGAACACTCATGTAAGCAGGCAACATGCCAATGCCATGTGTAGGGGAGTAATCTCCAACAAGAGGTTCTTTATGGGTGTTACACACCGAAATGTCAAAGTAATTAAAAGTAGATCAGTGAAACATGACACAGCTGGAAAACAGGGACAAGAACAGATTCAGGAGAAGAAATCATGTATTCCTAGGGGCAGAACTATTAAGGGTGATGGCATACATGGCGTTTTAAAAGCGTTTTTGGGACGATTTTAAGCAGTCTGTTAAAAAACGCATGCGTTTTTGACAGGTTTGAACAATTATTTTAATTCAAACTGGTCAGAAACGCATGCGTTTAAAAAAAAAGTTTTTTGACGAACTGCTTAAAAACGGGCCAAAAATGCGTTCAACACACCACGTGTGCTATCACCCTAAGACTCATTGGTAGAATGTGCCTAAAATGTCATAAACTAATGTCAGCATTAAGTATAATAATAATATCTCTTTCTGCATTCATGAATCAGCTCAGAGTATCCCCAGCTAGAACTCACTGCAATAATAATACTAATAATTTGTTTATTTATATAGCGCCAACAGATTCCGCAGCGCTGCACAAATCAGTCCCTGTCCCCATAGGAGCTCAGAATCTAATCTACCTTTCAGTATGTTTTGGAGTGTGCGAGGAAACCGGAGGACCCGTAGGAAATCCATGCAATCAGTGGCAGATGGATATATGGGATAAAGTGTATACAGAGCTCTATGCAAGTCATGGGTAAGGGGGACAATCTTTTATTTTTTATTTTTTTTTTAACTTTTTCTCTTCTCATTGGCGTGTATGTGTGTATATATATATTTAAATATTGTTGGGAAAAAAAACTTTATTTGTTGAGGATCCGAAATGTTGGAATCAAAACTAAAAGAAAATATTAAAACACTAAAAATAGTATTGTAAACACTTCAGATTTTTATATAGCAATGTCTGAATTGGCCCCGATATCGTATTATGTTGTTACATAGCAGAAACCAGGCAGTACTCCAATAGCTATGGTGAAACAAAGTATCTTTCTTCACCCATGTAGCTACGTTTTAGCTGATCCTTACGACCTTTATCAAGCAGTAAAGTGTTACATGGAAGTTTATGTGAGTGAGAGGTAGCAATTTATTAGCTCATTACTAGAGATGAGCGAGTATACTCGTCCGAGTATACTGCTCGTTCGAGTATTAGCATACTCGGACCGGCTCGTTGCTCGGACGAGTATCTCGCCGGCTCGAGATCGAGCATTAAATTAATAAAAGACAGTGAAGAACAGTGTTTATAGTGAAGAATAACACATTACACATGTTTCCTGATGTTTTGCTTGTAAGAACACATTGAAATAACACTATTCTTCACTTTGCAGATGTGCGCGCGTATCTCCGAACTTATCGGAAGACACGCACGTACACATGCAATGTGAAGAATAGAATAAAAACAGTGAAAACAGTGAATACAGGAGCATTTAAGTGCAGAACACATTGAAAGAACAATATTCTTCACATTCCAGATGTTCCGAACATCTCCGAACCTAGCGGGAGACACGCGCGAACACCTGGAAAGTGAAGAATAGTGTTATTTCAATGTGTTCTTACATGTAAGCATGTGTAATGTGTTATTCTGCACTGTTCTTTTAATCTGTTCTTTCAGTGAAAAAATGCTCGGTTCTCCCATTGACTTTAATGGGGTTCGTTATTCGAGTCAAGCACTCGAGCATCGGGAAAAGTTTGTATCGAATAACGAGCACCCGAGCATTTTAGTGCTCGCTCATCTCTACTCCTTACCATACAAGATACATAGATACAAGATAACATAGAAAACATAAAAAAAGAATATATCAGGAGAAGTCCAGACTATATAACTGAGCACATAATAATAATAAATGATAATCCTTTATTTATATAGCGTACACAGATTTCGCAGCGCTGCACAGAGTTTGCCAGATCAGTCCCTGTCTCCAACGGGGCTCACAATCTAATCAACCTACCAGTATGTTTTGGAGTGTGGGAGGAAACCAGAGGACCCGGAGGAAACCCACTCAAACATGGAGAGAAAACAAACTCTTTGCAGATGTTGATCTGGATGGGACTTGAACCCAGGACCCCAGCCCTTTCCGCATGTGTAAGTATTAAATGCAAATGTCATTAGGATGGAGAAGAGAGACCCCAAATCAGGCTATCCACCAGGCATCCTAGGGCATGCGTACGAGTGTATATGTAAGAGTGCTCCTGCATGTAGACTAAGAATAGGCGGCGCCCATGCTAGCTATGTCTGCTTATAAGTCTCCCAAGAACAATTGGCGGCCATATTGCTTATGGTGAAGCAGCCTATAGCTCAATTTAACCCATTGAGGTTCATATGTGGCCATTAGGAAAAGGACAGATCCCTCTCCACGTGCTTAGGGCAGGGTTACACGACAACCACATCATAAAGCTGGGAATGACAATAGATACACACTCCCTATATCGGTAACGGGTAACCTCCCAAATAAGACGTAGGTTACCACACTCAGCATGCCCCATATTGTCACACTGGGGATATATTTGGGACAGACACTTGTCTGGAAGATAAGAGGGGCAGGATAAAATTATTCAAAAATTGCCTGTTCAGGGGCTGACTCCAGAGTGAAAAATAATTAAAAAATAACAGGAAAAAGATATTTTAAAAAGATACAAAAAGAAAAGAAAAACTTCTAGTTACTTCCTCTCTGTGGTGACAGCTGATATTTAGTTAACATTGAGTAAAAAAAAATGCAATATTACAAAAAAATGCAAATTTACAGAATTACACATTTCAGGGAGTCAAGATGGACCAGGGATGAGTATGGGTGACCCCAAACCCAATCTATAAAAACCCTATTAAGATATAGAGATATAACATTGATTTATATATTTTATGTATTTTTTTGTTATTGGATAATATTAATATTTGGATCCTCTCCCAGTGTGCGGAGCTTTCGTGGATGGATTTCAGCCTCCTCCTTCATCTCTGTGGGAACATTTGTGAAAACCACTTGACTACTGAATCACTGAGGGTCTCTACAGCTGCTCCCGGCAAAGTGCACGGTGGGCAGAAATCACTTTTTGTCGCTGTACTACTAAGCTTTGTGAGATTTGTTGTTTCCTGTTGCTATTTCTTTTATGTTTGTTTTGGCTCTCAGTTTTCTTATTTCTGTGCATCGACATGAGAAGAGCACATTATTTCATATATCTAGCAGCGGGTCACCTGTCACCTGCTGTCACTTTCCTTATTCATGCCATAAGTCTCTCTTTTCCCTGTGATGAGAGAAATTGTAATTTTTTTTTCTATTTTATTTTATGCAAATTAGCTAAATAGAAAGCAAATAAATATGAGGCTGGGTGCAGCAGCAGGCACAGCCACACCCCTGGTGCACTGAGAAGCTAATTTGCATAAAGCTAATAAAAGAGTTTACATACATATTTCTGGGATACATGTTTGGAAAGCTGGTATAGTGCCTACAGGGTTGGATTTAACCATAAAGCAACCAAAGCTATTGTTTTGGGCCCGCTGGAGGTCAGGGAGGCCCCCAAATGATGTCCTCACAGTGTAGGGTCCCCACACTGTGCTCCTAAATAATCTGTCCACACGGTACCCCCACATATATCATATATACCCCTCACAACACAATAGACCACACTGTGCCCCTCCAACATATATCATATATACCCCTCCCACCACAACTGACCACACTGTACACCACATATGTCATATATACCCCTCACACACACCACAACTGACCACACTGTACCCCCTACATATATCATATTTACTTCTCACACCACAACTGTCCACACTGTGCCCCCACATATATCATATATACTCCTCACACCACAACTGAAAGAAGGGTCCAGCTGTGTGAGATGAAAGTAGTGAAGAGCTCTGTGAGGGTGCGGTCACACGTTGCGTCACGCTTGCGTTTACCGCAAGCGTTATTTTGTTTTGCTAGAGACGCAGCCGAGACCTACTAATTGAAGTCTATGTGACTTACATATGCATGTGCAGTCGTTGCGTTCTTCAACTCTGTGTGCGGTTAGTAAGTAGTTGTGGAGAGATATATTGGACAGCGGATGCGTTTACCGCCTGCGTCCATGTCTGTGCATAGTGATATTGTTGCGCAATGCGTCTGGATGGTGTGGAGCGCGTGTTCTCGCGACATTTGGGAAAGGCGCCAAAGTACCTCAGCAGTTCACCCGCCCTTTTGTGTGCTGCGCACTCGGGACAGCAGTTGCAGCCGCGCGGGAGTGGTGTAAGGAGACTGCAGCCTATCAGCGCCCGAAAATGGATGTTTCGAAGCTTATTGGTCTGGTAAGTTTCGTCAGTAATGTGTTTTGCACAATGTTTTTGCCCATCATTATGTGTCTCGCTCTTTTCTGGATTAAAGAGTACTGTTGTGATACAAATGTGTCTGCTAGTCTTATCTGCAAAGTAGATGATGGTGTGTTATCGTTATAGTAATTTTTTTTTTTTCTGTAATATGAATTTTTTTTTTTTCTTAGCAAATGCTAGTGTAATTAAATGATGTTTTTATTATTATAATTTTTTTTACAATTTTTACCACCCGTTTTAAAATTAAAGCAAAAAAAAAAATTTGGATATGCTTTTTTTTCCTCTGCTTTACTGATGGCAGCAATAGCTGCCTCACCAACAATATGTGTGTAGAGTTCACAATATATGCTCAATTAATTGACACATTGGGGGTCATTTCCTAAGGGCCCAATTCGCGTTTTCCCGATGTGTAAAGCCCCTTCCACACTGGCGTTTTTCACGCGCAAGTTCTGCGCGTGCATTTGACGCGCAGAACTTGCATTGCACTCTGTCCCATTGTATTCAATGGGTCTTTCTTCATTAGCGTTGGGTTTCAGGCGCGTGCTTGCGTTCGTTTTCATGCACGTCAAAATCGCAGCATGCTCTACCTTTGCGTGTCACGCGCGTTTTTTACGCCACCTTCAAGTGTATGGAGATGCATCAAGAACGCATTGCATTCGCAATCATTGCAAGTGCAATGCGAGTGCAATGCGTTTTAAACGTAAGGGTTGCTAGGTGACCGGAATAACAGTATTTCCCCTGCTCGCGAACAATCATTTAATTAAAAAAACACAATGAAGAACAGTGAAGAATAGAATAAAAACAGTGAACACAGTGAACACAGGATCATTTAAGAGAAAAACACAGTGCAGAACACAGTGCAGAATAGATTACAGATGTTCGGCACATCTGCTTAAATACATCTGCAATGTGTTCTTCACACATATATATTGTTCTTCACATGCTATTTTGGGCGCACCGTTCCGCGCGTATCTCCCGACAAGTAAGCAGATGTGCCGAACATCTGTAATCTATTCTGCACTGTGTTCTGCACTGTGTTTTTCTCTTAAATGATCCTGTGTTCACTGTGTTCACTGTTTTTATTCTAATCTTCACTGTTCTTCACATCTGCTAACTTGTCGGGAGATAATATACACTGGGAACAGTGAAGAATAGATTGCAGATGTTTGCAACTTATCAGAAGACATTAACTGTGCCCCCACATATATCATATATACTCCTCACACACCACAACTGACCACACTGTGCCCCTACATGTATCATATATACTCCTCACACCACAACTGACCACTCTGTGCCTTTACATATATCATATATACCCCTCACAACACAACTGACCACACTGTGCCCCTCCCACATATATCATATATACCCCTCACACCATAACTGACCACACTGTGCCCCCCACATATATCATATATACCCCTCACACCACAGCTGACCACACTGTACCCCACATATATCATATATACTCCTCACACCACAACTGACCACACTGTGACCCCACATATATCATATATACCCCTCACACACACCCCAACTGACCACACTGTACCCCCCACATATATCATATATACCCCTCACATCACAATTGACCACACTGTGCCACTCGCACATATATCATATATACCCTTACACCATAACTGACCACACTGCGCCACCACATTTATTATATATACCTCTCACACCACAACTGATCACACTGTGCCCCACACATATATGATATATACCCCTCACACCATAACTGACCTGCGCCTAAAGATCTCGGCACTTTTTAGACGCAGATACGATAATACATGTCCCCCATGGAGCCTCTTTCCCCCCCTGCTATCATGATTATTGTTCTGAGTTGCATGAAAGCCGAGACTCCTTGCTTCACGATGCATGGAGTCCCACCCCCGACTCTGTAGTTGGTTCATGAAATCTGGCCAGCGCACCAGTCATAAATTCACGGATCAGGACTGTTTGTCTGAAATAGTCCTAAAAAAGCCATGACCCCTCCCATGTAAAAAGAGAAAACTGACAAAATCATTGCAAAATCCATCCACTGCAAACCACAAAAAATGTCATATTTAAACTACATCTACCATCAGATATATAGATGGTAGATTGTTTGGTTTCTATTCTAATGGATGGAACGCTGTCATTCTTGCATTCTAGCTATTACACTGGGGCTCATTTACTAAGGGTCCGAATGCCGCACTTTCGTTGGGTTTCCCGAATATCTCCATTTTGCCTCTCCAATTGCCTCGGGATTTTGGCGCACGCAATCAGATTGTGGCACATCGGCGACAGAAATCAGGGGCGTGGCCGTCGGACAACACGACGGATTTGGAAAAAAACTGCGGAATTTAAAAAACGATTTGTGTTGCAAGATCAGCACTTACATGCACCAGGAAGAAGAAGGTTAACTCCGGCGGACCTCAGCACAGAAGCGACACCTGCTGGATATCGGGCGCACGATCTTAGTGAATCCCGGCAGACCCAAATCCTCGTCGGACAACGCGCCGCGGGATCGCGACTGGACCGGGTAAGTAAATGTGCCCCAATGTCTCTACCTCTGCTCCTGCTCAGCACTTCCCCCCTCTCTATGCCTGATATAATCTCACTGCAGCCAGGGCCGGATAAGAGTAGTTGGATGCCCAGGGACGCAAAATCTGGTGGGCGACCATGTTATTCTAAATTCTCATTAATATCCTTAACTTTCTCCAGGGGTAATATCTCTGACGAAGCAAGACGAAACAAGTGTCGGGCAAGACGAAACCTTCGTCTGTATATACCTGTGTATGTGTCCCTTGTCCCCTGTTATTCCTCTGGATAATGTGCAATACTTGTTTGTAAGCAAATCCCTTCACTTATTATAAGGACTAGACCTTCTATACCTTTATACAGTCCTATTGTGATCTCTTTGTTATGTATATATTTTTAGTTATTTGACCATTGATGGATATTTTCTGTGCTGTGTATGTTGTCTTTTTAAATAGATTTGTTTTAATTGATTTAATAAAAGTGTTATTTTATGCTCTCCACATTTTGGTTTTTGTTTCCTATGTTTTGTGATGTTATAGATTTATAGATGCAGAAATATAACGTAGAATAAAAGATAAAAGATAGAAGATAGATAGATATGAGAGATAGATACAGTAGAAGATCGATTAATAGATGGATAAATAGTAGATAGAAGATATATAGATAAAGTTAGATAGATAAGTGGTTAGATGGACAGATATATAGATAGGAAATAGACACATTGGTGCTCATTTACTAAGGGTCCGAATCGCACACTTTCATCGGGTTTCCCAACGATTTCCGCTGAATTGCCTCGGGATTTTGTCACACGCGAATGGATTTTGGCGCATCGGCGTCGGCTTTCAAGCGACAGAAATCGGGGGGCGTGATTCGGAAAAAACGCGGAACTTAAAAAAGAATTTGTGTCGCAAGATCAGCACGTACATGCACCGGGACGAAGAAGGTGAACTCCGGCGGACCTCGGCGCAGCAGCGACACCTGCTGCATTTCGGGCGCACGGACCTTAGTGAATCCCGGGTAGACCCGAATGCGACTGAACCCCATTATAGGAGATAGATAACTGGACAGATAGATGATAGATATATAGACAGGAAATAGATGATAAGCATCTTCCCCCGGGCATTCAACCAAGAGGAATTAAAAGTGCAACACATCCTCTGTCCACAAAAGTCCACATGCAGGGGGCCCTTTAGGACCGCCCCCAAACACCGGCCCTGACTGCAGCACAAGAAGTTCCAGCACACAGTGCTTCATGCTGTAACATCCTTTCAATCTGCAGCATGGAGGGGCTCTGGTAACACCCCAGTACACTTTGTGGCTCTGTAGCATAATTTTAAACATTGATTTTGGAAAGGAGAAGGCCAGAAATAACAAATATTAGAAGATAACCACAGTCACCGTACCTGGGTCTATGAGTAAATGTACCTTTATCATGATGAATTTTGAGGGTAGAATTCCTTTACGGTGGTTTCACATTGGTGTTTTTTTTTTCACATGAGTAATTTTTCACTAAACCCCTTTTTGGCAAAAGCATTTTACATCTTTTAAAATTTGGGCAAAATTCTGTGCAAAATGGCGTTGTATAGTCATAGGACTCCCCCTCGGTTCTGTTTGTTACTATTATAAAAAATGGCCGGAGTTACGGTGGGGACTGGAACGTGAACATGTATGAATAACTCCAACAAGTGTAGTGCACACCACCATTTATGGTCCATGGATGAATATTGAATGTTTTTTTTACCTTTTTCATGTTTATTATTGATATGACAAAGGACTGCTGCGTTCCTGCTTTCTTCTTGTAGTCCGGTTACTAATAAAAAATAAATTACTATGCGCAGAAATGTAGAAATTTGTGCAAATTAGAATTTACAGCCAAGGAATCTGCAATTATTGACAATAAAAACACTCAAAGTTCCAAATGACAAACACTGCTACAAGTGAATGTAACATTGTAACAACTTGTAAATATGTAACAATACTTGGATGCAATCCTACTAGAGAAGAGGAGCAGACAGACCCTCCCCGGTGTAATGGAGACCCCTAGCACTGCCTTGCATTGCCTGCAGTGACATTTTCCAGCAGCACATGCAGCCAGGGATGTGATGGTGTGGTTGGGCTAGAACAAGCTGCTGGGGAGGGGCATGCTGTGATGCAGCAGAAGCATATGACAGCAGAAGCAGATCAGCTCCAAACAGCAAGTCACACACTGTTTCCTTATCTCCCGACTGCTATTTTGCTGCAGTGGCCTCATTTAGCATTGACTTGCCACCGGCAGCTGCAGCCAGCGAGGCCCAAAAGGACGAAACCCCACGACAGATACAGCGAGCCGGTGGTGTATTGTGCCCTGGTCTGTCTGGAATGGCTCTCAAGATGATGCTGATGCTGGGCTCAGCGACAGACGGTGCTCCCCTCCTCTGCTAGCTTGTGGCAGTATGGATGTTGCTCTTGTGACGACCTCTGGTGATTCCATCAGTAATCCATTGCGGATAGGCATGCTGAGTAATCCATGGGCGAGGACGTAGACACTCGGAAAATTAACCACAGCTTTCTTCGGGACCACAACTATGTGACTGAAGGTAGATGCCCATCCGTATTACTTATCCGCCACCCCTTACCTGTGCCATCCCCCTACCTTGTGTGTAGTCTATATCCCGCACCCTCTTACTGTCTTGTACTTGTGATATCGTGTCTATGTCTTTTCCTCACGATATTATAATTTGTAGTGGGTGGGGGGGTCTCTAATCCCGTCCGGTTCTTCAAGGGTTAATTACTGCAGACATTGCATTAAGTAGGAGAGGAGATCACGGCAGGTTACAGGGTGATTTCATTTCAGGCTTCATACATGTTGTCATAGTGATTTTTTAAGGGAATTAGAGACTGAATTGCGATATTGTGGCCTTGTATAGGACTCCTTAGTGGGTGGGAGGTTGTATAAACCTATAGATGTGGATACGGCGGGTAGTATGTTGTATAATATATATTTGTGCATTGCTCATCTTTTTATAACTATTCCCGAAGAAGCGGAATCTATAATCTGGATTATTCGGCAATAATTTAAGAGCCGCCTTTTAGATCAGGCAGCAGTATGGAATAAAATATAAGACTACAATGAGAATACAAATGGTAAATCTATAGGTTCTTGCTTCCAATCTCGGAGAAGGTAGTAATCCCCAGGGTGCAATTTAACTACTCAGGGGCAGAATCAGTTGTGACTTGCAGTTTGCGGCTGAAGAGGAGGTTTGTGCGTCGAGGCTTTGAAGCAATTAGATTACCTGGATAATGTGTAGGGAAAACCTAATGACTCCGATATATGTGGATGAGGGACGATCCTGTACATGGGGATGCTCAGATGTAATGAATCTTCCTCTCCATATGTTTACTATAGTATAATTCAGAATGGGACCAATTACTGTAGAGATAAGACCACTCTAGTGGCCACTTTCCTTTCTTACTAGTCAAGCAATATGGAAAATACACCTTATCATCATAAACCTTATAAAGTTGCATGGTGGATGCAGAGAAGTACTGGAGGATCCTGTGCTGAGTCCAGAATTTATAATTCTAATATATGTATATAATTCTCAAATATCTTCTTGATGTTTTTTGGGGGTTCCATTTATAGATATCCTATTACAATTGAAGAATTTTTAGGAGCCGATAAATGGAATTTTCCAGGATTAAAATATTGATGTGCTGTCCCTAGGATTGGTGATCATTATCAGATCGGTGGGAGTATGATGCATGACACCCTAGTGACTGCCTCTTTTCATCATGTTCGTCGGTCATGACACCTCATTGCAACATTGTTCCTTTCAAAATGAATAAGCTTGAGCTGTGATACCTAGCTCAGCCACTATACAATCTATGGCGCTGTGCTTGGTGGGTAGGAGAGAGAATACAGCAAAGTACCTTCAAACAGCTGATCAGTGGAGGTGGTTGGTGATGGGCCGATCTGATATTGATAACCTATCCCAAGGAGAACCTTTAACCTAAATGGATTTTGGAGTGTGGAGCACAAAACATGCATGTAGATGTTGACTGTGGTTTGCCCTTTTTAGAAAGGCCACGTCTTGTAATTGGTCCCCAGTTTAATGCATGGACTCAATGGAGAGGACAGCATGCTCAGTTCTGGGTAATGGTAGGGTTTGGGTACCTATGTTATACCCTCAGAGAGAAATGGACAACCCTATGCTGCTGAATTACATCACCAAATCATATCAAATTGTAGCCAATAGTAAAGGGGCTTCCAATATTAAACTTTGATGGCACATCCAAATGATGACATTTGTCTGCTGATAAAGGGTTACAAGTCCTCCCCATATCACCTAAATTTAGCTGCCAGTGGAGCAATGTACCTTAATTACAGCCATTTTTCTGATATGCAAATTAGCTTTTCTGACTCATCTCTGGCAGCCTGAGAGAGGAGAAGAGTCAGAGATATCAGTGAGCCACGCCCCATTATTGTGACTGACAGCTCTGTGTCTCTTGATATCACTGCTCTGCCTCCTTGTACTTAGGGACCGTCTGCTAATATTCTACTACAGACATATAAAGCTCTAGGTACAGATGGGAAATAGTGTGTCAATTTTTTTACACGGTGCCTTGTGTTACATTCATGACATGACCAGTAACATCATAGCAGCCTTCTAAGAATAGCAAACTGTACACCATGTATGTGATTACATGAAATCACTGTGGCCTCCATGGAGGATGGAGTGGAGCAGAAGTCCATGGAGGCAGCTGTGACTTCATGTGGTCATATACATGAATGGGGTACAGTTTGCTATTATTAGGAGGCTAAAGGACCTGAGACCTGACCACTCAGGTCACATGACATGAACTGTGACCAGTAAGGAGGTATAAGGCATTGTGAGGAGTAGATGTGAGGTCTCGGCCGAGAAGGACACGCCCCCTCTTATGCCAGGGAATATAAGATAAAAGGTGATTTCCTTGGATGTAAGCGAAACAAGTTTTAAATAAAAAAAATGGCGTCAGTCAGTTATTAAAGCTCTGTAGGAACCTGTCACTGGCTGTATGTGCAAATGTGCTGACAAAGGGAACCTGTCACCAGGAAGGTCATTTTTACATAATGACAGGTTTCAATAGCTTCTAGCATGCTGATTTATTGTACATTATATAATTCCTCTGCTTTTTAATAATATCTTTAACATTACCTGGCTCCCTGCCAGCAGTGTGTGGTGACTACTGGTAACAGGGGTGGGGGCAGTTGAAATGAGTATTGCCTGTGGCAGTCAGCTGACGTAAGTGGGGGGCAGGAAGCTGAAGGAGAGCGAGGGCAATGAGTGCGGTTGAGGGGCGGAGAATGGACATGCAGTAGGATCTTTTGACTTGGGTACATTAAGGGCATTCTTGCCAACACTGGAGAGTTGTGGTATGAGAAGCTGACATGCAGATAGTTGACACACACTCATCTTTATTTAACCACATCCCATTTTGGCTTGTTCCATGTTCCTTTTTGGGGCCCTCTACATCAAACTTTTTTTTCAGTATGTGACTGGTAAAGACTGCCATGGGCCATGGGCTGTTTAAATATTATAGCCCCTACAAGTCTTACATACAACCTCTTACATATGGTACTAGAATGAAGCTTTTTGGACAATTGAGGACGTGTCCCTTCTGCCCGCTTTCAATCTGTGGTTTCAGGACCCTTGGAGGACTTTCAAATGTCCTGAAATGGCTCCTGAGTACATGTCAATTGAGAGCAGGAACAGATGTATGAGAATTTCAGGTCCTTTTCAGTATAAATTTTGGTGGATGGTTTGGGTGGCCATAGGTCTCCTATATACTAATCCCCTACTGGTGACTATCATATACAGCATCCATGGCCAGAGAATGTGAGAGCATTCCTCCTGACTTGGGAGTTTTGGCCTCTCTTCCAGGAAACCAGGGGGTCTCCTCTCTTTTCGGGAGGCTCCAGGATGTTCTGGCAAGTATGATTGATTGTTACATTATTATATGATGTAGTCTTACCCAACATATTATTCTTCCAATCATAATTCTTCTCTTTGGTTTCCACTGTACTCACTGGTTATCATTCTCTGATCAGGCCTAAACTAATTTGGGCAATTGCCTGGCAACAGGTATGGGATGACCACAATGGATTTACATGTACATGCCAATATTTCTATAAAATAGAAGGTAACACAGGTTCCACAACACAAGTTTTTTTATCCATAGGGTATTATTGATTCAGTTGGTATGACTTATGGTCACATACAATGATTTTTTACTAGGGGAGATTTACTTGTTAGTACAAATGGAGTTGGGACACCAAAATCTTTTAACAGTCTATGAATTGCTCAACTGACATAATCTGAAGATGTCACCATAAACATGATATATGGCTGTGAGCTGTTACATGAAGGGTATCCTCCATGTCCCAATCACTTTCACGGTCATTGATCATTTTTATTACTCTGTCAATTTATTTAGCTAATGCATTATAACTGATCAGTTTTAGTGCAATACTGCAGATAGCCAGAGGGTGCGCTGTTTCGGGAAAATATATACATAAACTTTATAGGAGGTAAGCAATCAAAATATTGAATCCATTAAGTTACATGGAGGCTGGGTTCCTATATTGTATCTAGATCGGGCGATGCTATGTGTTTACAATATTTAGTGGTCATATATTTGCTTTGCACCTCAAACAATATATATTTTATTCTATTCACATTGTGTCATGATGGTACCATATGGATTTTGATACGGCTTTAATACTTTGGGCGCATTCCAGAGCTCAGCTATGGATAGTTATGAAGGATTTGCTTACATGTACAAATCAATCTCCCTAGGACAGTGGTGGCGAACCTATGGCACGGGTGCCAGAGGTGGCACTCGGAGTCCTGTCTGTGGGTACCCAGCACCGAATTTACCAGATGGGACTCAAGGCTTCCTCCTGCAGTCCAAGACAGCCCAGGAGGCACCACGCTCAGTTCTATTTTAAAGTGAAACCTACTTGGCTGCCGGGACTATAGGAGAGAGAAGGTGTGGACAAAGATGGATTATCATTGGAACTCCTGCTTTGGGTCCCCTGATTCTTCCTGTTCAGGGGAGACTGGAGGGAAGCTACAATCCAAATGTCTCCTGCTTTCTATTGTATTGTTGTCCTCAGGACACCAATACGATTGAAACTTGTGATACAGCAGAGATCAATAGGTTACTGCTTATATTGTCATGTTGGCACTTTGCGACATAAAAGTGGGTTTTGGTTGTAGTTTGGGCACTCTGTACCTAAAAGGTTCGCCATCACTGCCCTAGGAGATCAATTAAGTATATTGTATGAACTTTATTATGTGCTGAGATTTTTTGCTATGATCGAGGCAGAGTCAGTGTCTCAGTGTCTTGAGAGAGAAGGATTTTCACTTCATATTATTCAAATAATTTTTTTATATCTTTATATAATTTTGAATATTTAGGTGTATATTTAGGGGGTGTGGTAAACATTTTTCTTATATACTACATCAACAAATTCTGCTTGGTTTGTAAAAAAAAAAAAAAAAAAGATAATCCCTGCCATAAAGATCTGTATTCCAGCCTATACAATGTGTGTCTATGGAGACTGCATGAGCTCACATATGATCTCCCTGTGTTTGGTTAAACTGCTCTTAACCCCTTCGCTTTCAGCTTGATCTTTGAAATTACTGCTCATAGCATACTACAGCCAAGGTGAAAGCAGAAAAGGTTAACACTCACAGCTCGGAGAGGAGAGAGAGACCCATCTTCAATTCTGTAGACAGATTTGCCTTAGCAACGTAGAAGTAACATTGTAACTAAGGGGCACATTGCAGTCCGTTTCTTTACAAACTAAGCAGAATTTCTTAATGAAGTAAATTAGAAAAATGTTTACAACACTCAACCCCCACAATATCAAAAAGCATCTGAAATGATGGTAACTCTTTAAACAAAACTTTATTTGGGGGGGTTATTTATCATATGCCGGCGCTTGTGCGTCAGCATATGATAGCCCCGCCGTAGCTCTGGCACAGCCGGATACATCAATAGGCTTTCGACCTCTTGATGTATCTGACTATGTCTTACGCTGCGTTAATAAACGCATTTGGCAAATAAAACATATATGAAAATCTGGCGGCTGGAGTGAGTGAGCAAGCACGGGGACAGGAACACCCACTCCCCACGACTGTGCCCCCCTGGCGTGAAGGTGGTGGATAGGGGTAGCTATAGGCTGACGTGGCGCAGGAGCCGTGATAAATATGTTCTCTATACAAGAACCAGATGAGATTACAATAATTTTTTACTTCTTCTGGATTACAAGAATTTTAAGCCACTATTTTCAGAATAGCGTTGGTGTCAGTCACAGCTCCGGCTTTTAAAAATCTAATTTTAGGTCATGAGTTTCAAGCTGGTATGGACCATATGTATTGCACCTAAACCCTTAGGATTCCTGGTTGCACCACTTTATCCACTTTATTCATCATGATAAATCAGGGACACTTATCCATACATCCAGACACCGTGACTGTGGTCATCTACTTATATATGTTATCCATAGATTCCTTTCTTCTAAAATCAACTTTTAAAATTATGCTAATGGAGGTAGATTTCCTTAAACCCTTGTACTGAATCTAGACTTGAGATCTGAAAGTCATAAAGACTGTAGTTGTCTTTATTGTCATTGAGGCAACCATCTGATACCAGGACGAGTAATATTGGCCCGGCACTGGTCAGGACTGGGGGAGTGCAGAATGTACTGGAACACTAATAAAAAGCTCAGTGTGAGGGTGCGAAGTCCTTTAGATAGACCTTTAAATAAGGCACAGAATTGGATTGTGCGGGACCTGGAGTCAGAACACAGAGATGGTGCTATAGACGTCCCAGTAAGTCTCCATATTCCACGGTTGGTGGAGGAAAGTAGGACACCATGGCACGTGGTGCCAGCTCCGTGGCTCCAGTTGGTGGGGTGTCTGAAAATCTTTTAAAAAGTTATTTGGATTGTTATTCCCACACAAATTCACTGCCCCTGTTTCATTGACTCTGTTAGGGGGTCCTGTATTCATTATAAACTTGTGGTTATATAAGTCTGTAATGTAATAAGGAAGGATTGAACTACTTGGTGACAGGTAATTCATGACCTTCAAGATGTCATTGAGCCGCACGTCTGCTCCCAGAATGCTTTACCAGCCTGAGCGCTGTCATGGGGATTTAAGCTATATGATGTTAGTGACATGATCAGATGAAAGAGAAAGTGCAGGGAGGAAAGTGGCAGATAAGACAACTGGGAAAACTCCATACACAACCACTTCTTGTTGCTTAGTACAGTCAGATATGGATGTGATATGCAACAGTCTCAGAGACAGGGGCGTAACTTGAAGGGGTGCAACGGTTGCAGTCACAACTGGGTCCAAGAGACTCAGGGGCAGCGGTGCACCATCCATCAGGTCTCTTGAGCCTCTTGCCTCAGGCAGCACCAGTATAGTGTAGTATAGGATGCACTGCGATAGAGAAAAGGATGGGTGCACACTACAACCGGACATCCACGTCCTTCCAAATGTAGAAAAACAAAAAACGAACGGCACTCCAAAATAGTGTACCAAAGTTAATATGTTTACAGTGAAACCATAAAATCCAATGTGCATGTGCAATACAGTAACATTCCCACCGATTGGGAAGACGCCGCTATACACATGTTTGAACAGGATCGCGATGTGAGATGTATGTTACTGTATTGCACATGCACATTGGATTTTATGGTTTCACTGTAAACATAATGGGGGTCATTTACTAAGGGCCCGATTCGCGTTTTCCCGACGTGTTACCCGAATATTTCCGATTTGCGCCGCTTGTACATGAATTGCCCCGGGTTTTTGGCGCACGCGATCGGATTGTGGCGCATCGGGGCCGGCATGCGCGCGACAGAAATCGGGGGGGCGTGGCCGAACGAAAACCCGACGTATTCGGAAAAACCGCCGCATTTAAAAACCGAAAATGTGTCGCTTGGGGAGCGCTCACCTTCACCTTCTATGGGATGGTGCATTCCGGGGCGTTAAGATTATTTTCGGCGCTGCAGCGCCACCTGGTGGACGGCGGAGGAACTACCATCTTAAATCCCAGCCGGACCCGAATCCTGTGCAGAGAACGCGCCGCTGGATCGCGAATGGGCCGGGTAAGTAAATGTGCCCCATTAACTTTGGTACACTCTATAGATGCATCCTTTGTATTTTGATACATCCTGTTATTTATATACTGTGGATCGTTTTACCTATCACTATGGGCCACATTTATCACTCGTTTTTTCTGTTGTTTTTGCGCCTTTTCATTCAGGCGCACCGTTTTTGCGCCATTTTTGCGATTAAACGCCAAACTAGCCGCACAGCAAAATTAACCAGCTTTCCCTCATCTATCTTACCAATCCAGATGTTTTGCTGCGCCTAATGATATTCATCACTTGCAACGTTTGCATTTAGGCGCAAAAACGGGCGCAAAAACACTCCAGCCCGAAGGTGGCGTAAACTGCGAAGAAAGCACTGAGCCCCTTTGCAGAACAGCTCATTTCTAGCAGCAAAGCTCAGCCAGACACTGGAACATATAATAGATACATTAGATACATTGCAGACACTGGAACATATAATAGATACATTAGATACACTGCAGACACTAGAACAGATCATACAGACATGAGATACTCTGCAGACAGGAGCTGCAGACTCTATTTACAGTTCATCACCTTCTATTTACAAAATATTCTGCAAAACGCTGAGCTCACAGCAAGAGAGAAGAGAAGTTTGCACAAGTTTGGCAGAGCTTGCAGATACTACAGACAAGTGTCCCCCATGCAATTCGCACATACACCAGTGTATCTGAGGGGGATACTGTGCAGAATTACGGGGGTGCAGCAGGAGACCAGCAATGGGGGATCCCCTCCAGAGAAGCCACTGCTGAGGAGGTCACTGGGTGCTGGGTGTCACACACCTGGGTGCTGCTTGTGAGGATTCTCATTCTGGCTGTGGGAGAAGCAGGGAGGAGCGTGTACGGATCACATGTTAAGTGCCCGAATCTAACATTGCGCCTAAACTGCGCCAATTGCACCTAAACTGTGTTAAAGTAAAGTGATTAATAAGAGGCAGAAAATATACTTATCACAGATGTTGTAGCTTGTGATGATTCTGGCAAAACAGTGCGCCAGAATTTAGGCGCAACTACTAACTTAGGCGCCAAAAGTGAAAGTGGGCCCTATGTATATTATGTCACTTAGCTCCACTTTATGTATTAATCATTCCTTATAAACTTGTTGTATGCAATTAGACATGTGCTGAGAAAGGCTTCGGATGAAGTGAAACGTAGCAGCTTGGGAATAAACACCACTTGATTATCCACTATTTGGAGTGGCGTTCATTTTCTGTTTTCTATCTATATCATCTATCTATCTATCTATCTATCTATGTCTATCTTCAATCTATCTACTACCTATCTCATCATCTATTATCTATCACATCTCAGACTCATCTATCTCAGTAGTCAGCTTTAAGCGTATCTCAGTCATCTATCGCCGAGCTCTCGAGCAGCTAGACTAGCATCGATCGATCGAGCAAACGAGCAGCGAGCGAGCCATCGAGTCCCGTAGCTATCGATCAGCAACTAGTCGAGCGAGCGAGTCGCAGCTCGAGCGCGGGCGAGCGAGCGAGGAGTCCGATCTATCTATCTATCTATCTATCTATCTATCTATCTACTACTCATATCTATCTATACAGCTCAATCTATCTACATCATCACTATATCACTATATAGTATCTATCTATATAGCTATCATCTATCATAATCATCATCTACTACTATCTCTCACTAATATCTATATCTATCATATAGTATATCATCTATCATCTATCTATCTATATCTCTCTCCTCTCTCTCTCTATCTATCTATCTATCTATATCTGCAACACCCCGCCGATGCAATGGCGAGGGAGTGTTTGCGAATACGTCCCACCTGCATGTATCCACATTAATTACATGGTCCTGATAGGAACTAGGGGTATTGCAGTGGTGATCGCTGCCTGGCAAGGCAGAGGTTAAGTATTTTGTGTGATTCAAGATGCTATTGTCCAATCATCTGTGTTACTCCTGTGCTCGTAAGCTGAGATGTGATTGTAGGAGCAGCCACCCACTGACCAAAGGGAGGTAATAAACCCCCTGGCAGAATGTTCTAGAGAGTTAGAGAGAGAGAAGTCTTCAGAACCTCAGAGAGATTCCAGTGTAGAGATCCTAGAGATCAGGTAGTGAGTAATCTCTGTCTAGCCCATACAAGCAGGAGAGCTTAGCCCCTGCCTCTGAAGAGGGGTAATAGACTAGAGTTAGTTGGTAGGTGGAGGAAAGGGTATCATCTTACCTTTAAAGGGGATACCTGAAGCCCTACAGGACAAGCTGAAGCTTCCTTCCAGGACAGCTGCCTCCAGCCTGCCCCTCGCTCCCTCTACATCCAGGCTGGTAACTATCTCCTGAGGCTCCCTCCATTCACATCTCAGCACTCCATCTACCTGTAAAGGCACGTTGCTGCGGTTCCTGCCGGTTCAAATAAAGAACTGTAAGTTTTTTCTCACTTCTGTCTCCCGTCTGGTCCCTGCTAATACGGCTGCCTTCATCACCGGCACCCTGTCCATCCACAGACCGCACACTCGGGACATAAGGGGTTGCCCAGGGAGATCCGCTATAGCAGCCCTCCCTCATCTTTTCTGCCAACAACCACCCTGCTGGAGACCTGCCAGCGTAGGACAGCCATCCGGTTCCCCGTACCAAGCACGTGACAATAGCGTGCTTAGGCCGCAACCGCCAGCCACTCCGGTACCCGGGCCCCGGCTGTCTCCAGGCCTCACCGCAAGGGCTAGGCACCGGGGGGGATGTTGCAGTATCGCTCTGATCTATCATCATCCATCTATCTATCTATCTCATATCTATCTATCTCATATCTATCTTCCTGAGATAGATATGAGATTGAGATAATTTTTCATGCAGTTGAGCCAAGTTTATGATGTGGAAAATGACAACGTTTGCTCTGCTACATCTGACAAACTTGGCTCTTATACATTTGCATATCGACGCCTGTAGTCCAATAGTCACCACACTCCACATCAAGGACATCTGCAGAATGCGATGATATCATTCCACCAATCAATATCATCAATATCTATTTTTATCTGACAGCCCTTGCCGCAGTGACAGCCCGTGGCAGTGTGCTCCATGAGATAGTTTTGGCTTCTGACTGGAAGTAACCCATGTCACCCTGATCCCTCGTCTCATCTTACAGCAATTAAATAAACTGCTTTGTATGACAGAAAGACAGCACCTTCCACCAGGCCAATGTGCAGCGCAGGCAGTAATGGATGCCGCTACATTGTGCTTCACTCACAAATAACAGGGAAGGAAAATTGAAGGAGCAGTTTCAGCTACACGTACATCAGAGGGTAGGATTAAATGTTTTCTTCATGGAGGTACAGCTCCATGCATTTCATAGGAAATCACTGGTTCCACCTATAAATAAAGGGTTTGCCAGTTTTAGACAAGCATTTCAACAACATACCCTTTAAAGTGTACATACATGACATTACTTATCCTGTACTGATCCTGAGTTACATTATATTCTGTGACACATAACTGATTAGATTTGTGAGTTGAGCTCTGAAGTACAAGAGGTTGTGTATAATGTAATCTATATCTATAAATCTGATAGAAATTGTTAATAGTTCTGGCTGCATCAAGGGACAGAGTGAGGTTTTTGAATAAATCAGACTTTTAAACTTTATTAATCAAAAACTTCAAGAAAACACCCCAGGAATATTTAGTACCTATGTCCCTAGTGTAGACCAACCTACAGCCCCACGTCTCACCCCCTCCCCCTTCTAGATATCGACCCGTAATAATACGAGTTCATAATATTATTGCATCTATCTGGCTTATGGCGAAAATAGAAAAGAAGTAAAGAAACTCATTTCACATCGCCTGGACTCAAACTATAAAACTCAGCCTTGGAGTTATGCCGGGACCTCCGAGCCCCCTCCCCCGCCCAGAACTCCTGGAGAAATTTAATCTCATCGCTTCAGCCCGCATTCGGACTGATGAAGAATTTTAAGGGCAGTTCACTAATTAAAAATGTTAGAGGAAAAGTGCTTAACCTCTGCGGGAGAAGGGGGTAAGGAACGTCTTCTGTATCCTAAATACATCAGCTTTTTTCTTAAAGGCACGGCACTTTTTTAACTTTGCAATAATGGGGGTCATTTACTAAGGGCCCGATTTGCATTTTCCCGACGTGTTAACCGAATATTTCCGATTTGCGTTGATTTTCCCTGTATTGCCCCGGGATTTTGGCGCATGCGATCAGATTGTGGCGCATCGGCGCTGCCATGCACGCAACGGAAATCAGGGGGGTGTGGCTGAACGAAAACCCGACGGATTCGGAAAAACCGTCACATTTAAAAACTAAAAATGTGTGGCGGAGCTTGCACTTACCTTCACTCAGCCCGGCTCGGTGTATTCCAGTGCGTTCCGATGCTCTTCAGCGCAGCAGCACCACCTGGTGGACGGTGGAGGAACTGCCTTAGTGAATCCCGGCCGGACCCGAATCCACCGCAGAGAAGGCGCCGCTGGATCGCGAATGGGCCGGGTAAGTAAATCTGCCCCAATGTGTCCACCTTCACAGGATGGAAGCAACGCGTTTGGGCAAGTAACAACTGTCTGTGATTGGTTTGTCCACTTATGTTTATGCTTAAATCTGGGATTTAAAGGGATATTCCATTCACTGACCTTCATGGTTCATAATGTGTGTCTACACTCTTTGTACAGTGGGGCGTATAGGGCCCCTGTGTCCATGGTAGATGGTGGACTACAGAATTATCATAAAAAGCCATAAATGTCTATGGTCAGAATATCCCTTTAATTTACCTTATACAGATATGCCCCATCCCCCCTCCCTTTGAATTTCTGTTGGGTAATTTAGTAAAAAAGCACTCTGGGTAAATAGAATATCATTTTATAAGCAATAAAGAACCTTGGGGGTGGAGCATAAACTCTATCAAGCACCACCCCCGCTCATTACCTAAAATAATAACAACACATTATGTATTTTATTACATTTTCTCCTAAAATTTCCCATTAAAAAAATTTAAGTTTTTGTTTGTTTGGGCAGAAAGTCGCTTAAAGTGGATTAAACATATACCCAGTATTTGCCATTGTGTATATTTCACACTTCTTGGAATATGTAAATGTGTTAGAACCAAGTGATTTGTGAAAAGATATTAGTATCAACTCATATTCTGTTATTTGAAGGTCTATGGTATTAACTATTCTAATGTGAATTACTAGAAACACTCTGGGCCAATCTGATACACAGTTATGGAACCTCAGGGGTGGAGCAGAATTTGTGTATCAAGCACCGCCCCTCAGATCCTGCATTATTTATATAACATAGCATCAGTTTTTCTCTCCATGGATCCATGGATTTAGAGGGAATGTCCCAAGAAGAAGGGCAAATAAAATAGTCCCAGTGTTTTCTACTAATGTACAGGAAGTCCCCTACTTAAGAACACTCGACTTACATACGACCCCTAGTTACAAACGGACCACTGGATGTTGGTAATTTACTGTACTTTAGCCCTATGCTATAATAATCAGCTGTAACAGTTATCACAGGTGTCTGTAATGAAGCTTTAGTGTTTATCTTGATTCTTATGACAATCCAACATTTTTAAAATCCAATTGTCACAGAGACCAAAAAAGTTCCAGCTGGGATTACAATGATAAAATATACAGTTCCGACTTACATACAAATTCAACTTAAGAACAAACCTACAGACCCTATCTTGTATGTAACCCGGGGACTGCCTGTACTTCTTGGGTATCCCTTTAATGCACTATATATAGGCAAGACAGTTTTTTATTGGGTTGTCTGAAGGCCCCTGGTACTTCAGGGGTGACTTTGAATTTCAATCTGAGCGGGGCAAACATATGCAAAAGAGAAAAAAACTTAAGCGCATTGTTATGACTTGCAAGGAACCTCAGGGGTGGAGCTAAATCTATCTGTCAAGCACCGCCCTCTGATATTATGTGAATTAGGTATTTTTTCCCAATGTGGTATCCTTTTAAGATTTTTCATTTTTAGTGAGATATAAGTGACACCCATGACTAGAAAGGGATTCCCGTGCATGAAGTGCACAAATTACCCCAGGAGCAACATGTGCACAGATTACCCCAGGAGCAACATGTGCACAAATTACCCCAGGAGCAACATGGGGGGGGGGGGGGGGCGTGGCCGAACGAAAACCCGACGGATTCGTTAAAACCGCCACATTTAAAAACGGAAAATGTGTTGCGGAGCTTGCACTTACCTTCACTCAGCCGGCCTCGGTGTATTCCAGTGCGTTCCGATGCTCTTCAGCGCAGCAGCACCACCTGGTGGACGTCGGAGGAACTGCCTTAGTGAATCCCGGCCGGACCCGAATCCACCGCAGAGAAGGCGCCGCTGGATCGCGAATGGGCCGGGTAAGTAAATCTGCCCCAATGGGGCACCCCCCGTCCACCAGGTGGCGCTGCTGCGCGGAAAGTCATCTCATCGCGCCGGAATGCACCACCTCGGACCAGGTGAAGGTAAGCGCTCCCCAAGCGACACTTTTTCGGTTTTTAAATGCGGCGGTTTTTCCGAATCCGTCGGGTTTTCGTTCGGCCACACCCCCCGATTTACGTCGCGTGCATGCCGGCGCCGATGCGCCACAATCCGATCGCGTGGGCCACAATCCCGGGGCAATTCAGGTACAATCGGCGCAAATCGGAAATATTCGGGTAACACGTCGGGAAAACGCGAATCGGGCCCTTAGTAAATGACCCCCATTGTGTTTTAAGGTTTTATTTAGACAACGATTCTAGCAAAAGTCCTCTGTCCAAAGAACAAAATACATTTTGATATATTAATAAGGTACAGTATAAATGTTTTATTAGGAGAAGTCTCACTCATCCCAGGAATCCATTCCAAACATGCATGGGAATATGTATTTTATATTCTTGTCTGCTTAGCTATATCTATATTGTATGATTATTGCAAGAATTTTAAATTTTGAATACACTACAATCATGCTTAAAGGAAAATGTGGGTCCTGCTACAACACTCAAATGTAGAGAAAAACTGTGAGTCCTGCTTCCCTCCAATCATAAAGAAAGCCTTCTTCCCACCAATCATAGAGAAAGCATGTGAGTCTTTCTTCCCACCAATCATAGAGAAAGCCTGTGAGTCCTGCTTCCCCGACTATTCATAGAGAAAGCCTGTGAGTCCTTCTTCCCACCAATCATAGAGAAAGTATGAGTCATTCTTCCCACCAATCATAGAGAAAGTATGTGAGTCATTCTTCCCACCAATGGTAGAGAAAGCCTGTGAGTCCAGCTTCCCCAACCATTCATAGAGAAAGCCTGTGAGTCCAGCTTCCCCAACCATTCATAGAGAAAGCCTGTGAGTGCTTCTTTCCACCAATGATAGAGAAAGTGTAGACAAGGAGTGTAGACAAGCACTTCATCCAGCCTTCATCCGGGCACATCACTAACCAGCTATCCTGTAGTGTGGTACATCATTCTGAGGGGACATTCAGAGGTTGGGAGAGCTTGACTTCAGTACTAAGCTCTCCTCCTCTGTGACTTTATACAACTAATTCACATCTCACTTCAAAGTTATCTGAGTAATATAGAAACTGGAATTCTTACAATTCTCTTTAATTTAGTGCTTTCTCTTCCTGAAAGTTCTAGACCACCAGCCAATAAGGAGGCCTGGCTGCTATTATATGACAGAATACATATAAACAACAAACATGCATATTCACATATTATAATTAAAATGTAATGCAAATAAAGACCAATAGGGGATATTGTTAATCCAACTTATTCTCTTATTTATACTCGGAATTTAAATAATAAATGAACAGTAGATGTGTGCTGTGTATAGAAATCCATACAAAAGTGCAGGAAGTTT
The DNA here is from genome assembly GCA_019512145.1 of Engystomops pustulosus. Taxonomy (NCBI): domain Eukaryota; kingdom Metazoa; phylum Chordata; class Amphibia; order Anura; family Leptodactylidae; genus Engystomops; species Engystomops pustulosus. Next base: position 22,652,569 of record CM033641.1, read on the forward strand.
TTAATACTCCCCAAGTCTCTTTAATAATACAATACATTGAAATGAAAAAAAGTTGACTAAGATGCATCAAAGGAGGCCTATAAATAGGGTCTTCCAGTTTTTTTCAGGCATAAAATGTATTAATTATTAAGTCGTAAAACAGGGGGCAGTAAATCCTCCTAACCTGCCCTGTATTGCCTCGGCTTGTCCTATAAGCGGTGCCTAAAGATCCATAAAATTCAATGGAGCGCAGGAAGTTTCCCGTGGATAGGAATAAATGTCATTAATGAAAAAAAATGAGTCTACATGGTAACTGGTCCTCATTGTTACTGGTTCTTGATGATGTTCATCCAATCACTGGACTCACTGGTAAATTGTATATAATTGGAGCTGTCACCATCACTCTGCTAGTACAGCAGGAACTGGCATTAGAAAAGAATAGTCCATGGAGACATTGGGGCTCATTTACTTACCCAGTCCTGTCGCGATTCAGCGACGCATTCTCCGACGAGGATTCGGGTCTTCCGGCCATTCACTAAGGTCGTGCGCCCGATGTCCACCAGGTGTCACTGCTGCGTCGAGGTCTGCCGAGGTTCGCCGGAGTTCACCTGCTTCGTTCTGGTGTATGTGAGTGCTATTCTTGCGATACAATTTTTTAAAAAAATCCCACGGTATTTCAGAGTCCGTTGGGTTTTCCGATGGCCACGCCACTGATTTCTGTCGCGTAAACGCCAGCACCGATGCGCCGCAATCCGATCGTGTGCGGCAAAATCCCGGGGCAATTCCGCGCAAATCGGAAAAATCCTCGGAAACCCGGCGGAAAAACACGATTCGGACCCTTAGTAAATGTGCCCCAGTGTTTCCCCAGTAATAAAGCTTGTTGAAAATAATCATTTTTGTTTCCCAGGTTGTTTATATGTCTTATCTGTAATAAATTAATGATAGGGAGTAAATTATTATTGTGTTGCACCTGACCAACTGAGGACGATCAAAAACATGTACAGGCGGTCCCCTACTTAAGAACACCTGACTTACAGACGGCCCCTAGTTACAAACGGACGGATGTTGGTAATTTACTGTACTTTATCCTTAGGCTACAATAAACAGCTATAACAGTTATCACAGGTGTCTGTAATTAATATTTATTATTAATCCTGGTTCATATGACAACCCAACATTTTTAAAATGAAATTGTCACAGAGACCAAAAAAAAAATTCTGTCTGGGGTTACAATGATAAAATATACAGTTCCGACTTACATACAAATTCAACTTATGAACAAACCTACAGAACCTATCTTGTACGTAACCCAGGGACTGCCTGTAAATCGTGGTCAAATGGTTTAATTTAATGCATTTGGGGGAAATAATATGGAAAAAACAGAAAATCCCTTTAAGATACAGATGAAAATGTATTTTGTATTCTGATCGAGATCTGTAACATTTTTCCCATAAATTACTGCAAATCATAATAAATATGATAGAGAAGTGTAGCTATTTCTTACTGTTTTATGTTTAAAATGTGAAAAGCAAAGTGAGTGTAAAGAAATAGCTTACCCTTAAAGGGAACCTGTCGCCATATTTTCCACAAATACAGCTAGTGACAGGTTCCCATAGCGCTATTAACCAGATTCCACCCTTATCTTTCCCTCACATCCCCATAAAATAAACTTTGTTATCTTACTTGGCACCAGCAGCGGGGGGATGTCCTGCTCGTCCAAGTCCAATGATTCCTCCCCATGTCCATTCCTCCTTCCCAGCATTCATCAATTTATGTCATATGACCAGGGTGAAGTCATCTAAAGTCCTTTACCCACTAACATTAGTAAAATCTACTCCATGTATATATCTGATCACATGAAATCACAGCAGAAGTTCATGGAGGCTGCTGTGATTTTATGAGAGCAGATACATACATGGGGTTGATTTAGCAAATGTCCTTAGAGGACCCTGGTCACAAGACATGAAGTGCTGAATGGTGAGAAGGAGGCACAGGGAGGAGCCGCAGGACATGCCCCCTCTGACTCACTAATGATGCTAGGTAAGATTACAAAGTTGATTTTATGGATGTGAGAAAAACTATTTTTTGCTAGAAGAAGAGTGTCATTTAGTTAATAGGCTTCTTGATTTGACAAATGAATGTTACTTGTTTGTATCCTATAAATTTTGACAATGTCCAATCTATGCTTACAGTATCATACTCCTTTGACAAATTAGAAATTCCCACTTCTGCCTGCCCTGATGTTGGCTTCTACCTGACCATTCTCTGAGTAACCCCTTGGTGCTTTACATTGGTGTCTCCAAACATACTTGGGTCAGCTTCAGCTTCCACCTATATTGGGACAACTCTGAGATGTAATGATTGGGTGACTCTGTTGCAGCAGAGTCCAGATCCTTTATGGGGGTTAAAGTGTCAAAAGCAAAAAGGATGGAGACCATAGCTAAAATGGTTAACCCTGACAAATGGAATTGAATTGACAAATGGATGGTAGATGTTAGGAGTTTGTCATATACAGTTTGACAATGTCCAGTCTATGCTTACAGTATCCTACTGTGAAGAGCACACCCCTTTGACAAATTAGAAATTCCCACTTCTTGACTCCAGTAGAACTCTGCCTGCCCTGACCTTGGCTTCTACCTGAGCATTCTCTGACTGACCCCTTGGTGCTTTACATTGGTGTCCCTACACCTAATTGGGTCCAACAACTTGGGGACAACTCTGAGATATAATGACCTGGTGACCTAATTGCAGCAGAGTCCAGATCCTTAATGTGGGTTAAAGTGTCAAAAGCAAAAGGGATGGAGGCCTTAGCTAAAATGGTTAACCCTGACATCTTGAATTGACCTATAGATGGTAGCTGTTAGGAGTGTGTCCTATACACATTGAGAGTTTCTAATCTATGCTAACAGTATCCTACACGGAAGAGACACGCCCCTATGTCAATTAAAAACACCCAGTTGTCATTTTGATTATTTATTTCTTGAAATAATGAAAAAGTTATGGTAAAGCTAGGGCCTAGATCATCTATGGTTGGTTTTTGGATATGAGGTTTTAATTATTCTGCCCTTAGATTTGTATCCATGGACTGCCATGTAATGATTACACCATAAATCCACGTAGCACTGAGTGAACCGTGCCTAGATAGAGTGCAGCCTCCCAGCACGCAGAATACATTATTAACAAAGGCCGCATTTCTTCCTAGGATATTACAGGCGCTTTATCAGGAGTGGAGAGGCAGCGGCGTGACTGATGCCGGCGCCTTCTTTGTTATGGAGCTCACGTTGCAGTCTCATGCCGGAGCGCATGCCGGAGTCACAGATTTGTACATATATTCCATTATTTCTGTTGGATTAATAGGACGGATCTCCCAGATCGCACATACGTATTTCATTTGCTATATGCATATTACATGAATGACTATGAGCTGGCATGTATGCGGTATATAGGGCATGTATTGTGATGGGTTTATTAGCAGGTTTTATAGGCAATAAATATGTATGAAGGTTGAACTCTCGCCGGTGTCTAATGTGGAACTAATCCTGGAAATAGAGACAGCCAGATTAGAAGTGTGTGTAAGCGGCTGTCATTTACATATAGGGGGAAATATTCTCTCATTTAGATAATTCACATAGTTGATGCGAACAGAGATCCAATGTGGGTCTTTGTGCCATGTATATATTATATATGCAGGGGCGGGTAAAGACTGCCATAGGCCCTGGGCTGTATGAATATTATAGCCCCTACAAGTCTGGAATCACTTCCTACATATGGGACTAGAATCAGCTTCTTGGGGAATGGAGGATGCGTCCCTTCTGCTGCTTTTAATCTGCAGTTTTTGACCATGGGCCCCCTATAAGGCTTGGGCCCTGGGCTACTGCCCAAACCACCTATATTATAATCCACTACTGGTTGTATGTTCTATCACACATTATAAAAGTGTTTTCCAAACAGATTGTATGTGGGCCTCCTGTGTCTCTTCACCCTAAATCATAGGAAACACTGAAAATTTGTGTTATAACTGTGAAGAATATACCCATTTACACCAGAGAACAAGGATTGGGTATTTTTAAAACCAATTTAGTGTCCCAAAGTATTTGTAATCACTATGTATTCCTTTTATTTTTCAAATATGTGCAACCAAAATCTCCTTAAAAAGAACCTGTCAGCAGATTTTGACCCCCCTGACTAACAATGTCTGCTGATAAAGGGTTACCAGTCCTCCCTATATCACCTAAAATTAGCTGCTAGTGTGACACTGTACCTTAATTACAGCCATTTTTCTGATATGCAAATGAGCTTTTCTGACTCATCTCTGGCAGCCTGAGGGAGGAGAAGAGTCAGAGATACTAGTTAGCCACGCCCCATTATTGTGACTGACAGCTCTGTGTCTCTTCAAATCCCTGCTCTGCCTCCTTGTACTTAGGGACCGTCTGCTAATATTCAACTACAGACATATAAACCTCAGATGGGACATATTGGGGCAGATTTACTTACCCGGTCCTGTCGCGATCCCGCGGTGAGTTGTCCAACGAGGATTCGAGTCTGCCGCGATTCACTAAGCTCGTGCGGCCGAGTTCCTGCATCCGTTGCTTCTGCACTGAGGTCCGCCGGAGTTCACCTTCTTCTTCCCTTTGCTTGTAAGTGCATGTCTTGCGACACATTTCTAAATAATAAATCCCGCGCGTTGTCCAAATCCGTCGGGTTGTCCGACGTCCTGCCCTCCGTCGCGTGCAAGCCGGCGCCAATGCGCCAAAATCCGATGGCGTGCACCAAAATCCCGGGGCAATTTGGACCAAAACGGAAATCGCAGGGAAACCCGACGAAAATGCACACCACTGACCCTTAGTAAATGAGCTCCATTGTGTCAATTTTTTTACATGATGCCTTGTGTTACATTAATGACATGTGATCAGTGACATCAATGCAGGTCCTTTAGCCTTCTAATAATAGCAAACTGTATACTATGTATGTAATTACATGAGATCCAGCAGCCTCCATGGAGGATGGAGAGGGGTGGAAGTCCATGGAGGCTGCTGTGACTTCATGTGGTCAAATACATACATAGGGTACAGTTTAATATTATTAAGAGGCTAAAGGACCTGAGAGGATGTCACCCTCGTCATATGACATAAACTGTGACCAGTAAGGAGGCATAAGGCATAGGGAGGATTAGATGGGAGGGTCCGGCCAAGCAGGTCACACCCCCTCTGATGCCAGGTAATATAAGATAAAAAGTGATTTCCATGGATGTAAGCGAAACAATTTTTAGCTAAAAGAAGGGGGGTCAGTCAGTCATTAGAGCTCTATAGGAACTAGTCACTGGCTGTATGTGCAAATATGGTGACAGATTCCCTTTAAAGTATATTGGAAAATTGTATAACTATTCATCATACAAACAATAACATTTATGTGCTGAAATGGCCATACCCCTTTAACTTTAGTGCAGCAGCTGAGCTGTCATTTTGCAGCATTGGTTCCTGAATGCACGCAAGACCCAAATCTTGCTTATTCTAGCACATTGTAAAAAGACAGCTCTCGACTCTATGTTGGGGTTCTGTTTTGCTTTTTGTTTTTTTTTCCATAATGAAAATTATTCAATAAATAAAGTAAAAAAAAAGTCCCATTATAGTACCATTGTGCACATATGTTGTTACTAGCAGAATTTGTAAAGCTGCAGCTCTGCAAGTGTTACTTAGGCCCTTCCCTCTGCTCAGTGGGGGAAGCAGGCAGCTCTTCAGGATGATGCACATCCCCTTTTGCAGTGTTGCTGTGTTTTTTTTCTTTTACATTCATGCTACTACTACTATCTTGCAAAAGAAAGTATGACTAAATAGTTCCCCAGGGCTGCTAATAGAAAGCCAAATAATCATTCCCTGTTTTTGAATTTCCATTGAAAGGCTTATAGAGATCTGTACATGCATAGTGACCCCTCTACTCCTTGTTCCAGGGATCAGGAGAAGACATTATTTAGTTATTCCCACATGTATTGGGTGAATATTACTTTAAATAGGGGTGTAGAGCTGTAATGTTTCTATAGCTCTGTAAAATACTGGAAGGTCTGGGTGAGTATTTTTTTACTCTGCAAATGTATATACATTTGTTACAATGGCTTCACCATCTCTAATAGAATCTCTACAGTAAGTTGTAAGTGAATTTGTCTTTTTGTTTCAAGTATTTATAGAAGCTGCCTGTGCCCTCCAGAATCCATTGATATACAGCACCGATCCTGCCGATATCTCTTCTGCTACTTTTGAAAAATTCCAACTGTGGAAGATTCAATTATTCGTCTTTGTTAGTCACGAAGATACTGAACCTTGTTGTACTTCACCCTTTTATTGCTAAGATAAAAAGATAAAATGCTGCCTGGCTTTATCAGTCATATGTAGAACACTACAGAGGACAAGACATTGGATTAACACGTGAAGGACACATCAACCAGACATTCCTGACCATAACATGGCTGCAGATGAAGGGTCATGTCATCTCTTACTGGCCATGAGCAATTGTCCTGGCAGGGTGATTGTTCATGGACAGTTAGAGATCACATGACCCTCCATCTGTGGCAATTTTGTGGTCAGGAATCTCTGGTTGATGAGGTAAAAGACAGGAGGCTTCACTTTATACATCAAAAAACAGTGCAGAACTTTTAATAGATGTATATTGGTAAATTACCTAATATCCTGTTCCCCCACACTTGCACACACATTACAAAAAACATGGAGTAAAGTGGCCAACCCTTTAGAGGAAGGTTTTACCAGGCTGTTGGAAGCAGGAGCAATCGAGTCTAGAGGGTGGAGTCAGAGGGCCACCAGGTTAGCAACTGTACTGCCCCCTGTGTGCCTTACGTTTGACAGTTCTTAATGCCCCCCAAATAGTTATTTTTCCTACAAGGAAAGTCCCTGTGTAATCCCTAGGGATGGCTGGAAGACCCTAGTATAAACCAATGTTAGAGAATCCAGACACATTTTTTAAGGGTCATTTACAGACCTTTCCTCAGGGGATTAAGAAACTAAGGCTGGTTACATAGACACTGGTCCCTAACTCAATCACAGTGGTGTGGATAAACAAGAGTGCGATGAGGGAGCAACCCCTACATTCTGTAACCCCCCAATCTTGAGTCAGTATAGCATCGATGGGGGGTGAGCGGGGAGTAGGATATACCAGTCCCACAAATACCAATGATATGCAGAGGGTGGGGGTCAGTGGGAGGAAACGCCTAGGAAGTGTCACCAGGGGTTGGTCCACATACAGTATAGCACTTACCGTGTGAGTACATCTCCCTGGCAGGAATGTAGCAATCTCTGTTAAGATGTTAAACCCGACTGCAGTATATAGAGCTCTGTGAGCCCACCATGTAATATTAGCTGCACTGCAAATAGTTGTGAGATTTTTGGCTATATACTAGGGGGCAGGTGCTGGCTGTATACTAGGGGGCAGGGACCGGCTATATGCTAGGGAGCAGGGACCAGCTGTATACTAGAGGGCAGGGGCTGGCTATATACTAGGGGACTACTGGCTATATACTATGGAGCAGGGGCTGGCTATATACTAGGGGGCTGCTGGCTATATACTAGGGGGCAGGGGCGGGTTATATACTAGGGGGCTGCTGCATATATACTAGGGGACTGCTGGATATATACTAGGGGGCAGGGTCTGGCAACATACTAAGGGGGCAGGGACCGGCTATATACTAAGGGGCAGGGGCTGGCTATATACCAGGAGGCTGCTGGCTCTATACTAGGGAGCAGGGGCTGGCTATGTACTAGGGGGCTTCTGCCTATATACTAGGGGACAGAGGGCTGATGGCTATATATTAGAGGGCCATTGCTGGCTATATACTAGGGGGCTGCTGCCTAGATACTAGGGGGCTGGCTATATACTAGGGGGCAGGGGCCGGCTATATACTAGGGTACTGCTTGCTACATACTAGGGGTCAGGGTGCTGGCTATATACTAGGGGGCAGAGGCTGGCTATATACTGGGGGACATGGGCTGCTGGCTATTAACTAGGGGGCAGGGGCTGCTGGCTATATACTAGGGGGCAGGGGATGGCTGGCTATATACTAGGGGGCAGGGGCTGGCTAGATACTAGGGGGCAGGGAGCTGGCTATGTACTATGGGGCAGGGGCTGGTTATACACTAAGGGGATGCTGGCTATATACTTGGGCACATGGGCTGCTGGCTATATACTGGGGGACAGCTGACTATATACTAGGGGGCAGGGGGCTGCTGGCTATATACTGGGCGGCTGCTGGCTATAAACTAGGGGACATGGGCTGGCTGGCTATATACTGGCTGGAGGCTGTGACCAATACATTTCCTACCCTAGGCTTAACGTGAGTCAATAGGCTGTCCTAGTTTTTTGTGTTAAAATAAGGTACCTCAGGTATAAAATAAATTATACTCGAGTATATACGGTAGTCCCTTCCATAACATCATCATACACAGCCAACCAATACTTAAATAATACCGTTATACTTCTCACTGGTAACAGACCCATACAGAGCCCAATTTGTACAGCAGAAAGGTTCCAGTGGGAGTGAAGGGGGACGGGGAATATGGAGCATATGAATAAGAAATGACATGAGGGGATTTCCAGACTATGCAGACTCATCAGAAAAGTGCAGGTTCTATCCGTGTTTGGAGAAAAAGCTGGACCAGAATTGATCACCCTTCTGACCCCTCAGGCCTCACTGGTTGTCTACCAATGTCTACCCCAAGTGCCATCCCTGCCAGCACCCTAATAACAAGGCAGCAGTGCCAGTCACATGGTAGCTATACCATGATGGGATATTTCCCAGTAATATTCTGAGCCGGCATATACAATGCGCAGCAGTAAATGGCTTCCTTGGACAATAAATGATTTAGATGACAATTAGATTATGATGCTTTCTGCTTCTATGTCTTCAGTCACAATATAATTACTAACATTAGTTACACAGAAATCGTGTGGAAAACGTGCCCATAAAATGTTAATACATGGAAACGACCTACTTCCCCGGGAAGTCGGACTAACATCCCATTATATTACACCGTACGACTGCGCTGCACCAGGCACCACAAGGGGAACTTCCAGTATTTTCATGTTTTCTGTTCACATACTGTATAAGAACCTACCTGGTAGTCCCTGCTACAGGGAGCTATAACTGACATTGGATCTCTAGACTTTCCTCTAGACCCCAGAGTGTCAAGCAGACACCTCATGATCCCTATAGTGCCATGAGATGGAGTGTGCTGACAATGTGCTTAGGTTATCAGGGTACAGGGTTTATCTACACTTTCATTTACCTTCTGAACAGTCTACTAGTATCGGACACATAGAAAAAGAGATGAGACAGAGCAGAGTCATGAGATGGATATTAGACACAATGGGGCAGATTTATCAAGTGTCTGAAAGTCAGAATATTTCCAGTTGCCCATAACAACCAATCACAGCTCCCCTTTAAAATATTCATGAGCACTGGTAAAATGAAAGTTGAGCTGTGATTGGTTGCCATGGACAACTAGAAATATTCTGACTTTCAGACACTTGATAAATCTGCCCCAATGAGGCAGTCGCAATCCAGCGGCCCGTTCTCCGACGCTGATTCTGGTCCTGCTGGGATTCACTAAGGTTGTGTGCCCAATGTCCACTAGGCGTCGCTGCTGCGCTGAAATCCGCCAGAATTCGCCTCCTTTGTCTCTGTGTATGTGAGTGCTATTTTTGCGCCACACTTTTTTAAAAAAATTCCGTGGTTTTTCCGAATCTCTCAGGTTTTCCGACGGCCACGCCCCCCCGATTTCTGTCACGTGAAAGCGATGTTAAGGCGCAAATAGGAAAAATTCGGGAAACCCGGCAGAAAAACGCAATTCGGACCCTTAGTAAATGTGCCCCAATGACCCACTCAAGCATTGCTACCTCTCCTATAAAACAGGAACAGGAAGTACAATTGCAAGCCCCTTCCTGCTAAGGCTGTATCCTGATAGACAAAGGATAAAGCATAGTTATAGTACAGTTCTCCTCCTGTAGCGAGGGCTTCCTCAAGAATCCTGGCCCTGGATACAATGCTACCCTCTGCACTCCTTCAAGTCACCTCACTACCGCAACCTCACTACCGCACCTCACCACCGCACCTCACCACCGCACCTCACTACCGCACCTCACTACCGCACCTCACCACCGCAACCTCACTACCGCAACCTCACTACCGCAACCTCACTACAACACCTCACCCCCGCAACCTCACCACCGCAACCTCACTACAACACCTCACTACCGCACCTCACCACCGCACCTCACTACCGCACCTCACCACCGCACCTCACTACCGCACCTCACCACCGCAACCTCACTACCGCAACCTCACTACAACACCTCACCACCGCACCTCACCACCGCAACCTCACTACAACACCTCACTACCGCACCTCACCACCGCACCTCACCACCGCACCTCACCACTGCAACCTCACTACCGCAACCTCACTACAACACCTCACTACCGCACCTCACCACCGCACCTCACCACCGCACCTCACTACCGCAACCTCACTACAACACCTCACCACCGCACCTCACCACCGCACCTCACCACCGCACCTCACCACCGCACCTCACTACCGCACCCCACCACCGCACCTCACCACCGCACCTCACCACCACACTAGAAAGGAAGTATAATGGAGAAGAGCAAATGTGCAATTTTTACCAATGGGGCTTTGCCTGTATGATTCAGTGCGTAAAATAAATCTCCTCAATGTGATCCACTTCCCCCAAACATACCAATATATTAATATTGACATAAGTAAAATTACTTATCCAGCGGCGCGTTCTGTGTGGAGGATTCGGGTCTTCCGGCGATTCACTAAGGTTGTTCCCCCGACGTCCACCAGGTGTCGCTGCTGCGCTGAAGTCCATCGGAATGCACTGAACTTCACCAAGCCGGGCCGGGTGCAGGTAAGCTTGTGTCAAGCGACACTTTTTTTAAAAAAATGCGACGGTTTTTCCGAATCCGCCGGGTTTCCGTACGGCCACGCCCCCGATTTCCGTTGCGTGCATGCCGGCGCCGATGTGCCACAATCCGATCGCGTGCGCCAAAAACCCGGGGCAATTCAGGGAAAATCGGCACAAAACTGAAAAATTCGGGTAACCGCCGTAAAAACGCGATTCGGGCCCTTAATTAATGACCCCCATATAGTGTTGTCTATATCAACTACAGGATGGAACAATATATGTTACAAATATATTCCTTAAAGGGGTTGTCTAGGACAAGAAAAACATGGCTGCTTTCTTCCAAAAACAGCGCCACAGCTTACCATGGTTTGTTTTGGAATTGCATCTCAGCTGTATAGAAATAAATGGGACTTGTAATACCATGCACTACCCGTGGTTCAAGAGAGGAGCTGTTTTTGGAAGTTAGCAGCCAAGTTTTTCAATCTTTGGGCAACCCTTTAAGAAGTAGCCTCCAGAATTCTGCAGGAATTTATCTGTATTGTTTGTTATACAATGATACACATTGCTTAGAAACTTGACATCAGCTCCAGGCGAGAATAATTCTCCTTGCAGCTCTGGATGTGAACAGAGTAGAATACACACTGCAGCTGCAAAACAGTAGATAAACATTTACACAAGATTCTGCTGTATATGTAGATCATATCTAGGTACAGAATGAATACAGTGATTACCTTTTTGTCTATCATTTCTCTGGAGGTGTGATACTGGAAGAAAGTGAAATCAGAGCAGATATGGAGCGGCCGCGTCCTGCCACTGGAGGGGGAAATAGAATTTGGATGAGTAGAGATCCGGCAATGACTTGCCTCAGTCTCTCCTAATGCTCAGTGCTGGGTGCATAATGCGGCGTGATTTGTTTCTGCTTGCTTTCATTTTTTATTACTGATATAAAGTATGACTCCGCTTCCCATGTCTCAGCAATTCGGGACGCATCCTCATCCGCCTTGTGCTCTGGCACGGTAATGGCGGGCATCACTCTGCACAATGTGCTGCAGCTGCAGACACAGAGCGTCGCACAAGGATCGCAGTGGGAGATATCTCCCTTCCAGTGCAACAAATATTAAAGGGGTTGTCCGACTAAAATAAAATTATTTTAATATTTAATAAAGACAAAGCAATAACAGGACCGCTGGTCCAGCACTGTGTGTGTGTCCAGACGGTCCATTGCCCCTTTTGTACCGGTCACTGATGAGACCAGTAATTGGCCGCAAGCTACTACTACTGGGACAGAGGACCTAAAAATTAGGTAGATAACCCTTTAATGGGAGTCATCAGTTTTGACCATAATAACTACAAACAGTTCTAGGTATAGTAGATAACCCCTGTAAAGGTGGTCATCAGTTTTAACCATAGTAAACTGCAGACAGTTCTAGGACCTAGAAATCTGTATATTCATACGCTGTGTAAATAAGCAAGTAAGTAAGTTAGTTGCAGCAGGGCTGTGAAAAGTGAATTCTAAATCCAGTATTGCAGCTCCTGCAGGTGCTCTGGGCGGATCTTTAAGCCCAAAGAGCTTTCTACTCTCAGCAATTTTTCCACAGCTCCTCCCCTCTGCTCTGAGTCACTGCTGTAAGTATCCAACCATAATCTTTTCTTATGATATAGCTCCTACTCCTAGCAGACAGGACAGTGATTTCTTATGTTATGGAGGAACTCCTCCGGAACCTGTATTTATGTGATTACTGTAAAGATGCCTAGTATTTTTTGGGCAGATGTTTATCCATGGCATCAGTGTCAGATTGACTCAACAGAGGACCAGAGGAACCTCAGATAGGTCGTGGCTCTAACCCAATACTGGACTCTAGAAGTCAAGCAGAAAACAACCCAATTTAAAGGCTACTGGAGGCTGCTCTAGGCTGTGGCCCAATGATAATTGTATCAGGTTTGCCAAAGGAGCCCCAGTCTGACACTGCTTTACATATTTGTAACAATTGCTGTCTTCATGATGGTATAGAGTCCTAGTTGTATCACTAGTTTGCTAGCATTGAGTAGCGAACTATCCTGCATATATTTTGGAGCTGTCCTTTGGGATTGACCAGTCAAGAACTGTGTCCTGAGCAATGATCCTACACTGCACTGATATCCCTTCTCAATGCTACGTGGGTTTATCCCGGCATTGTTCCCCAATGGTTGGTACGGCTTAGTGACATTTACTGCATAGAGAATCTCATTCATGTGGAACCTTACTAGTTTCTCCCACTATTGGATTATCTTTAGCTCCCCTGACAAATTTCGGCTTGATGCCAACCATCTACTTACATTTGGGTGGTTGTTCCCCTTATTTTTTGTTATTTCTGAGTGGTCTCACCCGTCGTGCGGGATGTTATGGTTGGCTTGATCCACCTACTGTTTATATGTCTTACATACACTTATAATTATTTGATCTCTTAAATAAATGTGTTTAAACTTTAAAAAATGAAAAAAAACCCACATATAATTACTGTCTTCTAGAGAAAATCTGACCAGGTTACAAGGAGGCAATCCTGATAAGGAATCAGAACAGCCGTGGCCATTCTTTGCTTTGCTAGGACCCACCAGTAAAATTCCTTTTGGGGGGCCTACAGTGACACAGAAATATTATTTGACCCTATTTGTAAATCTTTTAAACTGCTCAGAGCCCCAATGTTCTCAGCTCTGCCTCCGTCCCCTCGGCTCTAACTGGTCATGTAAGTAGAATCTCTTGTCTTGACCTCAGGCCCCGTCTGATCTATGAGCCGATAGTATACATCTTCATACTGGAGCTAATGTCATTGGGGCTACAAGAGTAATGTGGGGTCTGGTTTGCCAATGTTATCTCAGTGATCTGATGTGTGGATATTATTCTATGGATCCATAGGGTGGATGAGTTGCTGTGTGCTGAATATCTGTGCCCTGCACCTCTCTTGTAGGAAATGGGGGGCTGGTTATCCATCCGGTACAGGAGATCACCATGGGAGTCACCTCTAGGCTAGTCTGAGTCTGGTGTGATCACAGAGGTCCAGACTATATCCAGCAATACTAAAAATTTCCTAGAAGAGACAAAATGGTACAAGCAACAAATTATATGTCTGAAAATATAGTGTATTGTTATAATAGTTTGCATTTAAAGGGGATGTCCACTTTCAGCAAATAATTGATATGGTTTGTGTTTTGAAAAGTTTCAGTATACTTTCTGGATCAATTTCTCACTGTTTTATAGATCTCTGCTTACTGTCTTTCTATAGGAAGCTTAGGTCCATGATCATGTGATGTCACACAGGTGCACGCTCATCATAACACAGCTCTGATTAGTCTCTCTGATATGACGAGTCGTGCACCTGTGTGACATCACATGGCAGGGGATATATAACGAGCTGTGCACCTGTGTGTCTTCACATAATCAGGGACATAATGAGCTGTGCACCTGTGTGACATCACATGACCAGGGATATTAAAGGGGTTATCCGGGTTTAAATTTTTTTTTATGTCCGGGCTGGGGAGGGCTAGTTAAACACAATAAACATGTACTTACCTCCTCCGGTGCTGCCGATGTCCCGCGCGGCGGCCCGTCTTCTCTGTGCGCCGGTTTCATTACACCGGCGCACAGGGAGCTTCCGGCCGGCCGGATGCTCCCATGCGCACCATCTCTCAGCACTTACAACGCTGAGAGATAGGAACGCATGGGAGGAGCCGTCCACATCGCGGACCGGAAGCTCCCTGTGCGCGGCTTCCGTGCCCCTGTAAACAAACAGGGGCACGGATCGAAGGGACCGCGGTGCGGGACAACGGCGGCGCCGTTGGGGGTAAGTACATGTTTATTATGTTTAACTAGCCCTCCCCAGCCCGGACATACTTACACTCCATTCGGTCATCCACATTCCAGCTTTGCACCAGTTTGTGTACTGTTTGATCATTTATACGTGGTAGTCACTACGTCCCCCCCCATCTCTGTGAAGTCACCCTCTCCCGAGACGGGACGTGACCGGCTGCGGAACCTGAGACTCAAGCCCCTCTTCTTCTCACCAACATTCTCCTCCCTCCCCTCAGCCTCCCACCTCCTCCGGTATCGCGGGAACAGCCTAAGGCTTTGCTATCACAAGAATCTTGCCCCCCTCTCTTGTACCGCAGCTCAAAGCTCGACCGCGCCAGAGAGTTTTCAACAAGCCAAGCAGCGGGTGAGGCTGATTGGCCATCGCCTACCACTCGGTTACGCCTCAAGTTACTCAGCACCACTGATATCAGACACCCTCCACTCCGCATTGTAGACTTAGAACTCCTGACCTGACTACCAGTTCTGGTGGAAGTTGACATTTGACAGTCTACATCGCTCGGCGCTGTCGGGTAAACTCTGGTACATGGTAATCGTGAATTCCACCTCGTGGGCACTCGCACCACCTCGTGAGCGGGCAGTTGGAGCGCGCTGCGCTGCGAGTGGCAGCATCTGTGCTTGACGTCCTGAAAGGCGCACAGATGGCGGCCACCTTCGTGAGGCATCACAGATTGGGGTATTCTTGAGAAACGCTGAACTATGAGATTTAACACATGGGCCAGCATGCCTGTGTCAGTCTGCCGTTTGTGCCGACCAGGTTGTCATGGGTCGTCCACGTGTGTGCCATAACCTTGTCCCAGCCTTTTCTTCTCGTCGCCTGCCCAGATCATTCTGCGCCGTAGCCCTTGTATAGCTCTGGGCGGTGTGCCTTTTATCGCCTAGGCTAGCAGTTTGAGCACCGCCTGCTGTCGCTTAGCGATGGCACTGCGGCTGTGCCTAGGCTAAGACCGACTGATGGCGCCATGCCACGGATGGTATTCGGAGAGAGAGTGAGAGGTGGGAGGGAGGAGGCATAGTAGGCCTTTGAGACCTGGACCGAGTAGGCCCCGCAATCCTCGGCTTCGGCAGTATATGAGCAGCCCCAGGGTCAGACTCGGTCCCAGCCTCCACCAAGTTAACCCAATGTGCCGTCAGCATATATAGTGGCCCTGCCGGCAGCACTCGTCCACAGTCCATGGTCAGGTGGACCTTGTCAAAACGGCGTTGGTCAGGGCACGGATGATGTTCTCTGACACTGCTTGTGCAGTGGCTGGGACTGCACATCGGAAAAAGTAGTGGCGGCTGGGGCCGAATCCGAGGGGCGGCCGCTGCCATGAGGTTTCGAAAGGCCTCGGTCTCTACCAGCCTATAGGGCAGCTTCTCCAGGCTAAGCAACTTGAGATGTGGACGTTAGGGCTTGGCGTGTGGGTGGTTGCACTATATACTTCCTTTTGCGCTCCCGTCTAGGGTATGGAGAGCTGAACCTGGTGGATGCTGTGGAGATCGTGGAGGCGAAGATGGGGTTTTCGCGCGGGAGTGTTTGGGCCGTGGTCCTGGGCAGGGGCTGACTAGCAGATGACAAGGGAAGGAGCAGTGGTGTGCCCCGGCCGGAGGTGAACGGGCTTGGTGCCATTGATGGGGTGTTTAGCATTCAATCCTGCGCATACTGGTGGTAGTTAAGCTAGTAGTGGTGGAACCCCTGCTGATCCTGGTTTGGCAAAGGTTCAGCCACCACAGTCCGTCGGTCATCTGTGTTTCTTTAAGAACCTCCAGACTTCTGAAATCTAGCCTTCGCCACGGGAGCTTGACTACGGGCAACATTTGGCGCTGATGCACCAGCTCTGGCCCTGCCTCTCACTGGCCCACCACTGCCTCTTCCAACCTGTTCTGCTATAGGACTCTCGCCTCCTCAGAAGCACTGTGTTCACCCGGCCTATCAACCCAGCTTGGGTCTGTCACCTCTCATCCTCCATCCCTCATCTGCTCCCCCTCGGACTTCCTGCCCTGACAACAACTTCACCCTGTCTGACACCGTGTCTCCTCATCGCCGCACCCTCTTTACACACTTCTTCCACTACGTCAATAATGTATCATCACACCACAGACTGCGACTGGTGGAAACCTGGGCATCGGAAAATTGCTCAGCAGCACCGGACAAGTGGTTTGTGACTGTGGGGAAGGGTCCAGAAACAGTTCCTCAGAGATGCCGCTTCAAATGCCAAATTTTGCTGGGAGGGGCAGACTGGGGGAAGAGGCTGAGGTGGAGGAGCCGAGGAGTGCTGATTTCGGTGACATGGGTGGACTGCGTGGAGACTGACTGGTGGCAAATGGCTAGAAGCATGTGTCCGCAATCCACACATCACCTCTTCGCACTGTTCTGGCCTACAGTGCTCTACCCACGATTCCCAGTAACTTGAACATGATGACCTAGGGAGTGTAGCTCTGCGGCGTTCCCCTGCCCCATCACAGGTGGTGTCTCACCCCGCCCAGGACCCCTCTGACCCCTGCAGTAGTTGGACCGTCCCGCCCCTCGTCCTCACCCCTAGCCCTCGGTTAAACATTTTCCAAATTAAAGTGTAAACTTTAATTTTTTTTTTTTTTGTGTGTTATTTTTTTTTTTATTTTTATTTTTTTTTTAACAAAACGATGCTATCCTATTGCTATGGCTATTTCTAACCTACACGGACAGCACACAACTGGATTTTGTGCTGTGCCTGATGAGTTTTGGCTATAAAATGAAATAAAGGTAAAAAAAAAAAATAAATCAGCAGACTCTGCCTAATTCTAATCAAACCCCTAAATTGTCCCACTTCGTGTTTTGAGGTGGATATGCGTGTCCCTAAGAGCTAAACACAACGGTCGCAGGTCTCCCACAAATTCCTCACAATATGGTACTACTGCACTACTAATGCCAGCAAGCCCAGCCACAAGCAAACCAAAAAGGAAAATATAACGCTATTTAGGCCTAAGTAAGCCGTTGGGGTTCTCCTATGCTATTTTGTAGCCGACACTGAAAGCATACTGCTTTGCAAGATGAGTTTGAGCTATAAAAGAAAAAAGGTAAAAAAAAAAATAAAATCAGCAGACTCTGCCTAATTCTAATCAAACCCCTAATAAATTGTCCCACTTCGGTGTTTGAGTGGATATGCGTGTCACTAAGAGCTAAACACAAACGTCGCAGGTCTCCCAGCAATTCCTCACAATATGGTACTAGCTCACTACTAATGCCAGCAAGCCCAGCCACAAGCAACCAAAAAAAGGAAAAATATACGCTATTGTAGGCCTAAGTAAGCCGTTGGGGTTCTCCTATGGCTTTTTGTAGGCCGACAGAAACACACTGCTTTGCAAGATGAGTTTGAGCTATAAATGAATAAAGGTAAAAAAAAAAAAAATCAGCAGACTCTGCCTAATTCTAATCAAACCCCTAATAAATTGTCCCACTTCGTGGTTTGAGGTGGATATGCGTGTCACTAAGAGCTAAACACACGGTCGCAGTGCTCCCAGCAATTCCTCACATATGTTACTAGCTGCACACTAATCCCAGCAGCCCAGCCACAAGCAAACCAAAAAAGGAAAATTAATGCTATTGTAGGCCTAAGTAAGCCGTTGGGGTTCTCCTATGGCTATTTTGTAGCCGACACTGAAAGCACACTGCTTTGCAGATGAGTTTGAGCTATAAATAAATAAAGGTAAAAAAAAAATAATATCAGCAGACTCTGCCTAATTCTAATCAAACCCCTAATAATTGTCCCACTTCGGTGTTTGAGTGGATATGCGTGTCACTAAGAGCAAACACAACGTCGCAGGTCTCCCAGCAAATTCCTCACAATATGGTTACTAGCTGCACTACTAATGCAACAGCCCAGCCACAAGCAAACCAAAAAAAGGAAAATATAACCTATTGTAGCCTAAGTAAGCCTTTGGTTCTCCTATGGCTATTTTGTAGCCGACTGAAAGCACACTGCTTTGCAGAAGAGTTTGACTATAAAATGAAATAAAGGTAAAAAAAAAAAAAAATCAGCAGACTCTGCCTATTCTTTAATCAAACCCCTAATAAATTGTCCACTTCGGTGTTTGAGGTGTATGGCTGTCACTAAGATAACACACCACGGTCGCAGGTCTCCCAGCAAATTCCTCACAATATGGACAGCTGCACTACTAATGCCAGCAAGCCCAGCCACAAGCAAACCAAAAAAGGAAAATATAATGCTATTGTAGGCCTAAGTAAGCCGTTGGGGTTCTCCTATGGCTATTTTGTAGCCTACACTGAAAGCACACTGCTTTGCAAGATGAGTTTGAGCTATAAAATGAAATAAAGGTAAAAAAAATAAATAAATCAGCAGACTCTGCCTAATTCTAATCAAACCCCTAATAAATTGTCCCACTTCGGTGTTTGAGGTGGATATGTGTGTCACTAAGAGCTAAACACAACGGTCGCAGGTCTCCCAGCAAATTCCTCACAATATGGTACTAGCTGCACTACTAATGCCAGCAAGCCCAGCCACAAGCAAACAAAAAAAAAATGTATAACGTTATTGTAGCCCTAAGAAGGGCTGTTGGGTTCTTGTAGAATCACTCCTGCCTAACACTATTCTAATAGAACACCCTAACGCTTTCCCTGACCAGCAGCAGCTCTCTCCCTAGCGGCATCCAGACACAGAATGATCCGAGCAGCGCGGGCAGGGGCTAGTCTATTCCAGGGTCACCTGATCTGGCCAGCCAACCACTGCTATCGACGTGTAAGGGTACCACGTCATGCTGGGTGGAGTGCAGAGTCTCCTGGCTTGTGATTGGCTCTGTTTCTGGCCGCCAAAAAGCAAAACGGCGGGAGATGCCATTTTCTCGAGCGGGCGAAGTATTCGTCCGAGCAACGAGCAGTTTCGAGTACGCTAATGCTCGAACGAGCATCAAGCTCGGACGAGTATGTTCGCTCATCTCTATTGACAACCCAAAATTTAAAAAATCCAATTGTTAAAGGAACTCTATAGAAGTCCTGCTGATTTATTTTTTTTTTTTTACCTTTATTCTTTTATATCTAACACTCATCTTGCAAAGCAGTTGTGCTTCATTGTCAGGCTACAAAATAGCCATAGGTAGAATCCCCACGTGTTTCTTCTTAGGCCTATCAATAGCGTTATATTTCCTTATTTTTATTTTGTTGTTTGGCGGGCTTGTGTGATTAGTCGTGCATGACAGTCCATTGTGAGGAATTTGGCTGGAGACCCGCGAACCGTTGTGTGTTTAGCCTTATGTGACACGCATATCCACATCAAACACCGAAGTGGGAAAAAAACTTTATTAGTGGTTTTTTGAGTAAGATTAGGCAGAGTCTGCTGAGTTTATTTTTTTTACTCTTTATTTCATTTTATTAGCTCAAACGTACATGCAAGGACAGAACAAAATTCAGTTGTGTGCTGTCAGATGTAGATCAGTTGAAACACATACCAGTAGCAATAGGACTAGCATCGTTTGTTTATAAAAAAAATTAAAATAATAAAAAAAATATAAACACAAAAAAAAAATTAAAGTTTTAAACTTTCATTGAAATGTTTAACCCGAGGGCTAGGGGTTAGAGACGAGGCGGGGGGTATTGAAATTTGTGGTAGTCGTCATACTACTGGCAAGGGGTCAGATGGTATTTCGTTGGCCTGGCCTGAGGTGAGACACCCCCTGCTGATGAGTGGAGCAGTGGAAGACCGCAGAGCTACCTCCCTAGGTTCATTCAGTCTCACGTTACTGGGAACTCGTGGTGGTGGTAAGGCACTGTTTGAGGTGACAGAACAGTTGGAACGAGGTGATGTCGTGGAGTGCGGGACAATGCTGACTAGCCATTTGGTCCATCCATGTCAAGTCTTACGCAGTCACCAATGTCCCGAGTCAGTCCACTCCTCCAGCTCTTACTCCATCCTCAGCCTCCTTTCCCACCCAGTTACTCCCCCATCTACCTATGCAAAAAATTTGGCATTTTGATACCGGCTATACATCTGAGATATACTGATTTTCTGGACCTCTGTCCCACAGGTCCAAACCACTTGTAGGTTGCCTGCTGAGCCATTTTTCCGATACCCGGTTTTCCACTATCGCAAGTCCTGTGGGTGATGATGACATTATTGACGTAGTGGGAAAAGTGTGTACATAGGTGTCGGACGAGTGATGAGACCGGTTTGTCAGACATTTGGGAGTTGTTGTCAGGGCAGGACGTCTCAAGGGGGACAGACTGAGGTATCTGAGGATGATAGTGCAGACCCAAGCTGGGTTGATAGGCCGGGTTGACACCGGTGCTTCGAGACGAGAGGCGAGGTCCTAATACAACAGGTTGTAAGAAGCAGTGGTGGGGCCAGCGGAGAGGCAGGCCAGAGCTTGGTGCATCAGCGCCATTTTTGCCCGTAGCTCAAGCTCCCGTGCGAGGGCTAGTTTCAGAAGTCCTGATGTTCTTTAAAAGAACACCGATGACCGACGGCTGTGGTGTGCAAACCTTTGCCAAACCAGGATCAGGCAGGGGTTTCCACCACTACTTAGCTAACCTAAACCACCAGTATGCGCAGAGCTATGAAATGCTAAACAACAACCCCACTCAATTGCACCAACCCGTTTCGCCTCTCACCTCCCCGGGCACACCACTGCTCCTTCCCCTTGTCTCTGCTAGTCATCCCCCTGCCAGGACCCCTGCAAACCCCTCCGGCGAAAACCCCATCTTCGCCTCCACGTCCCCACAGCATCCCACAGCGTTCAGCTCTCCATACCTACCCCAGACCTTGCGCTCAAAAGAAGTATAGCGCGAAAAACCCACACACCCCAACGCCAAGCCCTCAACTTCCACATCTCCAAGTTGCTTAGCTTGGAGATGCTGCCCTATAGGCTGTAGAGACCGGGCCTATCTAAAACCTCATGGCGGGCGGCCGCCCTCGGTATTTCGGGTTCCCCAGCCGCCACTACTTTTCCCCATGTTGCCGGACTGTGCCTAATTGAAATCAAACCCCTAATAAATTTTCCCACTTTGGTGTTTGAGGTGGATATGTGTGTCACTAAGAGCTAAACACAACGGTAGCAAGTCCCCCTGCAAATTCCTCACAATATGGTACTAGCTGCACTACTAATGCCAGCAAGCCCAGCCACAAGCAAACAAAAAAAAAAAAAGTATAACGTTATTGTAGCCCTAAGAAGGGCTGTTGGGTTCTTGGAGAATCACTCCTGCCTAACAGTAATCTACCTGCACACTAACGCTAACCCTGACCAGCAGCAGCTCTCTCCCTAGCGGCATCCAGACACAGAATGATCCGAGCAGCGCAGGCAGGGGCTAGTCTATCCCAGGGTCACCTGATCTGGCCAGCCAACCACTGCTATCGACGTGTAAGGGTACCACGTCATGCTGGGTGGAGTGCAGAGTCTCCTGGCTTGTGATTGGCTCTGTTTCTGGCCGCCAAAAAGCAAAACGGCGGGAGATGGCATTTTCTCGAGCGGGCGACAAGCAACGAGCAACAAGCAGTTTCGAGTACGCTAATGCTCGAACGAGCATCAAGCTCGGACGAGTATGTTCGCTCATCTCTAAAAGGGAACACAGTGTCAGGTGTTGTGACCGTTGCTTTAGTCAGTAGCGTCTTCTCATATAGGAAAGGTACACCAATATGGGCCCCCTAGGCCTCTGGGGCCCGATTGCAACTTTTGGGTGTGTTTTCTGAAGATGTTTGTCCTGTTGGGAGTTCATCTGTCTGAGTATGAGACACTTTCCTTTCGCATAAGCGTATGACAGGCTTTAATAGGTCAGACTTTGGCGCGGTAGTGTGTCATAGTGAATTGGGAGATAATCCCCCCCTTGATGTGCTCGGATGGTGTTTGCACAAATGATGTAGGGCTAGAATGTTTCTGTCGGGGTGGTAGGATGGCATTGAGCGAGCCCTCTGCATGTTGGGTGGGGGTCGGAGCTCCGGGTAGGAGTACTTGGAGCTCCTAGTGGCAGAGAGGGTCGGAGCTCCGGGTAGGAGTACTTGGAGCTCCTAGTGGCAGAGAAGAGAATTGATGTGGATTTTGCCCAGAAGTCGAAGTGGTGATTCTGGAGTCCGGTTGAGCAAACTGCTTCGGGCAGCTATGGTTTCCAAAGAAACTAACAGAGATTGCCATTGATTTTGAGAATATTAAATTAATAGTAATGAAGTTTATCAGCAATAAATAGCTGTGACCTTTCCTGCCCAACAGGAAGTCTTGTGTCATAATTTCTTATAGTTGTGCTTAGTTCATAATGGTGATGGGGATAATGTTATGAGCATGATTATTGTAACTAAAGTGCCCTAATGTGGAGTTAAATGGGTAATGTTTGCTATCTCCCAGTATTAGAAGTAGATGCAACGGATACAGACCACCTGACTACTAAAGAGGCCACAGAGCTCTTAATGAGGTGCACTGGTCACCTTGAAGAGATAATTTCTGTACCTCTGCAGATATTTGAAGCAAATACTCATTTTAGAATTCCAGTCCTGTACCCAGGGAATACTCAATAACAGGAACAGTTAGCAGGACTCCCAGTTGCTCCCATCCCTAAAGATCAAGAAATGGTACATTTTACTCCTCAAGGATTCTCAGAAATGCCCAATATGAGAAAAACAATTCATAGACCCTTTCCTTTGCACAAGTTGACACAAATTTTCTGTAAGTTCTTACATGAAAGTTCTTTCTCTTTCTTGCAACAACTATTTAATACGAGAAAAAAAAATGGAATTGATTGATGGTCAACAACCTTGTGGTTAAAAAATATATTTCATTTTATTATTTATTTCATATTATATAATGACAAACATTTTTGGAGCAACACACAGAAAGAAATTGCACAGTACCCAAGTGTAAACATGAAAAAAATAGCAGCAATGGTTCCCTAAAGCAACAATATAATGCCACAATAGACTGGGTGCTATATTAAGTACATTTGGGATGGTAATCAAACAGCCCTAAATAAGGCATGAATAAATATTTGGTTAACAGGGACAACACTAAAACATAGACCCACAATCAATTCTGATCTAAATCCAAGGGGACCACAATAAATGCATAAAACATACTGACCGTCGGTACAGTGCAGCTTGGAAAGCTGGGTGGTTATTAAAATTCTTGCAAGTACTCTCACACACTTTTCTTAGAACTCAAAGAAAACACATTCTGTAAATACAAGTCATGACCACATAACAGTTTTTAATTCTCTTTACTAGTTTTTGGCCTGATTTACAAAGTAAAGTAGAAAATGTTTTCCTATTGACCTATAGCGCCACCTGCTGACTATTGCTAAGAATGCAAAACTAATATGGATTCCACAAAGCCCCATAGATTACAGAAACCTTTGAGACCCAAGTCTGATAGAATAACTTTTGTTAACACTTCTTACCGGGTTAAAGAACAAAACAGAAGTTACCTTTTCTATTGAGACCCCAATTTTTCCAGTAGGTCAAGTTTCAAAATACAGTGCAACTAATAATTCATGACACCCACATTCACACTACATATGCTGGATACTGTGGCCTCTAGCAATGATCTGCTCCATCTGGCCCAGAACCTCATGACGACTTCTCCTGCCTTTAAGTTTTCGTTGCAGATGTTGGCACCCGGGTGTTTTTGACTTTAAACTTACGTCCTTACACTGCACACTGCATATGTATAAATGACAGCACAGGGATGTAGGAAGGGCACACACCACACTCGATGTAGCTAAAAGATGGCTTTATTTCATGGTCTTTGCAAACCGAAACCCTAACCAAAGAACAATAATTCATGACACCCAAACTCACATTACGTATGCTTGATTATTGTGGCATCTAGCAATAATCTGCTCCATCTGGTCCAGAACTTCATTATGACTTCTCCCACCTGTGAGTTATCGTGGCAGAATTTTGCACTTTTGACTTTTAAAGCACATCTTTACATTCCACTCTTGCAAATACCATCACTTACTTTATAAAATCTCTGGATAAAACCTATGCCCCACACTGTGCCCCTAAATAATATATTATAATATATATACTATGAATAATAATTCTTTATTTATATGGCGCACACAGATTCCGCTGCGCTGCACAGAGTTTGCCGAATCAGTCCCTGTCCCCAATGGGGCTCACAATCTAATCATCCTACCAGTATGTTTAGGAGTGTGGGAGGAAACCGGAGGACCTGGAGGAAACCCATGCAAACACGGAGAGAACATACAAACTCTTTGCAGATGTTGACCCTGGGACTTGATCCCAGGTCCTCAGTGCTGCAAGGCTGTAATGCTAACCACTAAGCCACTGTGAAGACATATATATATATATAATTGTAGATTCACACTGAAGGTATCAAAACTATGAATTAACACACAGTGCTCCACAAATGTTTTTTTTTATCTATACCACGCCTTTTACTACACCCCTCACTGAACTTCAACAAAGTATAATTCCCCTCTTAGTTCCCTCCTTCTCTCCCTTACATTGTGTCCCCAGCAGCTCTGCCACATAAGCCCCCCTCACATTATTTCCCCCTTATATCGTGTCCCCCCAGCAGCTCAGACTCTTATTCTGCCCATTCAGCAGCTCCCCAATAGGCCTACAGAGTTGATGTCCCTGAAAATACATCCTCCTGCCCGGGACATGAAATCAAGAACTGTCCTGTCAGATTCAGGCTCATTAAGTTATTGCTTAAATTTCCATGTTATAACCAAGCAATAACCAAGTTGGTTTTTGTTGTAGTTTGGACACTTGGACTGTAAAACGTTTGCCACCACTGGTGTAGGAGGCTTACAAACATCCAACAATGGCCATTTAAACAGTGTCCCAATGGGGAAGAAGAATGAAGCAACAAAGGCCTCCAGAGTATAAAAGAGGTATGTTTAACCCCTTAACAACCAGGCCCTTTTTTGTTTTTGCATTTCCATATTTTCCTCCCCTCCTTCAAATATCTACAACATTTTTATTTTTCCATGTAGAGGGCTGTGTGAGGGCTTGTTTTCTGCGTAACAAATTGAACTTTGTATTGATGGTATTTAATATCCCATACTCTGTACTGGGAAGCAAGAAAAAAATTCCAAATGCAGTGAAATTGGTGAAAAAAACGTTTTCTTTTGGACTTGGATTTTACGGCTTTTACTGTGCGCCCTAAATGATATATCTCCAATATTCTTTGGGTCGGTGCGATCACAGGGATACTAAATTTATATAGATTTTATAAATTTTTACAAAAATGTAAAACCTCCTGTAAAAAAAATAATTATTTTTGCCATCTTGTGGCGGGAATGATTTTTTTTTTTATATATATATATAACATAATTATAAAAGTTGATTTTGGAAGGATGGAGGCCAAGGATAAAAAATATAAGAAGATTAGCACAAGATGGCTCAAAAGATCTGTATTATTTGGGTTTCTGTCTTAAATTTTGTATATTCAGAGACCTGTCAGTGAATCATTAGATACTGTTATACCATAGGGAATATGATATATTCCAGGCAATATATGTAAGAAAGCAGTATTACATCTTGGAGGACATTAATCATAGTTTGTTAGACAGCTTTTGGCGTTTTTGTGCGTAAAAATCTGGCGCAGTTTGTTAATTTGGCGCATTTATGGCGCACGGCAAAGTTCGGCACTTATTGGTTTTGAGTCCCTGCACCTTATCTGACATAGTGAGAGCCTCCTATACAGATGTTTGCACCGGATCTATCACTAATTTGCGCCTAAAAAGGCGCAAAAATGCACCTACTCTGAGCAGCTGCACTTCAAAAAAACTTCACTTTTCATTACTAAAAACATTGGTTTTCGTTTGCCAAATGTAAAATTCCCTCTATGCAACATGGAAAATACTACGGAGCAGTTTTAAAATGTAAAATTTCTCCAGTAACGACTTCATCATTGTCTATGGGATCATCTCTGGGAGTGATTATTGTCTTATTGTACAGATCTGAGAATATATAAGTTGCATTATTACTATTCTACAAAAAAGGCAAAGACTCATTTCAGCAGAAGAATTTTTTTTTTTAAATATCTGTACTTTTAGTCCTGCAGTTACATCACAATGGAATTTATGTGCTAAGATGAAACCTGAACGTTCTGTCACATTTGTGAATCCATTCCATTATAGTCACAAATGAGATAACTTTGTAGGGTAAAAAATTAGAGACAAAGACAATGTGGCGCTAATGAATCGTACATGCGGACAAGCACAAAAACACACTTCTAAGGCAGAACTAGATCCATCATAGATCAGGAGCCAAAAGAAGAACAAACCAGGCGCAAAAATAGGTGAACCTGAGACCCCCTATGATTAATGTCCCCCCTTGTCAGCGGTTTCCTGTTACCGGAAATCAGGACCCGCAGTACAAAGCCCTTGTGTGACACTGATCAGCGCTGTCATATTGTAGTGTGCTGTGGATGGAGAGCACATCAGGGGTATCAGTATATGTGACAGCCCTGCATTATGTGCTCCGTACATGTTACTATTGTTATGTTACAGGAATATACTTATAGTATGATACTATATGACATTTTTATTGTAAGTTTCAGTTCAGTTCTTGCCCAATTTGTTTGCAGACTTTTCCCTGTCCCTTCCTAAGTCTATTGGGTGTATCAGATTGATCACTCTCCCGAAACTTCCAGGTGAAGACACTTCTATTAGTTTATCAGACAGCAATTGTTGTTAGGATACACGTTAAGTTGACCCCATAATATACCACGACCCCTGTCATGTTTGTATTTCCCCTATTGTAATAAGGAAATGTCCCTGTGAGGACCAGTATGTCACTATAGATCCAATAAACTCACCCTATTACAAGGAAGATGCAGACATTTTTTCCTTTCTGTGAATAAATTGTTAAAATGACTTCTTAGTGACAATCCTGTAAGACATATATCCACCACGACAGAGCCAATGGCACTCCACAGCACCAATAGAGAATCGAAAAGCTGAAAATGAAAGGTGAGCTCTGATTGGTTGCCTGGGCATCTAGAACAGTTCTGCTTTCATACATTACTAATAAATCTCCCCTCTAAATCTAATATATTGGGGGTCATTTACTAAGGGCCCGAATTGCGTTTTCCCGACGTGTTACCCGAATATTTCCGATTTGCGCCGATTTTCCCTGAATTGCCCCGGGTTTTTGGCGCACACGATCGGATTGTGGCACATCGGCACCGGCATGCACGCGACGGAAATCGGGGAGCGTGTCCGAAGGAAGACCCGACGGATTCGGAGAAACCGCCGCATTTAAAAAGAAAAAAGTGTCGTTAGACACACACTTACCTTCACCAAGTATAGGATCGTGAACTCCAGCAGTCTTGGCGCACTTCAGCGCAGCAGCGACACCTGGTGGACGTCGGAGGAACTGCCTTAGTGAATTGCCGGAAGACCCGAATCCAGAGAACGCTCTGCTGGATCGCGAATGGGCCGGGTAAGTAAATCTGCCCCTTTGTGTTTGTAAACCTGCCCTAATGTGTCCCTCTAACTGTTCTTTTGAAAAAATGGGACAAAAATTACATGAAACATTCATTTTATTTTATATTCCGTTAATCATCCAAATGTCATTAAAAAAAGGGTTTTAAAGACAACCTGCCATCATGAAACAATATGTGGCATCTGCATTGCATTTATCCCTTCACTGTCTGATACAGTTATAATGACCCAGAAATTATTACTAAATATTATATAATAATACTGATATGATTAATGTACACCTGAGTGAAGTTGGCCCCCCCCACCTTGTTCAAATCAAGCAAAATTGGTGCCAAACGTTTGTGCTGGTTTGTGCAGCAGAAATTTTCGTTTGTGCCGCTATCGTTTTTAAGATTTTAATGAAAGTTTCCAGAGGTCATCAGAGGTCAACCAGCCCCCCCACATTGCCCAAATGAAACAAAACTGGGACCGAACAATTCTGCTACGTTTGTGCTGGTTTGTGCTGCTCAAATTTTTGTTTGTGCTGCTATTGTTTTGAATAAATGAACAAAAAATTAAAGTTCAAAAGTTCAGCCAGCCCCCCCACATTAACCGAATCAAACAAAACTGGTGTCAAACGTTAGTGCTACGTTTGTGCTGGTTTGTGCAGCAAAAATTTTCATTTGTGCCGCTATCATTTTTAATATATTTATACTTTTTTGCAAAGGTCATTAGAGTTCATTTCTTCCAAAGTACAATGTGTTTGCTAGCTCCCCCTGGTGATCAAATCAGGGAAGTGTCACTAGGTTTGTTTTTTACCAGTTCATCCTAAACACCTTGAACACCTGAACATACCTTAAAAATTATAGCGCCACAGACAAAAATTTTTGCTGCACAAACCAGCACAAACATAGCACTAACGTTTGACACCAGTTTTGTTTGGTGCCAAGTGCAGCTGCACCACAAAAGGGTCGCGTGTGACACAAATGTGGTGCGGACACTTCCTAAATACCCGTGAAAGCAGTTTGTTTTAGAAAGAATGTGCAAAGTCCGACAGAAAACTAGCGCAAAGCTGTTAAATGTGCCCCTGTATCTGGCACTGGGGGGAAAACCACTTGTGCCACTATCATCCTACATCAGTGTGGACCCTTCATCATTGGCAACTTCAGCACCCAGGAGAGGGACCCAGCTAGCCACTGAGACATAAGAACATCAGAACTGGGCACAGAGGAGGATTCTAATCATCCGCCTTGTTACTACAACCACCATCATCCCATCACCTCGTCCTTCACTCAACAGCAAGCTTTGGGCTGCTGGGCTAATACTACAGTCATACAGTCATATCAGATGGTGTAAAGACAACCCCCCAACTGTAACACTCAGCTGTCCATTTATTTATTTTTTTGTTTTTTAAAAATTAGAAGTATTTACTAGATCAATTTACAGAGCACATCAGGAGACTTTGCCTTTTATGGATGAGCTGATTCAGACAAAGTTCTTGTTGGGCACATCCACTCATCCGCGTGGGTCTTTGACTGAAGGTTTCATCAGATGAGGTTGCAGTTCCCTTATATGAATACATATTCCTTCACAACTGCTGACATTGTAGACAATTGTCTCAGTTCACCTCATTGTTTCTATAGATTTTGGAGTAAACAATGGATTCCTTCTTCAGGACTTGTTACTTCCGTAGCACAAGCTGTGAGGTCAGTTGCCGTATAATATGTACAAGTTATTGCTCCATGGCTGGGGCAGAAGTACAAGGCAATGTATTCAGTGCATCGTTATGAAGACGTCTTCTTCTTCGTTTCTTCTGCAAGAAAAAAATATTTGTATTAAGGCTATAAGGAACACCTTTAGGTACCAGGGGTGCAGTGCACTAGGAATCAAGGCCACTAATCACTCCATTTATTCGGAAGTACAAGGGATTCCACCATTTTCATGACAAGTGAGGGTCCCAGCGATCCCCCCACCAACAAGCAGGTGCAGTGGGCAGTGCCAAGGACGTACAGGGGGGTGGGTGTAACAAGAAGAGCAGCCAAGAGGAGTCTGGGAAGCTTGACTGGATCCAAAAGTGCTCCCACCTCCTTCACTGGATATATGGAAAAAAGAGGGTCAATAAAGCTGTAACGAACAGAAGAAACTCAGGAACCAAGGAAGCACCGTTACTGTCTTCTATAAGGTATTATTTGAGGTGACGGGTTCTAAATAAATATATAAACCTAAATATACAGAAGACCCCCTCCCTAGAAGAACAAACATACTGTATGTTTAATATCCCCATGTTCAAATGTCTGTATCGCCACTTTTTAAAAATTTCAACACCTGTAAAAACTTGGAATTTTTTTTTTCTAAAATGGTATTGAAATGAAAATGCGTAGCTTTGTATAACAAAGTATTAAAAGGCAGTGTTTCAATATATGGTGATTTAGAGATTTGTTTCAAAAGATAAATTTCATTTTTAACTTTTAAAGTGAACCTGTCAGCAGAAATGTCATTTTTAGCTGGTGACAGATTCCAATATTTTAAAAATGCCTTTGTCTGCATTCTGAATCATTTCAGCACTTTGGAAAAACTTATTTCACATTACTTGTCTCTATGCCAGTGCCGTATGGTGAGTCCCGGAGTAAGGAAAGCTGAAACCCATGTCTCAATCTCTACATGCATTCTTCCTCTTCTACACATCACCCCCCCCCCCCCCCCCCTGCCTGCTCAAGAGGAGAAGAAACTAAGAGGCTGCTGCAGCTTACCCCACTTACAACTCACCACACACTGCTGGCAGGGAGCCATGTAATGTGAAATAAGGTTTTATAAAGTACTGAAATGATTCAGAATGCTGACAAAGGCATTTTTAAAATCAGCACAGCATAGGTTATTGGAACCTGTCAACAGCTAAAAATAACATTACTGGTGACAGGTTCACTTTAAAGCGTAATAAAAAAATGATATAGATTTAGTACGCTTGTGATCATACCGACCTGGATGTGTCATTTGGACTATAAACAAAAGGCCAAGAGAAAATGGCACAACTGTGTAACCCACTGATCACTTACATACATTAATAGACTGCAGTACAGACGACCCCCTACAACAGCCGACTTACAGACGACCCCTAGTTACAATCGGACCTCTGGTCATTGGTAACTTACTGTACTTTCTAGTCCCTAGTACCATAATCAGCTGTAACGATTGATCAACAGGTGTCTGTTGAAGCTTTATTGTACTGAATACTCCTGGTTTCTTATGACAACTCCCAAACATTTTTACAAATCAGTCTGTCAGAGAGTGACAGAAATTTTTTTTTGCTAAGTGTTACAATATAAAATATACAGTCTCCAACTTAATACAAATTGCCGTGAACGAACACCTGCCAGAATTGATCTGTAAATGTCCCAGGGAACTGCCTGTATATTCTGGTGCAACTACTCTACATGTAAAAACAACCTACAACTGTGGTCAGGGCTGAACTATACATCACCCCCACCTCCTACCATTCCTCAAAACTAATGTGAGATTTTGAGACAGGAGGAGTTTAAGTGTGTAACACTTAACCACCCTTACCCTTTAGAAACTGGCCTGTTTGGGGCCTTTGGGACAAATTTTTTTTCATGCGTTTTTTTTTTTTTTGGAAGGCATTGGTTGTTGGGTGAGATGTTAATTTATTCCAGTTAGCTTGATTTATATTTGGGGAGGAAAATAATACAAAAAAAAATGGTATTTTTTACTCGTAATTTTTTTTTTGCAGCAAAAGTACATTCAAATACTCTTTTCTAATAGAAGATATGTTGTATCAGAACTTTTTGGTTTAGTGATAATTACAAACATATAAAAATGAGAAAAAAATGACAGTTGCATCAGTGATTGGGCTAGTGTTTTGGGTGGGTCATTGTAAGTCACCTACAAATATTGACATACTTATATTTTTTTTTAGCTCGGAGGGAGATGAGGCAGACCCAAGATGCGTCCTGTACATCCTGTACATATCTGGAAACTATGACACCCTTGGCCACAAGCCATGCGGCTATGATTGGCCAGAGGTGTCTCATATCTAGTGGCTAGGGGGCGTGAATTGGCAGAAATGGTCTATTGCGCACCATCCGGCAATAAATCGCACTGACAATTTGGAGTCACTTTGGCTCCAACAGAAACTTATGGGTTCAGCGACTCATTCTTATATGGACCTGATAATCTTACGTTTCTCAGTCTGCTCAATTGTAATCTCATATACTAACAAGACAGTAACCCCCAGGGAGAAAGGTAGTAGCATTACATGCGCATGTGTGGCTACAGTGGTCAGTTGGACGACAGGCAGGAATTCATCATATACTGTAAGTTTGAAAAATTTATAACTTACTTTCCTTCGGGGTACTCTGCTTCTTATCGACCTTGTTACATCCTTTCATATTCCCATACACATGATCCAGAAGAGTTCTAAAAAATGACAATAGTCAATGGGGGACACATATCAGAGTTTTTTTTCTTACTTTGTGTACAATTGAGACATTTGGGAGCTCATTTTTGCACCATCGTATGAATCCTGTCTTTTTACTTTGTATACGTGTTCAGTTTTTCCTGACTGCCTGCAAATCCTTTCCCCAAAACCCAGATAGGCCCTACCCAAATACAAATTCCCCTTTCACTCAGCCAAAAAAGACCACGACACTGTTTATAACACTTAACTTTGTGATGACTAGAGAGTCCTGCCACAAGCTTTATTAAACTTATAATAAGTAATTCTCCTACTCGTAGAGTAGCATGGTAAACATATAACAAATAAACCCGGGCACCCGTGAGCCCGCCTTCTAGAGGGCATGTAGGTCACATACCCGATAATAAAAACCGCCAGCTGTGACATTGGATATGATGTACAAATAGGGGAGGAGGGTGGGAAGATCCGCAGAAAGAGGGTGAGCTCAGGCTTGCAGCCTGCTTTATCACTTTTGCCCACCCTAGATACCACACCCACTGTGCCACCCCACAGTCACGTAGCCCATGTACCCGGGGTATAAACACCTTTCTAAAGGGGCCATGCTGCAGCTGCTGAAAAACATGCAAAATTTTCACGCATGAACCTAGCAGTCAGTATTAGCCCCCTACGCCTTAAGCGCCTGCGGGCATATCAAATCCTGGCAGCGAAAAGTTATTGACTTGCTGTTATAGATGACGATTGTGCTAAAGTATCAATCCCATGGATCATAAGCCCGTGGAGGGGTACTACAGTGAGAGGACACAACCATGTGAGGGGGTTTATATCAGGAGGGACAACAGCCACCGCGAGTGGGTTATATACAGGAGAGGAACAAGCCATGGAGGAGGTTATATAACAGGAACGGATACAAGCCATGTTGTAGAGAGTCATATACAGGAGTGGACACGAAGCCAGTGAGGGGGTAGTTTAAACAGGAGGAGGAAGCAAGCATGAGAGGGGGTTATATAGGAGGGACACAATCCATGTGAGGGATTACATACAGAGAGAGGATACAAGCCACGGTGAGGAGTTTATACAGGGGTGGACAGAAGCCATGTGAGGGGGGTATATACACAGGATGAGGATACAAGGCCATGTGAGGGGCGTTATATACAGGAGTGGACAACAAGCCATGTGAGGGTGATATTACAGGAGGGCACAAGCCATGTTGAGAGGTTATACAGGAGTGGCAAAGGCCATGTGATGGAGGTTAATACAGGAGAGGAATACAAGCCCATGTGAGGGGTTATATACAGGAGAGGGACACCAAGCCATGTGAGGGGTTTTATACAGGAGAGATACAAGCCAGTGAGGGGGTTATATACAGGAGAGGATACAGCCTGTGAGGGGTTATATACAGGAGAGGACACAAGCCATGTGAGGGGTTATATAAAGGAGAGTAAAACAATCCATGTTGGAGGGGTTTAAAGGAGGATACAACATGTGATGGGTTATATACAGGAGGGACACAACCATGTGAGGTATTATACAGAGTGGGAACAACAGACATGGGGGGGTTATATAGGAGACGGACACCCAAAGGCCTGTGCGTGGGTTATCTACAGGAGGGACACAAGTGCCTGGAGGATTATATACAGGAATGATTCAAGCCCGGCGAGGGGGGGTAATATACAGGAGTGGGACACAAGCCCATGCGAGCGGGTTATATCATAGAGGAGTAGGATAAAGCCATGTTGAGGGGTATATACAAGGAAGGACACATAAGCCATGTGAGGGTTATTACAGGAGAGGTTATTAACAAGCCGTGTGAAGTTTTATATACAAGGAGAGGATACAAGCCACGTGAGGTGGTTAATACAGGAGGAGGATACAGGCCACGTGAGGGGGTTTATATACAGGAGAGGAAACAAGCATGTGAGGGGGTTATATACAGGAGAGGACACAAGCCATGTGAGGGGGTTAGATATCCGGAGAGAACAAGCCATGTGAGGTGGTTATATACAAGGATCAAGCCCATGTGATGATACAAGATCAGCCATGAGGGGTTATATACAGGAAGATACAAGCCATGTGGAGGGGTTATATAAGAGAACAGAGCTGAGGGATGATCAAGCCATGTGAGGGGGGTATATACAGGTGGGACACAAATCATGTGAGGGGGTTTATATCAGGCGAGGATACAGCATTGGGTGGGGTATACACAGGAGAGGACACAAATCATGTTGAGGGGTAGTAATACGGAGAGATTACAAGCCATGAGAGGGGGTATCATACAGGAGACGGAAACAAGCCATGTGTTAGGGGGTTATATACCAGGAGAGGATACAGCCACGTGAGGGGTTATATACAGGAGAGGATAACAGCCGATGTGAGGGGTTATATACAGGAGAGGCACAAGCCATGTGAGGGGGTTATAACAGGGAGGAACAAGCCATGTGAGGGGTTATATACAGGAGAGATACAAGCATGTGAGGGGTTTATATGACAGGAGAGGATACAAGCATGTGAGTGGGGTATATACAGGAGTAGGACCAAGCCAGTTAGGGGGGTATATAAGAGAGGACACAAATCATGTGAGGGGGTAGTAACGGAGAGGATACAAGCCATTATACAGCAGTGAGGGGTTATAGCCGACGAACGGCCATGTGGGATAGGAGAGGTAACTGAGGGTTACAGGAGAGGACTCAAGCCATGTGAGGGTTATATACAGGAGAGGATACAAGCCATGTGAGTGGAAAGGAAGAGTAGTTAACCTACAGCGATGTGGGTAGGAGCACAAATCTGTGGGGGGTAGTAACAGGAGAGGAGACAAGCCATGAGAGGGGGTTATATCCGGAGAGGAACAAGTCCAGGTGAGGGGGTTATATCAGGAGAGCTACAATCCACGTGAGGGTTAAGTACAGGAGAGGAACACAAGCATGTGAGGGGTTATTACAGGAGAGGACACAAGCCATGTGAGGGGGTATTATAAAGGGAGGAAACAAGCCATGTGAGGGTATATACAGGAGAGGACACAAGCCATGTGAGGGGTGATTATATAACAGGAGGGGATACAAGCCATGTTGAGGGGTTATATACAGGAGAGGATACCGCATGTGAGGGTTATATACAGGAGAGGAACAAGCCAGTGAGTGGGGGTATATACATGAGAGGACACAAGCTGTAGGGGGGTATATACAGGAGAGGCACCAATCATGTGAGGGGTGGAGTTACAGGTAGAGGAGACACGCCATGAGAGGGGGTTATACACACGTCACGTGAGGGGTTAATACCAGGAGAGGATACATGCCATGTGAGGGGTTATCTAAGGATGGACACAATTGTAAATTTTCATTTGGAGTTGTGGCCTGGCCGCATTTTTAAGCCCTTCTCATTTACACCAGTTTTTAAATGCCATTACAACAGCTGAGATCAGATGAGATGGCCTAATAAAAATGCATATGGTGTTTAACAAAATACAGTGTTAACATCACGCTAATAGTGTTAATAAATGTAATTTGTAGCAGATGTTACATTGTGTTAACTTTGTGTTTAGCACAAACCGTTTTTGTTAACGCATGTTACAGATGTAATTTAGGAAAAAATCTGCTCCTCTCACTGTTTCGATGTATTTGAAATGACAGGTGTTAACGCCAAGCGGTTGACCGTGAATACCAAAATTTCATAAAGTGTCAATATTGCAAAAAAAAGTATGATTTAAAAAAACAACCCGATTTCAATGCCCAACGGGGTAATGTGCAAAAACGTTAGCTTTAAAGCATATGAATAATTTCAATTTTAGACATGTTAAAAAGCGGTCCATTAAAAAAAATCCTTCTCGTACACCTCCCTGGAACGAGGTGCAGATTGCGGCTAAAAGTTGTCAAAAAAAAAGTGATCATCCAATAAAAGTTGCACAGAACATCTGGAAAACAAAGTACTAGCACCAGGTGCCGCAGGCTAGTTTGAAAAACAACAGCAAAATATGGCAGTGAAAAGTTGCAAATTTAGACAAGTTATACAGAAACAACACAAGGAGTGACTGCCCACCCACGGCGTGTCAAGCAAAAGACTAATAATGAATCATCTTGTCTGTGGTCTTCTCGTGTTGCTGGATCATTAGCCACAATCCTTCATGTTCATCCCGATAGTTAATTCCCGGCTGTGAACACATGGCTCTGATGATTCAGGCGGCAACCAGGAGCCCCCCAATCGAATCACCACACAGAATTGCTGACCTGTACTGTTCTCGCCAATCAATTGTATTCGTGTCTTTAATACACCACACTATGTGGAATCTCCTGACGTCCCTTCTCGGAGTTTTGTCTGATAGCCCCTCTATCTCTCAGAGATGTGGTTCGTTTTGCGGCCATGGGTAAGGTGTTTTTCAATTGTTTCGCCTGACCTGGTTTGTTTGTGATATCACACTCTATACGCTGCACCGGTGTTGTTATGTGGGCCTCAGTTCCTAATATAGATATTAGATTTTTTGCGAGCTGAAAACCCACAATGAAGATAATTCTAGGTCACGGTGTGTTTGCTTTTAGGTCAGGGCTTCTTCTAGGTTCAACTGATCAGAACATCACTTATAATGCTACAATTACAGTCATACAGCTCCTCCAACCTTTAAAGGAAACCTCCAACCAGAAAAAAATCGACTCATGATTAAGTCAACAAGTGTCTCTCTCTGGGCACCAGCAAAGAGTTGACCATCTCAGCTCCTGGGCTGCACAGGATGTGCCATGATCAGGGTACTTTTAAAAGCGGACACATCTACGGCTGCCTGGGGACTATGGGAGGATAGAGTGAAGGTGTGCGACAAAGTGTCGTGGTCATTGGAGCTCCTGCTCTGGGCCCCAAAATTATCCTGTTTCAGGGCCCGAACAATAATAACCTTTTTCCCTCATGTGCTTTATTACTGTATTGTTGTCTTCTTGGACACCAGATACGATTAACTAGCTGTAACAAAGCAGGGAGCAAAAAGTTATTGCTTAAAACTGTCCGCAGTTAGTACAAAGCAAATAACCCAAGTTGGTTTTTGGTTGTATTTGACACTTGAGATGTAAAAACGTTGCCACCACTTGTGTTAAGGGGCCTTACAAACATCCAACATGGCCATTAACATGTCCCCAATGGGGAAGAAAATGAAGCAACAAAGGCCTTTCAAGTATAAAAGTGCTATGTTTAACCCCTTAACACAACACGAGCCTTTTTGTTTTGTTTTGACATTCCATATGTTTCCCCCTCCTTCAAATATCTACAACATTTTTATTTTCCATGTATAAGGTGGTGTGAGGCTTGTTTTCTCTTCTGCGTAACAATTGACTTTGTATTGATGGATTTATAGCCATACCTCTGTAACTGGGAAGCAAGAAAAAAATTATATCTTCAAATGCAAGTGAAAATTGGTGAAAAAAACGTTTTCTTTGGACGTTTGGATTTTAACGCGCTTTTACTGTGCGCCCTAAATGATAATCTCCAATATTCTTTGGTCGGTGCGATCAAGGGATACTAAATAAGGTTATAGTAGATTTTAAAATTTTACAAAATGTAAACCTCCGTAAAAAAATAATACTATTTTTGCCATCTTTGGCGGGAGATTTTTTTTTTTATATAATATATATATTTCAGTCTCAAAGTCGTTTGTGATGTGATTTTTTACAAGATGAGATGACATTTCAATGCCATCATGTTTCAGGACTGTAGTCCAACTACCGCGCTTCTTTTAGATCCTCGACTTTCCGCTTCTATTTATGCGGCAAACCTATAGGGGCCGAGGAACAGAGATTAGGCGGGGAAAAAGAGAGAGACACTTACAAACGGAATGAAGTATATGGCCTCATTTAGGTTTACGAGGTAGAATAAGTGGAAGTGAGAAAGAGAGAAGGCGGTAGGTGTAGAACGCCGCAATAGCAGAGTTGAGGAATAAAGCACGGTTGATCACTTTTTTTTTGTGGCAAATGGCAAAAAAAAAAAAAAGTGCATTTTTTCGCTTTGACGTATTTTCTCCGGTAGGGTTAACGTCAGGATAACAGTTATTATATTTTGATAAATCGGACAGTTTGGGACCCGGCGATACCTAACAGGTTTATGATTTTCACTATTTATTTTTTATGTGAGTTCAAGAGAAATGGGGTGATTTGAATTTTTGGGTTTTTTAAATTTTTTACATTTTTTTCACTTCTTTTACATTTTTTTTTACTATGTTTCAGACCCCTTAGGGTAATTTAACCCGAGGTTGTCTGATTGATTCTACCATATACTTCCGTACTACAGTATTTCAGTATATGGTGATTTTACTGACTATTTATTACAAAGTGCCACTGGCACACCTTAACAAATGGCCAGAAAACATACTAAGACCCGAGGCTATCATGGAGACACATCTAAGGCAATATGGAAGCACCCACTCCTTGCTTGCTTTTAACTTGCTTTTTTCCAGCATCAATTAGTGGTGTCACCAGTGGGTGTTTGCTGCAATATGCAGTAAACACCCACCTTGTATTAAGAGGACTCAGCCTGTGTATCAAGGGAAAATAAAGTAAAGAACATAACAATATTTTGGTGTCAGTTACCTTTTTTCTTCTTCCTCTTGTAGTAGAGGCAGAACCCGCTTATCAGTATGGGAATAATGAGGAGTAAAGTCAGGTAGAAAAATCTGAAATCTAGAACAAAAACTGGAAAGAAAAAAGAGACTTTTTATTCCGTAATATAATTTCTCATTCTAATACTAAAAACTAGAGGGGGAGACAGAAATGGCTTTATGTTGGGATCTTGAGGATAAAAAGCTTTCTGACCTTCAACATTAGCCATTGTAATACATACATGGTAATACAGGCAGTCCCCTACTTAAGGATACCCGACTTACAGACAACCCCTAGTTACAGCCTGACCCCTTTGCCCACTGTGACCTCCGGTGAAACTCTCTGGATGTTACTATAGTCCCAGACTGCAATGATCAGCTGTAAGGTGTCTGTAATGAAGCTTTATTGATAATCCTTGGTCCAATTACAGCAAAAAATTGTAAAACGCCAATTGTCACTGGGGCAAAAAAAAAAAATGTCTGAACCTCATTTATAAAATATACAGTTTCGACTTACTACAAATTCAACTTAGAACAAACCTCCGACCCTATCTTGTTACGTAACCGGGGACTGCTGTTGTAACAGAAGAGTAAGATGATGCTATACAACCTGGCATTGGAGTAAAATGATGATGAGAACTGTTTCCTTTCCCTGTCTTATATATAAAATAAACAAAGAAAATCACAATTTCAGTCGATATCCTCTGCTGTCTGAAAGTGGGAAAATATTAAAAATCTAAAAATAATTTCCATCTGGTGAACATAGTAGAGGGGTAAAAATCTAAAAATTTTTTAAAATCACGTTGTTTTTTTTTCCTTTTCCCCCACCATATAAAATAAATCATAAATAAAAAGTCATGATAAAGCGATAAAGATAGCACATTTCTCAAAATTGGTTCAATGAAAACTAAGCTCTCCGGCAAAAAATTACCCCTTACATGGAAATATTAAAAAATCAAAAAATAGGCAATATAAACAAGATTTGTTTCACAATATTGAAATATTTTGTACAATTTTAAAACGTAAAAAACTAAAATATCAAAATGAAAAATAAAAATTGACCCAGGTCTTAAAGCAATGGTCTACAGGATGCATTTTAGAGTTAAGATGTCCCAATGACCATCA
This sequence comes from Engystomops pustulosus, assembly GCA_019512145.1. Taxonomy (NCBI): domain Eukaryota; kingdom Metazoa; phylum Chordata; class Amphibia; order Anura; family Leptodactylidae; genus Engystomops; species Engystomops pustulosus. Next base: position 22,692,794 of record CM033641.1, read on the forward strand.
GGTCACACAGCAGTTCAGCATCAATATCCCAGGTAGCCACTATGCCTTCATAGACCAGTAGTCATCTTGTGCACTTTTATATAGTGTTGGGCAATTATGGAAATTCTGTACATTACCCTTATCTTGGACATATAACCATGTTCCATCCCCTGTGTCTTTCATCAGTTTTGGAATTTCTATGGTGAACTCACAGACGTACAGCCCGGCATCCTCCTTGGTGGCTTCCTCTATGGTCAGTATTGTTGTATTTTTGGTCATTTGGCAAATTATTTTATTATTTTTCTCTTCTGGATTGTTACCATCCATAGTCCTCAGAAGAGAACATAGAACAGTCCCATTATCTTCTCCAGGGCTTGATATATACTTTCTCCATTGTACTCTGACCCGGGGAACATCTCCACTAGTCCAGGGGCAGCTTATTCTGGCTGTGTCCCCACTAGTTATATTTAGTATATATGGATTCTGCACAACGGTTATCGCTCCCATGGCCGTATCTGTAGGAGAAGTGAATGATAGAGACAACATTTTAGTAGGCTTCATTTAAAAAACTGACAGCTGAGGTCTCCATATTCAGAGTCTTCACCAGCTTAGGGACCATCACCACCCAAATAAACTTTTATCCTTTTATAACTTCTTTAACTGTCTCTGTAAATCCTAGAGTGCACTAATCAAATAGCCCATATGTGACAAAACATCCAATATGTGGCCAAGATAAGGAGTCACATGAGGTCTGGGTCCTAGAGTTGTGCTTTGGAGCCCCCTCCAAACTTTTTGTCTATGTGTTTGCCCCAAAGGAGTTATCTCATCAGAGATGATCTGTTTCAATATAAGGTCACTATGTCAATGATATAGCTCCCGATCCTCAACCCTTTAAAGGTAAAAGCGGTGACCTCCCATGTATATCTAGTACCACATGGTGGCCTTTTAGATAACATACAGTGCAGGAGTAGCTCTCACAGTGTTTCACCCTTTTGGCTAATGTCTTGGAAGAGACTATGTAAAGCACGGTTGGGCCAAGTACTCCAGAATCTGGTCATACTGTGGGAATGATCTGGAACAGTAACTATCCCCACTACTGATTAGTCTACAATGTGGTGGTCACCATGTTCTTCACTAGAGCACTGCTGAGATTACTGAGCATGTACACATTTTTATGATGTGATATTTGTGTGCCAAACAAGTTTAGTGCCTTTTTAAGTGCAAACTAAGCCAAATAATCGCAATGTTAGCCTAGACTAGACAATCTTAGAACCAGTTTACTTCAGTTTTACTTGTTATTTCCTTCAGTTATTTTGAGCCCAAACCAGGAGCGGTTGAACACACAGCACAAGTACAAGTCTTTCTAGTGACTTCACAGAGGTACAATGGATGGAGTTTCCCTTGTTCTATGTGTTCAACCACACATTTTTGCCTCTTAAACTATACCAATTGAATCGGTACAGTACAGCACCAGTACTACACCAGTTTAGACTAATATTTTGATAATTTTAGCTTACCTTCCTTGTGGTAGTCTTGTTATCACTTCTAGTCCATCGAAGACCAAAGGGGAGTGTGTGAACCTACCAAATCACATTGAGGTAGATTCATTGGGGCACATTTACTTACCCGATCCATTCGCGTTCCAGCGGCGACGAGTGTTCGGGTCTTCCGGCGATTCATGAAGGTCTTGCGCCCGATGTCCACCAGGTGTCGCTGCTGCGCCGAGGTCCGCCGAGTTGCGTCGGAGTTCACTGATCTCTTCCTGGTGCATGTAAGTATGGCGCGTGCGACCAATTTTTTTTAAATGCAGCGGTTTTTCCGAATCCGTCGAGTTTTCGTTCGGCCACGCCCCCCGATTTCCGTCGCGTGCATGCCAGCGCCGATGCGCCACAATCCCGGGGCAATTCAGGGAAAATTGGCGCAAAACGGAAATATTCGGGTAACACGTCGGGAAAACGCGAATCGGGCCCTTAGTAAATGACCCCCATTATGTCTTCATTATGCCAGTTTTTTGGTGGAGAAGGCACATAAATCTCCCGTTCCCCTACACTTTTCCTGTTTCCCAAGATGCATGCCACTTTGGGCGTGATGGGGGCGGGGAGCAGGACAGGCAAATATTTAGTATAGACTATAGCAAAAAAACTCTACTGGTCCGAACTGGCAGAGTTTGCACCCATATTTACTAAGAGACCGAAGCCTCTTAGTAGATACAGGGGTTGGGCTTTAACACCAATGTTCAAAACAGCAGTCTTAATGAATTCCCCCATTGCATACAGAGTAGCCTGAGATATTGGAGGCTATTTTACATGCATGGGGACTAAAACAAAAAGATTCACCGGAACACTGGGTATTTTTACTATACATAATGCATTTTTTTTTGTGAAAAAGGAGATGGATACCCCTGATGAATCTTTGGAAAGGGCTTCTCCACTTCGCCACTACTTCTTAGAATGGATCCCTGGCAATAAGTTGATCACAAGGGTGGGGGGGGGACTTATCAATGTGTAGAACATTAGACCAGCACTGAGTATGATTATGCTGCCCCAGATATATCATTGTGCTGATGGTGGATGATAAATCTGGAGAAGTATAAGACTGTCAAGTTATACATTACACCAACTATTAATTGGTCTAGTTTGCTCCGCCAAAATACACATTTTGGAACGCCGACTTATCCCGACAAGGCCATGTTAGAAGTTTCTCTAGGTCATGGTCCCTTTTCACACAGATCAGAAAAATGCCTAAAAATGATTTGAAACCCTTGTTAAATGTAGCTCAAGGTATTTCAAATTTCCAAATTCTGGCATAGCTTGATAAATAGATTTTACCACATATTCTTCTATACCATATTTCTACTATATTATTAGTATCTGTTTTCACATCACATCTGAACATTCCCCTATAGCAGTGATGGCAAACCTATGGCACGGGTGCCAGAGGCGGCACTCAGAGGCCTTACTGTGGGCACTTGGGCCATCGCCCCAGCGCACCAGACAAGACTCAAAGAATCTTCCTGGAGTTCCAAGTCACTTAAAAGATGCTGCTTTCAGTCATATTTTGATACTTGCTTCTCTACTTAGAACTGTCGGAAGAGGGAAAATGAGTAGATGGGCCGAATTATCTTTGGAGGACCTCCTGCTGGCCCCACGATTCTCTGTGTACAAAGGGACACTGGAAGGAAGCTAAAATGATGCCAATTTTTATTTTTCTACTGTGTTGCTGTCCTCAGGAGGCCAATATGATTGAAAGTTGTTGAAGAACAGGGAGCAATAAGTTACTGCTTTAATTTTTGGTTGGCACCTCGCGATAAATAAGGGGAGTTTGGGTTGCAGTTTGGGCACTCAGTCGCTAAAAGGTTCGCCATCACTGCCCTATAGGATGTCCATAAATGGAGGTTCTAAAGTGGGCAACTATAACTTATGAGAATTCTAGAATGTAGGTTAACCTGAGACAGTTTCCTTTTCTATAAATTGTGTAGGCAGTCCTCAGATTTATTCCTTTTTTCAACTGTGTTTATAGTTTTTTTTTAATAGTATAAAACAAAATCCAGGGTTTGGGTCAATGAAACAAACAATAGGTCAAAAGACCTGGTGGGATTTGGGAGTGAAGTCATTTACCATAGTAAATGAGCCCCATTGATTGAAACTGTGCGGCTTCTGAATGTTCTAGTTATTACGTATAGACACAATCATAAATGAGTTCAACTGCAAATCAAATACTGTAAAGGCTTGAAGAGTTGAGTAAAACAGGATACGATCTCCTCAACCTGTCCTTGTATTCGGATAAAATATACGGAAACATTTGGCATATTAACCCCTAACAACAATCATAGAAAATACTCACTTTGAAGGAACAGGTAGAAAGTAATGTAAATCCACATGACTATGATGAGGCGCCCTGAGGTTTTGCTGTTCTGTAAACCGTAGTAGATGCAGTTGAGATGAACACGTGTAACCACCTCCTTCCTGGTGTCATACAACACCTTTTCCCCTTTGATTTTTTTATATCTTTGTAGAAGTACACATCTATTTTCTGCTACATTGCTATTCAGGTTTCCGTATAAAAAGGGCTGTTACTGCTTAGGAATTAAAGGGTATGATCACAGAGATGTTGTTATAGCTCCCACGTATCTAAAATGAATATGTAAACAGCCTTTATTATAGACCGATTTTTGTGTTTAAAGACCTAGGTTTCCTCATGGTAACAGATTACAAATACTTGTTTGTGTTAGGAAGGTCCGAGAGGACCGGTCGCTTCCCGTCCATGGCAATCAAGAAGAGGACCTGCTGGAAGCATCGGAAAGGTGAGTGCAGAGTGCCAATGGCATATTGGGGGCAGGGGGCTGGCTATATACCTGGGGGGCTGAGGGCTGGATATATACTAGGGGACAAGGGCTGGAAAGCTACATACAAAAGGGATATTGGCTGGCAGGCTATATACTGGGGACAGGGGGCTGGCTATATACTGGGGGGCTGAGGGCTGGATATATACTATGGGGCAAGGGCTGGAAAGCTACATACTAAGGGATATGGGCTGGCAGGCTATATGCTGGGGGCAGGCTGGCCATACACTGGGGGACATTGGCGGGCTGGCTTGCAATACACTAGGGGGCTTGGGCTGGCTATATACTACTGGGGTCTGGTTGGTTTGCAGGCTATATACTGGGGGGAGGCTTTGACCAATGCATTTCCCACCCTGGGCTTATAGACAATAGCCATTTTTTTGTGTTAAAATTAGATACCTCGGCTTATACCCGTGTCAGATTATACTCAAGCATATATATGCAAGATTAATAGTCAGTACTTTCCATCCTGTGGCTAGAGTCTATGGATAAACCTTAGGTAAAGCTACAAGTGTAGAGCTTCATTGTGGTTACTGAAAAAGCTGTTGACCTCTTTAGGTGGAATCATAAAAATTATTAAAGGGAACCTATTGGTAAGGACCTAATTTTCCCTAAAGATAGACTGCAGTAGACCATTAAACCTAAATTACAAAAATGCCGTTCTGCCTTCTCTGAGCATTTGCATTACAATACAATTGTGTGTTTTAACTTACCTGGCTCCTTAACAAAATCCTCTGGCGAGTCCCAGTCCACAGGAATACATAGACATAGACACTGAGCTGTCAAATCAAAAGAAGGAGGTGGGCAGGCTGGAGAAACATGACACTTCTATTCAGAATTTGACTCTTTGTCCACTCATTTGCATATCAGAAAAACGGCTGTAATAAAGGTACGGTGCCTCAGTAGAAAGTGTCGAAAAGTCAGTAGGAAAAAGTACAAAATATATCTAACCAAAAAAAATCTTTGCAACAATATTGGGGACTTCATTCTACAATCAGTAAATGAGTTACTGACAAGCCAACTTTAGAGGGAGGGATCCAGCAGCTGAACCAACAGCAAAGTCATAGTTAGGAAATTATGGGAAGTATATTATTTTATCTATTATTTATCATATTATTATTTTCCATATAATATCTTTAACCTAAAAAGGGAAATTACATCTGCAAGCTCTAGAACATAGTTATGATTAAAATCGTACCAGTTTTCATGTACCCTGCATTTAGTTTTTATTTCCTGCAAGTTATTTGAGGCAAAGAGTGTAATTCCCATAAAGCCTTGCACTGTGGGCTTTGTGAAGTGAGCTCCTCCTGCTTCTCAGCTCTTCCAATGCTACATGGTCAATAAAAATTTCCAGCACAGGCAGAGTATAGTACAGTGGTTCACCGTTTTCTACATGATATCCACATACTTGTACACATCTTTCATGTCAGGCACATAACCCAATTTAAATATTTGCAGTTTGGCAAGAACAAAGATAATTGTCTGTCAGCTGCTACAGACGACCTTTATAGGGATTAGTAAAATTAGTGCTGTTGTGGTTACAGTGTAGTTGAAACCGGAAGCCAAATAGATTACGGTATGTAGTTACTTTCAGAACCTTATTCTACAATACCACATAAAACAATGCATAAAAACGTATAATAAACACATATTTATAAATACCTGTAAAACACCTATAAAATATCAATAAATTTATCAATGAGTTGATACCGGAATACTGGCGTGCAGATCTATAAAAATATAAATATATAGAAAAAAAACCTCTGCGGTAATACACAAAAAATATACATATATATATATTATACATAATATCTCATAGAATCCTTTTTATATGTGACTGGTTGGATTATCATATGTATCAGCTCACTTATCATCATACTGACGTCAGCTGCGGATCATCTTCCCGCCAAGAGCAGAGGTTTATAAGTCAGACATCCCTGTTATAGTGTATGCTTCATGTAACCGGGTCGGGCTCGAAACGCGTCTTACCCAAGTCAATAAAGAAACTTAAGGGTATATAAAGATTTGATTCTGAGTGGTTGGCTCCAAAATAATCTCCTGGAAAAACACTACCTATCCGTGATTATAGTCTAGGGACGGCTATAAAAATAATAAACCTCTTATACCCCCCTCCTCCGGTGTTCCTGTGGAAGTGCCCGTCACTGCTAGAGTCTGTTTGATCCTGTGTATCAGCTATAGCTAAATGATGCTGTCGCAAGTGCAGAGCAGGGGTCAGGATGTCACCGCCGGCCACTAGTAGTGATGGGCACTTCCATTGGTGGCGAGTATACAGTAAGTGGTTTATTATTTTTATAGCCCCCTTGACTATAATGGCAAAAGTTCCTAAGGAGCTAAATTTGAGAGCTTTGGGGATTCAGGGCTAGGCATGTGACAGACACTTCTGTTGGAGAAGTGGAGCATCCGGAGAAGGGGAGTATAAGTGATTCATTATTTTATAGCCCCCCTCCCCCCAGACAACCCCTTTAATCACATACAAGCATCACTGTCCTGTTCATCTTGATTGGACGTGGAAAGGGAAGACCAGGCATCCTTGCCAATCTCATATTCTAAATGTGCAAGAATGACCCACCACTCCGTACATATGGGATCACCACTCTCATGATCAGGTGAGTGGAGGAGTGGTTGTTTAAACAGATGGATCATATTTGATTTGAAACCCAAGCGATGAAACCCTAAAACAAATTAGTAGTTACCGGCTCCATCTACCTTGGCGCTCTGTGAAATCCTACTATGGCAGCACGGTGGCTCAATGGTTAGCGCTTCTGCCTTGCAGCGCTGGGTTCAAGTCCCACCCAGGTCAACATCTGCAAAGAGTTTGTATGTTCTCTCAGTGTTTGCATGGGTTTCCTCCGGGTCATCCGGTTTCCCCCCACACTCCATAAACATACTGGTAGGTTGATTATATTGTGAGCCCCATGGGGACAGGGACTGATTTGGCAAGTTCTGTGCAGCGCTGCGTAATCTGTGTGCACTATATAAATAAAGGAATTATCTCAGACCTGTATGATAGGAAGACGTCCTCCAATTTGCTTGAATCATAGGAAGCCATCCCCCTATTATTGTTCTTATGCTCAAGGCTAGACGCCACGATTTAATCCCTCACACTACAAATATCAGTTTTGATAAAAGTCCTCCAGCTTCACTGAATACAAAGTCCTTTCTTATTAAAGAATTCAAGTTGTAAAAGTCAAAAACTTTATTGAAAAATGTATTTGCATCATCGACTTAAATACCCCATGTACAATTTACTTTATTTTTACAATATTATACATCTCATTGGTCACTCAAGTTTTGGCATAAGAAGTGAAAGTTTTCCAGGAAGGACACGGCTTCTATAGTCTTCAATGTCCATTACCTTTTCACCAAACTCGAAAAAAAAATCAATACAAATAAATAAAGAAAAATTTTTAATAGATTTTCTCATAGATTTTTCTCGCTTATTTATGCTCCCTCCCTTCAAAATTAAATTGACTTTTTCTATGAAATCTCTGCTCACTTCAATCTTTCTAGCTCAATAGACAGAAACTTCCGAGATGTCAAATTTCACAAATGTCTATGGAAAAGTGACTCTCATAGATCCAGGCACTGTGACTGTGGTGATCTTATTTGTTATTCCTGGCCTCTTTCCTCTAAAAACAACTGTTATAATTATGCTGAGTCTGAAGGGTTCTGGAGGGTGTTACCAGAGCCCCACCATGCTGTTGCTTCAAAGGCTGTTATAATGAGCACAGCAGGTCTCCCCCTCATCCTACATCTGCAAGATTATACAGGAAGAGGGAGGAGGAAGAGGCAGTGTAACAGCCTGTGAATCTGCTCTAGTAACAACCCCAGAGCCCTTAAAGTTCATTAGCATAATTATAAAAGTTGCTTTTAGGAGAAAGGAGGCCATGGCTAACAAATATAAGAAGATTACCACAGTCACTGTACCTGAATCTATGTGTAAGTGTTTATCATGTTTGATTCTGATGATAGTTGTTCTTTAAAGCTAGAGATACAGTAGTGCGAAAGACAATAAAAAAAAAATCATGTCTAGTAACTAGTAACATTATTCCCCCAAAATAGGGACATGGACATGTGTTTTTCCATAATAAATGTTCCTTTTTTATTCCTCCTTCAAATGTTTGATGAATAGATTGAAAACTGTTACCATTCCCGATGTTGACACTATCAGCACTGATTGGATACTTTGTAAGCTTGTAAGGACACACCCATCAACTGGTAACACCCAGCTGTCAATTTAATCATACATGTCTTCGGAAAAGCGGAGGTTCTAGGAAAAGATGCTCCAGCACTCTTATACCATGCGGAATACAACACCGAAACGTCAAGTGAGTGGAAAGGTCCTCTTATACTATTTGTGCTAAGCACAGGAACTGGTGGTTACTGAAAATATACAAAAAAAGTTCTTATTTCCTTTGGTGCAACTGTAACAGTAAAGTCCTCCGAGATCTTCTTAGATCTGTTATCTAGAAAACAAAACAATTACAATCTTTGAATTAAATATTATTACAATTTCCCTAGGGAACATTCCTTCATAAATTTGGGGTTACTTAAAGGGCACCTGCCATTTAAATTAACCCACCCAAAATAAATACTTCATACAAAACTAGGATCCGACATCATTGTATCCATAATTATATCCATAAATAGTTCCGTTCCACGGCTGCAATGGTAAAAAATCAGTTTGTAAACTTATATACAACTCACCTGATGTGAGTCCAATGATATTAATGGAGTCCTGCATATTACATTTTACTTGTATTGCCCTGTCTCCTTGTCCTCCTTGACAGGTCTCACTGCTAGGATATGCTGCTGTATGGAACTAGTACATAGGGACCGCCTGCCAATTTTCACATATACAAACATATACAGCTCTGTTTAATTATCATCAGAAAAAGCTATGTCAAATGTATTACAGGGTGCCTTGCTGGAACACAGAGAGAGTTCTGTTACATCATTAAGCACCTCATGTCATGTGACCAGGGTCATGTCATTGAAGGTTCTTTCTTTTACCCAGTAACATTTCCAAAATGTACTCCAGGTATGCATCTGATCACATGAAATCACAGCAGCCTCCATGTATTCATGAGGAGGTAGCATGCTGTGATTTCATATGATCAGATCCATACATGGGGTAGACTTTTACATGTTACTGAGTAAAGGACCTTAGATGACATCACACTCTTCACATGACATGAAGTGCTGAATGGTGAGGAGGCATATGGCATGGGGAGGATTAGATGGGAGGGACTGGCTGAGCAGGACACACCCCTCTGATGCCAGGTTAGAGAACATAAAGTTGATTTTATGGGGATGTGAGGGAAGCAATTTTTAGCTAAAAGAAGGGTGTCAGTTAGTTAATAGGGCTCTATGGGAACCTGTCACTAGCTGTATATGTGCAAAATGTGGTTACAAATTCCCTTTAAGTGGCACAACTTAAAGACCTATACAAAGTGGTCTGGGACCAGCAGCTTTAAGCCATGTCTCCGTATATACAGAACAACCAGCTTTTTGATAAAACTCAACTGCAGATTATTTCCTTGCAAAACAGAAATGTATATACTGTATATCTACAGCTGTGGTCTGCTAATGGGTTATAATGTAACGTGCTTTGATCTAAGGAAAGAGGGGGCTTCAAAGGAAGGAGTGAATGGGTGGAGATGGGTTTTATAACATCTTTCAAGGTTATGAGATCTGTATCTCTACTGAACAAGATAAAAAAAAAAAAAAAAAACACTTAATATGCAATAAATTTTATATTTTCCCACACCGTTATCTTTCCTCTGCGTTGACCTCCACTTCCAGCGCTCCACAGTGGCCAAGTCCCAGGTTCCGGTAAGAGAGCGTTCCTCCACTAACCGCACTTTGCCCAGTCCTTCAAGAAGAAACTAACACAAAACAGAATAATAATAAATCTTCATTTATATAACGTCGTCATATTCTGCAAAGGTCGCAAACATCATTTAGAATTAAAAAAAGATGATTTTCATTGCACAAAGTGAACGCTGAATAAAACAAAAAAAAAAAAAAACAAAAAAAGGATCAAAATATCATAGAAATTTGTAGCTATCCCAGAATTGTACCAATGAAAAGTATCCCACAAAAAAATAAGCCCTCAGTCTGCTTTTTAAGGCTAAAAGTAAAAGGATTCTCAGATTCTGCCAATGCAAATAAAATATAGGTACAGATCTTTCTTTGTGAACCCGCGGACCAGAAATGCGCCCTTACACTTTACAAGCTCTCGTCTAAACTAATGCGGAGGTTACGATAACTAAAAATGAACCATGTGTCCCCATTAGCAGCAGTTTGTGTGGTCGGTCTGAGAAGGCCATGGTCTGACAAGCAGATGTGAGGAGACCAGGGTGACCTCACATGCAATATCCTTCTTTCTTTTTAGTAAAATCTATCAGTTTCTTACTTATTACTAGTGATGAGTGGACCCATCAAAATTATAAAAGCCGAACCTGGGACCACCCCCTTCCCACCAGTGACACCAACGATCAGTGCCAGTACCGTTAACTGCTAAAGGGGTTGTCAAGTGATAGCTGAACTGATCGTTGATCTCAGTAATAGGTACAGGCACACACAGGCTGCATCTGCTCTTTACCTCTGGACTCACTACACGCTCCTGGCAGGGAGCCAGGTAATGTGAAATAAACTATTATAAACTACTGTAATCATTCAGAATGCTAACCAGCTGAATGCTAGGATTTTTAAAAATCAGCATAACATAGGCTATTGGAACCTGTCACCAGCTAAAAGTGACATTCCTGGTGACAGGTTTACTTCAAGTGTACATGTCCATGTTGGATTGTAATACTAATAATTCTTTATTTATATAGCGCACACAGATTTGGCAAATGCTGTGCAGCGCTGCGTAAACAGTCCCTGCCCCCAATGGGGCTCACAATCTAATCAACCTACCAGTAAGTTTTGGAGTGTGGGAGGAAACCGGAAGACCCAGAGGAAACCCACACAAACTACCTCCCTACTATACTTTTAATAACAGATAATCCCTGGGTTGATAAGAAAAACATTTTGTGGGTTTATTCAACAAACTTTCCCCCATTATTAAAGAGGCTGTACACTTTCAGCAAATAATTACTATTGTTTGTGTAATGTGTTATACAAGTTAGAAAGCTTCTATGTTTACTTCCAGTGGATAGAAACCTTTCCCTGGTCATGTGATGTCACACAGGTGCACAGCTCGTTATAACACACTGATCTGATTACTCTCTGAGCCATGCACCTGTGTGAAAGCACATGACCAGGGAAAGGTTTCTATCAACTGGAAGGAAGCTTTCAAAAGCGGGACAGCAAGCAGAGATCTAGAAAACCCATGGAAAATTGATACAGATGTTATATTGGAAAACTGTAGAACTTTTCCTTACACAAACCATGAATTATTTGTTGAAAGTGGACAACCCCTTTAAATAACCAGCATCCATCTTTAATAATATTTTCATTAGATTTCCATGAAGCTATAATTTAAGTGGAACTGACCCATGAAAGTCAGGCAATAAAGGTGTGGGGCATTGTGGAATATGCCCTGGTGGATGGGACTAGCAGAAGTTCTAGGTGTGGGGCATTGTGGA
>CM033641.1:22704772-22879405 GCA_019512145.1 Engystomops pustulosus
GGAATGTGGATGAGCCTGGTGGATGGGGAGAGCAGAAGTGGGTGGGGCAATGTGGATTATGCCCGGTGGATGGAGCTAGCAGAAGTTCTAGGTGTGGGGCATTGTGGATATGCCTGGTGGATGGGGCTAGCAGAAGTTCTAGGTGTGGGGCATTGGGAATAGCCCTGTGGATGGGCTAGCAAGTTCTAGGTGTGGGGCAAGTGGATTATGCTCTGGTGGATGGGCTAGCAGAAGTTCTAGGTTGGGATTGTGGATATGCCCTGGTGGATGGGGCTAGCAGAAGTTCTAGGTGTTGGGCATGTGGATGATGTCCTGGTGGATGGGTCTAGCAGAAGTTCTAGGGTGGGCATTGTGATGATGTCCTGGTGGATGGACTAGCAGAAGTTCTAGGTGTGTGGCATTGTGGATGATGTCCTGGTGGATGGGGCTAGCAGAAGTTCTAGGTGTGGGGCATTGTGGATGATGTCCTGGTGGATGGGACTAGCAGAAGTTCTAGGTGTGGGGCATTGTGGATGATGTCCTGGTGGATTGGCTCAGCAAAGTTCAGTGTTGGGCATTGTGGATGATGTCCTGGTGGATGGACTCAGAAGTTCTTTTAGGTGTGGGGCATTGTGGATGATGTCCTGGTGGATGGGGCTAGCAGAAGTTCTAGGTGTGGGGCATTGTGGATGCATTGTCTGGGTGGATTGGATACCAGAGTATCTAGGTGTTGTGGCATGTGGATGATGTCCTGGTGGATGGGCTAGCAGAAGTTCTAGGTGTTGGGGCATTGTGGAGATGTCCTGGTGGATGGGACTAGCAGAAGTTCTAGGTGTGGGCATTGTGGATGATGTCCGCGTGGATGGGGCTAGCAGAAGTTTCTAGGTGTGGCATTGTGGATGATTCCTGGGGATGGGCTAGCAGAAGTTCTAGGTGTGGGCATTGTGGATGATTCTGGTGGATGGACTAGCAGAAGTTCTAGGTGTTGGGCATTGTGGATTAGCCCTGGTGGATGGGGCTAGCAGAGTTAGGTGTGGGCATTGTGGATTATGCCCTGTTGGATGGGGCTAGCGAAGTTCTAGGTGTGGGGCATTGTGGATGATGTCCTGTGGATGGGGCTAGCAGAAGTTTCTAGGTGTGGGGCGATTGTGGATGATGTGGGGCATGTTGGATGGCTGGCAGCAAGTTCTAGCTGGGCATTGTGGATGATGTCCTGTGGATGGGACTAGCAGAATTTCTAGGATTAGATAGATATATTATCACTGAAAGGCTAGACTGTCATGGAGATATTCGTGCAGAATGTATACAGGCAGGGTCTAAGATTTGGGGTTTTGCACTGTACACAGACTCCTCCTGCTGCTCTGGTGAAATTGGAAACTGCTCGGCAGATTGCAGGACACATTAATGGATGTAGTCCTGTCGTATCTGCATAGTTTACATGTGTGGAAGTTCTGCTGAAGGTCTCCTTTTGCATTGAAGTGAATTTCCCTGTTTTTTTTGTTACTCTTAAGCACTGCACAGATGGTTTATTTGGCTTTTGTGGAGGTAATGTATGGATGGGGAGTATCTGCAATACTTCTGGGTGACCGTACTATAGTGCATTGAGTCTTCTTCCCTTTGAGGGGGCGCTACTGCCCACTCACAGGCAGGTATCAGGATATAAATTTTGGGTGTTAAGCAGTGGGGGTACTAGAAGTGTAGGGACAGAGTGGGAATTGTGATCCCCCGTGTTGATAGACCCTTTATACTCCGAACCTGAGGTTTATGGTAGTGGGTTTTGGAGAGGATGGGGTCCTGGTCCGCTTCATAGAGGTGATGATTCTTAATAGTTACTCGGCTAAAATCTGTATCGCTCTGTGTTTTAGCTGGGAAGGAAAATAGAAAGAGTAAAAACAAGAACAGATCACTTTTTATTAGGTTTTTACACGACCTTCCTGTATAAGAACAGTACCATATTTTCAGACTATAAGGCGCCCAAAAAATCCTTTGATTTTTTCAGAAATCAAAGGTGCGCCTTATAGTCAGTGCGCCTTTATATGAACCCTACTTACAGAACATAGCGCCTTGAACTGTGCACAAGTCTGCCACCTGCTGGTCAGTTTATCCTTATAATCCGGTGCGCCTTTATTGAACCTAGACGTTTTAGCAGGCATTTATTGATGGTGCGCCTTATAATCCGAAAAATAACGGTAATAAAAGGGGGAGGAGAGTGTCTCTAATTGATTTTTAACGAAACAATGTTATACTATGGAGTAACAATCATAGTAAATAAGAATAGAAAATAGAGTCTATTGATTCCAATTTATATTATTCTACATTATTACAGTATTGATCCAGAGGAAGGACAGAATACCTGCAAGGCTGATGTCAATTGTCCAAAAGAAGGAAACATTCTTCCCCAGCCCTAATATGGAGGTCAGAATAACTCCCAGATCGATTGAAACACTACTGATAACTTCTTGGTCCCTCAGCTCCAAAAAAAAAAAAAAAAAACACAACACAATAAAAAATGTCCAAAGTAGTTTACTCCCATTTTTGAAAACAGCCGACGGATATTGGGCGCCACCATCTTTGCTGTATAAGTGATTCCCTGTGACTGAGGAGCGAGATCATTGCCAATGACAGCCTGGAGCTGTAGACACTGCAGCATTTTCAATCATATGCCAAAACACCAAATACTGCTATTCTGTAATATGGCAGTATATGGTAGGATGATCAGACTCCCAGGGGTGAAGTACCTAGGGGTTAAAAAAATAAAATTAAAAAGAAAAAAAAAAAACACCCTTTCCCTAGAACCACATTAAAAATAAACAATTAAATTCATAGACACATTGGGTATTTGCCACATCCCAAAGTCCTGATCTACCAATATACACAAACGGTTATATCTCCATGCCAGTGAACCCCGTAAAGGAAAAATTGTGTACAAATGTCCAAAAACATTCCCCTTTTGTAATTTTGCAACTCATAAAATGTAATAAAGTGATCAAAAGGTGTTCAGTTCCACAATGGTAAACATTATCACATCCTTGAAAAATGACACCTTGCACAGCTCCATAGTCCATATAGCATCAGAATTTGGCATTTTTTGTTAAAAAAAGTTTTAATTTTTTAAATGAATAAAACTTACATAAATTTGGATTTTGCACCGACTAAAGAAAAAAAGGGGGGTGTCATTTGGGGGCACCTTGAAATCAGAGCCCAAGAAAAATGGTGCAAAGTGTTCTTCATCAAGTTCACTACTGAAATGTGTTTTCCAGCTTCCGTGTACACGGCATGGAAAATGAAATGGGAGGCAATAGGAAAGTTAAAAACGTTACACCAAAAACAAGCCATTATAAAGCTTTGTACACAATACATCTTAAAAAAACTGCAAAAATAAAAAGGCACAAACAAGAAAAACAGCATCGATGGGAAGGGGGTTACTCTTATCCTTCATTTAAACCTATTTGTTTTGTATCACCAAATTTAAAAAATAATAAATCTCTATGTAAGATTCCTGCAGCAGGAGCCTCTCCCTCACAGCAGGACAAGTAGAGTGTTAAGCCCCGCCCCTCGTCATTGTAGACAACTACCCCTTTAGTTGAATGACTGCAGAGATGTGTGTGTGAGCACTGGCCGGGGTGAATATTAGGGACATCATACCCTATGACACATTCTGCATTGCTCTGTGTGGTTTGAAGAGTATTTCCATCAGGAATACTCAGGATCTGAAGGTGATATGGGTGGTTTAAAGTAACGGGAACATCAGCCACTATTTGATTCTAGTTTTTCCACCGTCTGTCAAAATATATTAATACTAGCTCATTAGGAAGTGTGAACATGTTCTCATATAACAAAGAAAAACATTTTTATCCTATTCAGGACCTTTAAGACTGTGCCTATAGGTTAGCAGTAGGTTTTCTACCCTTCTGACACTGCCCAGGCTGTATAACAGTGTAACCAGGGGCGTAAATACAGCAGTAGCAGCTGCTATGGGGCCCGCAGTGTCAGGGGGTCCTTCACATCTGGGTATTGGGATTAGTGTATAACTGGTGTATGTGAATGTGTTTGTAACTCACTGTATTAGCAACACTATTCAGTGTTTGCTATGGGGCCCTGCTTCTCCTGGTTACACCAAGTGTACATCACAATCCTACAGACAGTTGTCACTAGGTCAGAACAATTAGCAAACCATTATAGAATGATGTACAACTCACAATTGCAAATCACCCCCACACACCCACTACCCCCTAACACTCCATTCTACCTATATTTACTACAGTAATATCCACACCCTTAAGACCACTACCCCGATGTCTCCCAGTATACTTTACCTTATTCTCAAAACCCACCCCCAATCATTACTCAGCGGCACCCCTTTCGTGTCCCTAATCCACAATGCCCAACACCTAGAACTTCTGCTAGCCCCATCCACCAGGGCATAATCCACAATGCCCAACACCTAGAACTTCTGCTAGCCCCATCCACCAGAGCATAATCCACATTGCCCCACACCTAGAACTTCTGCTAGCCCCATCCACCAGGAATGTGGATGAGCCTGGTGGATGGGAAACGACAGAAGTCTTTAGTGGTGGGGCAATTGTGGATATGCCCGGTGGATGGACTAGCAGAAGTTCTAGGTGTGGGGCATTGTGGATATGCCTGGTGGATGGGGCTGACAGAAGTTCTAGGTGTGGGGCATTGGGAATAGCCCTGTGGATGGGCTAGCAAGTTCTAGGTGTGGGGCAATGTGGATTATGCTCTGGTGGATGGGGCTAGCAGAAGTTCTAGGTTGGGATTGTGGATATGCCCTGGTGGATGGGGCTAGCAGAAGTTCTAGGTGTTGGGCATGTGGATGATGTCCTGGTGGATGGGTCTAGCAGAAGTTCTAGGGTGGGCATTGTGCTGATGTCCTGGTGGATGGACTAGCAGAAGTTCTAGGGGTGTGGCATTGTGGGAATGATGTCCTGGTGGATGGGGCTAGCGAAGTTTCTAGGTGGGGGGCATTGTGGATGATGTCCTGGTGGATGGCGACTAGCAGAAGTTCTAGGTGTGGGGCATTGTGGATGATTCCTGGTGGATTGGCCGCAAAGTTCAGTGTTGGCATGTGGATGATGTCCTGGGGATGGACTATCAGAAGTTCTTTTAGGTGTGGGGCATTGTGGATGATGTCCTGGTGGATGGGGCTAGCAGAAGTTCTAGGTGTGGGGCATTGTGGATGCATTGTCTGGGTGGATTGGATACCAGAGTACTAGGTGTTGTGGCATTGTGGATGATGTCCTGGGGGATGGGCTAGCAGAAGTCTAGGTGTGGGGCATTGTGGATGATGTCCTGGTGGATGGGACTAGCAGAAGTTCTAGGTGTTGGGCATTGTGGATGATGTCCGCGTGGATGGGCTAGCAGAAGTTTCTAGGGTGTGGCATTGTGGATGATTCCTGGGGATGGGCTAGCAGAAGTTCTAGGTGTGGGCATTGTGGATGATTCCTGGTGGATGGACTAGCAGAAGTTCTAGGTGTTGGGCATTGTGGATTAGCCCTGGTGGAGGGGCTAGCAGAGTTGGTGTGGGCATTGTGGATTATGCCCTGTTGGATGGGGCTAGCGAAGTTCTAGGTGTGGGGCTTGTGGATGATGTCCTGTGGATGGGGCTAGCAGAAGTTTCAGGTGTGGGGCGATTGTGGATGATGTGGGGCATTGTTGGATGGCTGGCAGCAGAGTTCTAGCTGGGCATTGTGGATGATGTCCTGTGGATGGGACTAGCAGAATTTCTAGGATAGATAGATATATTATCACTGAAGGACGGCTAGACTGTCATGGAGATATTCGTGCAGAATGTATACAGGCAGGGGTCTAAGATTGGGGTTTTGCACTGTACACAGACTCCTCTGCGTGCTCTTGTGTGAAATTGGAAAACTGCTCGCAGATTGCAGGACACATAATTGGATGTAGTCTGTCGTATCTGCATAGTTTACATGTGTGGAAGTTCTGCTGAGGTCTCCTTTTGCATTGAAGTGAATTTCCCTGTTTTTTTTGTTACTCTTAAGCACGCACAGATGGTTATTTGGCTTTTGTGGAGGTAATGTATGGATGGGGAGTATCTGCAATACTTCTGGGTGACCGTACTATAGTGCATTGAGTCTTCTTCCCTTTGAGGGGGGCGCTTACTGCCCACTCACAGGCAAGGTATCAGGTTATAAAATTGGGGTGTTAAGCAGTGGGGGTACTAGAAGTGTAGGGACAGAGTGGGAATTGTGATCCCCCGTGTTGATAGACCCTTATACTCCGAACCTGAGGTTTATGGTAGTGGGTTTGGAGAGGATGGGTCCTGGTCCGCTTCATAGAGGTGATGATTCTTAATAGTCTACTCGGCTAAAATCTGTATCGCTCCTGTGTTTTAGCTGGGGAGGAAAATAGAAAGAGTAAAAACAAGAACAGATCACTTTTTAGGTTTACACGACCTTCCTGTATAAGAGAAGTACCATATTTTCGAGATATAAGGCGCCCAAAAAATCCTTTGATTTTTTCAGAAATCAAAGGTGCCGCCTTATAGTCAGTGCGCCTATTAATGACCTACTTACAGAACATAGCGCCTTGAACTGTGCACACAGTCTGCACCTGTGGTCATTATCCTTATAATCCGGTGCGCCTTATTATGAACACTAGACGTTTTAGCAGGCATTTATGATGGTGCCCTTATAATTCGAAAAATACGGTAATAAAAGGGGGAGGGAGAGTGTCTCTAATTGATTTTTAACGAAACAATGTTATACTATGGAGTAACAAATCATAGTAAATAAGAATAGAAAATAGAGTCTATGATTCCAATTTATATTACTTCTACAATTATACAGTATTGATCCAGAGGAAGGAACAGAATACCTGAAGGCTGATGTCAATTGTCCAAAAGAAGGAAACATTCTTCCCCAGCCCTAATATGGAGTGGTAGAATAACTCCCAGGATCGATGAAACACTACTGATACTTCTTGGTGTCCCTCAGCTCCAAAAAAAAAAAAAAAAAACACAACACAATAAAAAATTGTCAAAGTAGTTTTCCCATTTTTGAAAACAGCCGACGAATATTGGGCGCCACCATCTTTGCTGTATAGTGATTCCCTGGACTGAGGACGAGATCTTGCAATGACAGCCTGGAGCTGTAGACACTGAGGCATTTTCAAAATCATATGCCACAAACACCAAAACTGCTATCTGTAATATGGCAGTATATGGTAGGATTGATCAGACTCCTCGGGTGAAGTACCTAGGGGTATAAAAAAATAATAATTAAAAAGATTAAAAAAAAAAACACCTTTCCTAGAACCAATAAAAATAAACAATTAAATTCATAGACACATTGGGTATTGCCACATCCCAAAGTCCTGATTCTACCAATATACACAAACGTGTTAATTGGCAGTGCAGTGTAACCCCGAGTAAAGGAAAAATTGTGTACAAATGTCCCAAAAAACATCCCCTTTTGTAATTTTGCAACTCATAAAATGTAATAAAGTGATCAAAAGGTTGTTCAGTTTCCACAATGGTAAACAACATCACATCCTGTGAAAAAGACACCTTGCACAGCTCCATAGCTCCATATAGCATCAGAATTTGCAGTTTTTTGGTTAAAAAAAGTTTTAATTTTTTAAATGAAATAAAACTTACATAAATTTGGATTTTGCACCGACTCAAAGAAAAAAGGGGGTGTCATTTGGGAGGCACCTTGAAATCAGAGCCCATGAGAAAAATGGTGCAAAGTGTTCTTCATCAAGTTCACTACTGAAATGTGTTTTCCAGCGTTCCGTGTACACGGCATGGAAAATGAAATGGGAGGCAATAGGAAAGTTAAAACGTTACACCAAAAACAAGCCATTATAAAGCTTTGTACACAAACATCTTAAAAAAACTGCAAAATAAAAAGGCACACAACAAGAAAAAACAGCATCGATGGGAAGGGGGTTACTCTATCCTTCATTAATACTATTTGTTTGTATCACCAAATTTAAAAAATAATAAATCTCTATGTAAGATTCCGCAGCAGGAGCCTCTCCCCACAGCAGGACAAGTAGAGTGTTAAGCCCGCCCCTCGTCATTGTAGAAATACCCCTTAGTTGTAATGATGCCAGAGATGTGTGTTGTGAGCACTGGCCGGGTGAATATTAGGGACATCACCTACCCTATGACCATTCTGCATTGCTTGTGTGGTTTGAAGAGTATTTCCATCAGGAATACTCAGCGATCTGAAGGTGATATGGTGGTTTAAAGTAACGGGAACATCAGCCACTATTTGATCTAGTTTTTCCACCGTCTGTCAAAATATTATAATACTTAGCTCATTAGGAAGTGTGTGAAACATGTTCTCATATAAACAAAGAAAACATTTGTTATCCTATTCAGGACCTTTAAGACTGTGCCTATAGGTTAGCAGTAGTTTCTACCCTTCTGACACTGCCAGGCTGTATAACAGTGTAACCAGGGGCGTAAATACAGCAGTAGCAGCTGCTATGGGGCCCGCAGTGTCAGGGGTCCTTCACTCTGGGTATTGGGATAGTGTATAATGGTGTTCGTGGGTTTGTAACTCACTGTATTAGCACACACATATTCAGCTGTTTGCTTGGGGCCCTGCTTCTCCTGGTTCACCAAGTTGTACATACAATCCTACAGACAGTTGTCACTAGGTCGAACATTAGCAAACCATTACCTGATGTGGACACCTCCCCCCAATTGCAAATCACCCCCACACACCCACTACCCCCTAACACTCCATTCTACCTATATTTACTACAGTAATATCCACACCCTTAAGACCACTACCCCGATGTCTCCCAGTATACTTTACCTTATTCTCAAAACCCACCCCCAATCATTACTCAGCGGCACCCCTTTCGTGTCCCTAAATGTGGATGATGCCCTGGTGGATGGGGAAGCAGAAGGTGGGTGGGGCAATGTGGATATGCCCTGGTGGATGGACTAGCAGAAGTTCTAGGTGTGGGGCATTGTGGATATGCCCTGGTGGATGGGGCTAGACAGAGTTTAGGTGTGGGGCATTGGGAATAGCCCTGGTGGATGGGGCTAGAGACAAGTTCTAGGTGTGGGGCAATGTGGATTATGCTCTGGTGGATGGGGCTAGCAGAAGTTCTAGGTTGGGATTGTGGATTATGCCCTGGTGGATGGGGCTAGCAGAAGTTTAGGTGTTGGGCATGTGGATGATGTCCTGGTGGATGGTCTAGCAGAAGTTCTAGGGTGGGCATTGTGCTGATGTCCTGGTGGATGGACTAGCAGAAGTTCTAGGTGGTGTGGCATTGTGGGATGATGTCCTGGTGGATGGGGCTAGCGAAGTTTCAGGTGTGGGGGCATTGTGGATGATGTCCTGGTGGATGGGACTAGCAGAAGTTCTAGGTGTGGGGCATTGTGGATGATGTCCTGGTGGATTGGATCGCAGAAGTTCAGGTGTGTGGCATGTGGATGATGTCTGGGGATGGACTATCAGAAGTTCTTTAGGTGTGGGGCATTGTGGATGATGTCCTGGTGGATGGGGCTAGCAGAAGTTCTAGGTGTGGGGCATTGTGGATGCATGTCTGGGTGGAGTTGGATAGCCAGAAGTACTAGGTGTTGTGGCATTGTGGATGATGTCCTGGTGGGATGGGCTAGCAGAAGTTCTAGGTGTGGGGCATTGTGGATGTGTCCTGGTGGATGGGACTAGCAGAAGTTCTAGGTGTGGGCATTGTGGATGATGTCCGGTGGATGGACTAGCAGAAGTTCTAGGGTGTGGCATTGTGGATGATTCCTGGTGGATGGGTAGCAGAAGTTCTAGGTGTGGGCATTGTGGATGAGTTCTGGTGGATGGACTAGCAGAAGTTCTAGGTGTGGGCATTGTGGATTAGCCCTGGTGGATGGGGCTAGCAGAAGTTAGGTGTGGGCATTGTGGATTATGCCCTGGTGGATGGGGCTAGCAGAAGTTCTAGGTGTGGGGCATTGTGGATGATGTCCTGGTGGATGGGGCTAGCAGAAGTTCTAGGTGTGGGGCATTGTGGATGATGTGGGGCATTGTTGGATGGCTGGCAGAGAGTTCTAGGCTGGGGCATTGTGGATGATGTCCTGTTGGATGGGACTAGCAGAATTTCTAGGATAGATAGATATATTATCACTGAAGAGGCTAGACTGTCATGGAGATATTCGTGCAGAATGTATACAGGCAGGGGTCTAAGATTGGGGTTTTGCCACTGTACACAGACTCCTCTGCTGCTCTTGTGTGAAATTGGAAAACTGCTCGCAGATTGCAGGACACATTAATTGGATGTAGTCTGTCGTATCTGCATAGTTTACATGTGTGGAAGTTCTGCTGAAGGTCTCCTTTTGCATTGAAGTGAATTTCCCTGTTTTTTTGTACTCTTAAGCACGCACAGATGGTTTATTTGGCTTTTGTGGAGGTAATGTATGGATGGGGAGTATCTGCAATACTTCTGGGTGACCGTACTATAGTGCATTGAGTTCTTCTTCCCTTGAGGGGGGCGCTACTGCCCATCACAGGCAGGTATTCAGGTATAAATTGGGTGGTTAAGCAGTGGGGGTACTAGAAGTGTAGGGACAGAGTGGGAATTGTGATCCCCCTGTGTTGGATAGACCCTTATACTCCGAACCTGAGGTTTATGGTAGTGGGTTTGGAGAGGATGGGGTCCTGGTCCGCTTCATAGAGGTGATGATTCTTAAAGTACTCGGCTAAAATCTGTATCGCTCTGTGTTTTAGCTGGGGAAGGAAAATAGAAAGAGTAAAAACAAGAACAGATCACTTTTTTAGGTTTTTACACGACCTTCCTGTATAAGACAGTACCATATTTTCGACATATAAGGCGCCCAAAAAATCCTTTGATTTTTTCAGAAATCAAAGGTGCGCCTTATAGTCCAGTGCGCCTATTAAGACCCTACTTACAGAACATAGCTGCCTTAACTGTGCACAAGTCTGCCACCTGCTGGTCATTATCCTTATAATCCGGTGCGCCTTATTATGAACATAGACGTTTTAGCAGGCATTTATGATGGTGCGCCTTATAATTCGAAAAATACGGTAATAAGAAGGGGAGGGGAGGTCTCTAATTGATTTTTAACGAAAACAATGTTATACTATGGAGTAACAAATCATAGTAAATAAGAATAGAAAATAGAGTCTATTGATTCCAACTATATATTCTACAATTATTACAGTATTGATCCAGAGGAAGGAAGAACTACCTGAAGGCTGATGTCAATTGTCCAAAAGAAGGGAAACATTTCTTCCCCAGCCCTAATATGGAGGTCAGAATAACTCCCAGGATCGATTGAAACACTACTGAATAACTTTTGGTCCCTCAGCTCCAAAAAAAAAAAAAAAAAACACAACACAATAAAAAATGTCCAAAGTAGTTCTCCCATTTTTGCGAAAACAGCCGACGGCAATATTGGCGCCACCATCTTTGCTGTTATAGTGATTCCCTGTGACTGAGGAGCGAGATCATTGCAATGACAGCCTGGAGCTGTAGACACTGCCGCATTTTCAATCATATGCAAAACACCAAAACTGCTATTCTGTAATATGGCAGTATATGGTAGGATGATCAGACTCCTCGGGTGAAGTACCTGAGGGGTTAAAAAAATATAATTAAAAAGAAAAAAAAAAAACACTTTCTAGAACCATCATAAAAATAAACAATTAAATTCATAGACACATTGGGTATTGCCACATCCCAAAGTCCTGATCTACCAATATACACAAACGTGTTAATCTGCAGGCAGTGAACCCCGTAGTAAAGGAAAAATTGTGTAAAATGTCCAAAAACTTCCCCTTTTGTAATTTTGCAACTCATAAAGATGAATAAAGTGATCAAAAGGTGTTCAGTTCCACAAATGGTAAACATCATCACATCCTGTGAAAAATGACACCTTGCACGCTCCATACGCTCCATATAGCATCAGAATTTGGCATTTTTTGGTAAAAAAAGGTTTTAATTTTTTAAATGAAATAAAACTTACATAAATTTGGATTTTGCACCGACTCAAAGAATAAAAAGGGGGGTGTCATTTGGGAGGCACCTTGAAATCAGAGCCCATAGAAAATGGTGCAAAAGTGTTCTTCATCAAGTTCACTACTGAAAGTGTTTTCCAGCTCCGTGTACACGGCATGGAAAATGAAATGGGAGGCAAAGGAAGTTAAAACGTTACACCAAAAACAAGCCATTTTAAAGCTTTGTACACAAACATCTTAAAAAAACTGCAAAAATAAAAAGGCACAAACAGAAAAACAGCATCGATGGGAAGGGGGTTACTCTATCCTTCATTTAAACTATTTGTTTTGTATCACAAATTTAAAAAATAAATAAATCTCTATGTAAGATTCCGCAGCAGGAGCCTCTCCCTCACAGCAGGACAAGTAGAGTGTTAAGCCCCGCCCCTCGTCATTGTAGACAATACCCCTTTAGTTGAATGACTGCAGAGATGTGTGTGTGAGCACTGGCCCGGGTGAATATTAGGGACATCATACCCTATGCACCATTCTGCATTTGCTTGTGTGGTTTGAAGAGTATTTCCATCAGGAATACTCAGCGATCTGAAGGTGAATATGGGTGGTTAAAGTAACGGGAACATCAGCCACTATTTGATTCTAGTTTTCCACCGTCTGTCAAAATTTATATAATATAGCTCATTAGGAAGTGTGAACATGTTCTCATATAAACAAAGAAAAACATTTTTATCCTATTCAGGACCTTTAAGACTGTGCCTATAGGTTAGCAGTAGGTTTCTACCTTCGACACTGCCAGGCTGTATAACAGTGTAACCAGGGGCGTAAATACAGCAGTAGCAGCTGCTATGGGGCCCGCAGTGTCAGGGGGTCCTTCTCGGGTATTGGGATAGTGTATAACTGGATGTTGTGGTGTTTGTAACTCACTGTATAGCACACACTATTCAGTGTTTGCTTGGGGCCCTGCTTCTCCTGGTTCACCAAGTTGTACATCAATCCTAGACAGTTGTCATAGGTCAGAACAATTAGCAAACATACCTGATGTGGAACACTCCAACCAATTGCAAATCACCCCCACACACCCACTACCCCCTAACACTCCATTCTACCTATATTTACTACAGTAATATCCACACCCTTAAGACCACTACCCCGATGTCTCCCAGTATACTTTACCTTATTCTCAAAACCCACCCCCAATCATTACTCAGCGGCACCCCTTTCGTGTCCCTACCTGGTGGATGGGGCTAGCAGAAGTTCTAGGTGTGGGGCATTGTGGATTATGCCCTGGTGGATGGGGCTAGCAGAAGTTCTAGGTGTTGGGCATTGTGGATTATGCCCTGGTGGATGGGGCTAGCAGAAGTTCTAGGTGTTGGGCATTGTGGATGATGTCCTGGTGGATGGGGCTAGCAGAAGTTCTAGGTGTGGGGCATTGTGGATGATGTCCTGGTGGATGGGACTAGCAGAAGTTCTAGGGGTGGCATTGTGGATGATGTCCTGGGGATGGTCGCAGAATTCTAGGTGTGGGGCATTGTGGAATGATGTCCGGTGGATGGGACTAGCAGAAGTATGTGTGGGGCATTGTGGATGATGTCCTGGGGGGATGGGACTAGCAGAAGTTCTTAGGCTAATTTAACAGGGTGATGGCATTGTGGATGATGTCCTGGTGGATGGACCAGCAGAAGTTCTAGGTGTTTTTTTTTTTTTTTTTTTTTTTTTTTTCTCTCTCTTTTTTTTTTTTTTTTTTTTTTTTTTTTTTTTTTTTTTTTTTTTTTTTTTTTTTTTTTTGTTTTTTTTTTTTTGTTTCCTTTTTTTTTCTTCTTTTTTTTTTTTTTTTTTTTTTTTTTTTTTTCTTTTTTTTCTTTTTTTTTTTTTGGGGCATTGGGATGATGTCCTGGTGGATGGAGAAGCAGAAGTTCTAGTGTGGGATATTGTTGGATGATGTCTGGGTGGAGGGACTAGCAAAGTTCCTAGGTGTTGTGGGACATGTGGGATGATGTCCTGGTGGGATGGGCTAGCAGAAGGTTCTAGAGTGTGGGGCTAATGTGGGATGATTTCCTGGTGGTCTGGACAGCAAGAAGTTCTAGGTGTGGGGCATTGTTGGATTAGTCCCTGGTGGGATGGGCTAGCAGAGTTCTAGGTGTTTTTTTTTTTGGTGGCATTGGGGATGATGTCCTGGTGGATGGGGCTAGCAGAAGTTCTAGGTGTTGGGCATTGTGGATGATGTCCTGGTGGATGGGTCTAGCAGAAGTTCTAGGTGTGGGGCATTGTGCATGATGTCCTGGTGGATGGGACTAGCAGAAGTTCTAGGTGTGTGGGGCATTGTGGATGATGTCCTGGTGGATGGGACTAGCAGAAGTTCTTAGGCTAATTTAACAGGGTGATGGCATTGTGGATGATGTCCTGGTGGATGGACCAGCAGAAGTTCTAGGTGTTTTTTTTTTTTTTTTTTTTTTTTTTTTCTCTCTCTTTTTTTTTTTTTTTTTTTTTTTTTTTTTTTTTTTTTTTTTTTTTTTTTTTTTTTTTTTGTTTTTTTTTTTTTGTTTCCTTTTTTTTTCTTCTTTTTTTTTTTTTTTTTTTTTTTTTTTTTTTCTTTTTTTTCTTTTTTTTGTGGTGGGGCATTGTGGATGATGTCCTGGTGGATGGGGTAGCAGAAGTTCTAGGTGTGGGGATTGTGGATGATGTCTGGTGGATGGGACTAGCAGAAGTTCTAGGTGTGTGGGCATGTGGATGATGTCCTGGTGGATGGGCTAGCAGAAGTTCTAGAGTGTGGGGCTATGTGGATGTGTCCTGGTGGATGGGACTAGCAGAAGTTCTAGGTGTGGGGCATTGTGGATGATGTCCTGGTGGATGGGACTAGCAGAAGTTCTAGGTGTGTGGCATTGTGGATGATGTCCTGGTGGATGGGACTAGCAGAAGTTCTAGGTGTGGGGCATTGTGGATGATGTCCTGGTGGATGGGACTAGCAGAAGTTCTAGGTGTTGGGCATTGTGGATTATGCCCTGGTGGATGGGGCTAGCAGAAGTTCTAGGTGTTGGGCATTGTGGATATGCCTGTTGGATGGGGCTAGCAGAAGTTCTAGGTGTGGGGCATTGTGGATGATGTCCTGGTGGATGGGGCTAGCAGAAGTTCTAGGTGTGGGGCATTGTGGATGATGTGGGGCATTGTTGGATGGGGCTAGCAGAAGTTCTAGGTCTGGGGCATTGTGGATGATGTCCTGTTGGATGGGACTAGCAGAATTTCTAGGATTAGATAGATATATTTATCACTGAAAGGCTAGACTGTCATGGAGAATATTCGTGCAGAATGTATACAGGCAGGGGTCTAAGATTTGGGGTTTTGCACTGTACACAGACTCCTCCTGCTGCTCTGGTGAAATTGGAAACTGCTCGGCAGATTGCAGGACACATTAATTGGATGTAGTCCTGTCGTATCTGCATAGTTACATGTGTGGAAGTTCTGCTGACAGGTCTCCTTTTGCATTGAAGTGAATTTCCCTGTTTTTTTTGTTACTCTTAAGCACTGCACAGATGGTTTATTTTGGCTTTTGTTGGAGGTAATGTATGGATGGGGAGTATCTGCAATACTTCTGGGTGACCTGTACTATAGTGCATTGAGTCTTCTTCCCTTTGAGGGGGGCGCTACTGCCCCATCACAGGCAGGTATTCAGGTATAAATGGGGTGTTAAGCAGTGGGGGTACTAGAAGTGTAGGGACAGAGTGGGAATTGTGATCCCCCTGTGTTGTATAGACCCTTATACTCCGAACCTTGAGGTTTATGGTAGTGGGTTTGGAGAGGATGGGGTCCTGGTCCGCTTCATAGAGGTGATGTATTCTTAATAGTACTCGGCTAAAATCTGTATCGCTCTGTGTTTTAGCTGGGAAGGAAAATAGAAAGAGTAAAAACAAGAACAGATCACTTTTTATTAGGTTTTTACACGACCTTCCTGTATAAGACAGTACCATATTTTTCAGACTATAAGGCGCCCAAAAAATCCTTTGATTTTTTCAGAAATCAAAGGTGCGCCTTATAGTCCAGTGCGCCTTATATATGAACCCTACTTACAGACAATAGCTGCCTTGAACTGTGCACAAGTCTGCCACCTGCTGGTCATTTATCCTTATAATCCGGTGCGCCTTATATATGAACCTAGACGTTTTAGCAGGCATTTATTGATGGTGCGCCTTATAATCCGAAAAATACGGTAATAAGAAGGGGGAGGGAGTGTCTCTAATTGATTTTTAACGAAACAATGTTATACTATGGAGTAACAATATCATAGTAAATAAGAATAGAAAATAGAGTCTATTGATTCCAACCTATTAATTCTACATTATACAGTATTGATCCAGAGGAAGGCAAGAAATACCTGCAAGGCTGATGTCAATTGTCCAAAAGAAGGGAAACATTTCTTCCCCAGCCCTAATATGGAGGTCAGAATAACTCCCAGGATCGATTGAAACTACTGACTAACTTCTTGTGTCCCTCAGCTCCAAAAAAAAAAAAAAAAAAACACACACACAATAAAAAATGTCCAAAGTAGTTCTCCCATTTTTAGGAAAACAGCCGACGGCATATTGGCGCCACCATCTTTGCTGTTATAGTGATTCCCTGTGACTGAGGAGCGATGATCATTGCCAATGACAGCCTGGAGTCTGTAAGACACTGCAGGCATTTTCAACTCATATGCAAAAACACCAAATACTGCTATTCTGTAATATGGCAGTATATGGTAGGATTGATCAGACTCCCTAGGGGTGAAGTACCCTAGGGGGTCTAAAAAAATAAATTAAAAAGATTTAAAAAAAAAAAAACCCTTTCCCTAGAACTCATATAAAAATAAACAATTAAATTCATAGACACATTGGGTATTGCCACATCCCAAAAGTCCTGATCTACCAATATACACAAACGGTTATATCTGGCAGTGAACCCCGTAAAAGGAAAAATTGTGTACAAATGTCCAAAACATCCCCTTTTGTAATTTTGCAACTCATAAAAATGTAACTAAAAAGTGATCAAAAGGTTGTTCAGTTCCACAAATGGTAAACATCATCACATCCTGTGAAAAATGACACCTTGCACAGCTCCATACGCTCCATATAGCATCAGAATTTGGCATTTTTTTTGGTAAAAAAGGTTTTAATTTTTTAAAATTGAATAAAACTTACATAAATTTGGTATTTTGCACCGACTCAAAGAATAAAAGGGGAGGTGTCATTTGGAGGGCACCTTGAAATCAGAGCCCATTAGAAAATGGTGCAAAAGTGTTTCTTCATCAAGTTCACTACTGAAATGTTTTTCCAGCTTCCGTGTACACGGCATGGAAAATGAAATGGGAGGCAATAGGAAGTAAAACTTGTTACACCAAAAACAAGCCATTATAAAGCTTTGTACACAAATACATCTTAAAAAAACTGCAAAAAATAAAAAGGCACAAACGAAAAACAGCATCGATGGGAAGGGGGTTACTCTTATCCTTTCATTTAAACCTATTTGTTTTGTATCACAAATTTAAAAAATAAATAAATCTCTATGTAAGATTCCCTGCAGCAGGAGCCTCTCCCCTACAGCAGGACAAGTAGAGTGTTAAGCCCCGCCCCTCGTCTATTGTAGACACTACCCCTTTAGTTGAATGACTGCAGAGATGTGTGTGTGAGCACTGGCCGGGGTGAATATTAGGGACATCATACCTCTATGCACATTCTGCATTTGCTCTGTGTGGTTTGAAGAGTATTTCCATCCAGGAATACTCAGGATCTGAAGGTGAATATTGGGTGGTAAAGTAACGGGAACATCAGCCACTATTTGATTCTTAGCTTTTCCACGTCCTGTCAAAATATTAATACATATAAGCTCATTAGGAAGTGTGAACATGTTCTCATAATAACAAAGAAAAACATTTTTATCCTATTCAGGACCTTTAAGACTGTGCCTATAGGTTAGCAGTAGGTTTCTACCCTTCTGACACTGCCCAGGCTGTATAACAGTGTAACCAGGGGCGTAAATACAGCAGTAGCAGCTGCTATGGGGCCCGCAGTGTCAGGGGGTCCTTACATCTGGGATATTGGGAGTGTATATACTGGATTGTATAAATGTATGTGTTTGTAACTCACATGTATTAGCAAACACATATTCAGATGTTTGCTATGGGGCCCTGCTTCTCCTGGTTACACCAAGTGTAACATCACATCCTACAGACAGAGTTGTCAATAGGTTCAGAACAATTAGCAAA
Source organism: Engystomops pustulosus (assembly GCA_019512145.1). Taxonomy (NCBI): domain Eukaryota; kingdom Metazoa; phylum Chordata; class Amphibia; order Anura; family Leptodactylidae; genus Engystomops; species Engystomops pustulosus. The sequence goes on from CM033641.1 coordinate 22,722,953, forward strand.
CAATAAAATGATGTTTACAACTACACAAAATTGCAAAAAAAAAAAAAAAGAAGTAAAAAAAATAAATACTATAAAAAAAAAAAAATAAAAATAAAAAACTTTTGCTCAAATTCTTTGCCCCTTTCTCGTATTGAAATATAAAAATAATTATTCCCTACGGTTGAAGCTGTGATTGAAATTAATTTTTCTTAATAAAAATGTACCTGAAAGTGGACTCATCATCACCACCGGTTTTTGTTCCAAACACAACCCCAACCTCTGGTACAAAGAGTTAGTGACTTCTCTGGATCCCACCATGAGCCAGATGGTGGGCCTGACAACAGATGTATCATCCAGTGTAAGGTTGTAGTTCAGGTCCCACTCCATGTTGTTCCACAATCTTCGATGCAACATAATCTACACAACAAGCACAAAGACTGAATAAAACTACTGCTCGTATCTCCAACAGAGAGTCGTGCAAGGTAAGTGCTTCACATGATACCTCCACTTGACCATTGTCTTGACTGGAGACTCCATGTGATCGTTCAGCTAGGAGGACAAGTCTTGTGGTCTCATCTTCGATATATGCTGTACGGACCATTGGGTAATAGTTCTAAAACATAAAAACAACTTTCATATCAGGTTTACAATAACAGCCATGGTTGCATGGTTGACCCATCGCTGATAAAGATCTTGAGTACTTAGCGGGTTTACTCCTTCCATCCCACCTCTTACCCTAGCGACTAAATTGCTCAAGGTCTTGAATTCCCGTGCTTGCATCTGGTATGCATTGTCATCAGTGAAAATTCTCTTATTGCTCTGAATATTGGTTTGTATTCTGATTATGGCTTCCCGATTGACCTCCAAAGGTCCAACTCTGTACTGCTGCTCTACGGGCCGGCAGGTCAGTGTCTTGTCGTAGCCATCAGGGACTTGGTAGAGTCTGGAGAATATTGCGTAGATGTAACTCTTCTGGTTCTCTTCTCTGTAACAAGAATGATACGTGGGAAGTTCTGATCAGTAATAATCAATAGTGTAGTAACCAATGCTACGTTTCTCGAAGATCCTGGTTGGTCCTATCCCCTGTCCGATCTCTCGGTCGGTCCTATTCTCCCAAACTGTGGACCAAATTCTCACCCTTTTCTTTTCTTCCAGTTCAGGAGAACAATGGATCCCACGAGGAACATATACAAGGTTACTCTGTCCTGTATAGCCCATAAAGGCACCATATACAATCCATTACCTGTAAAAGTACTGTCGGACTTCTGTCACGAGTTTCCCGGACACAATCTCCAGTCCTACAGACTTTGATACATGAGCAGCATTTCCATCAGAATAAAACATATAGTTGTCAGATATTGGACCGGCACCGGTATCTCCATTTGCATGGTACTCCATAAAATTCTGACTTATTGGGAGGGTGATGTTTCTCTCTCTGCAAGAAACGGTTCAAAAAAGTGATTTTCTCAAAAGGAGCCTAACATAACATTTGAGGATGTATCCAAGATGGCAACAAAACATCAAATGTACAACCAAATGTCTTATGCACTGATGATTACATGTACTGACGGCTAAGGACCCAACTTTGAGACAACTATAGAAGGTAAGGTACATGTCTGGGTTAGGACCGAGCTGCCGATCAGAGGACACCGAGCCTAAAGTTGGGGTCCGCTCATCTCTAGTCTTGACACAAGCATCTTACCGATCCGTTATGCTGACTAGCAGGTTAGTGCTGAGGTCTATCCATAGAGTGTAGCAGTCATTAGACAAAGGCATCGTCCTGATCTTGTTGGGTTTTTTGGTGCTTCCTGTTGATTGCCTCATAAATTTGATCTGTCTTCCCACAGTGATGGTCTCCCCGCTGGGCTCCACATTATCAGTCTTCAACAAATACCTCCGGTAGGCAAGACCCGGGAGCGTAACAAGTACATACAAGTCAAAAGCATGTCCGGGATCACTGGAGTTATGCATCTAAAACATAATGATAAAAGGGAATGAAATGAACTTTGCTGATGCAACATTTATTAGCACAAAAAAGAACCATCCCCACATTACACCAGAAACTGCTAAAGACTGAGATTTAAAGGACACCTGTCATCAGGTCTCTGCCACTAGTCCTGTCACTACTACCTGTTGGAGAAGCTCACAAGGATCCATCACAGCCTTTATCTAGTTATTTCATACATTAATCATTGTAAAATCATCTATTCTTTACTATGTAAATGAGGCTGGTCACATGGTCAGAGGCAGTGATGTCACCCCTGTTACCCCTCCCCTCTCCTCCCCCTGCTCATGTCTGTGTGTAATGTATAGTAAAGCATTGCTAGTGTGTGTGCTGCATCTGCTGACATGCTGCATCCTCCTAATATACAGGTGAGAGACACAGACATCAGCTACACATGAATCTGACATGTTCTGCTGTAACATGGCTGCCTGGAGCTGTTGTATCTCTCCTATATACACACACATGCACACACAGGCTGCAGGGGGCGTGGCCACCAGCACCAGGAAGCATATCATTATACAGCCTCACATCATTATACAGGCTGTCAGTCAAGCACTGGGGGTGTGGCTGTACCTCCCACTCATGAATAGAGTGGACAGCTTGAATATGCTAATGCTTCATTGGACATTTCACAGGTCATTTGCATACAGCTTTAGGACCTCATTGCTTAGGTTTACAGGCATGTAGAGGGACAATGAAGGGATAGAGGCAATGCTCTCTAATGGCAGAATATGAAAATATATTTAGTTTAGGGGGATTATTTTGCATGACGGGTTCTCTTTAAAGTACTGTATATACTTGAGTATAAGCCAAGTTTTTCAGCACAAAAAATGTGCTGAAAAATCCTCACTCAGCTTATACTATAAAAAATAAAAAACACCTCTTTACTCACCTTTATGACGCCCCTGCAGGTCCTCTTCTGTTTTCTGAAACTCCAGCTCCATCTTCGGGTCCCTGCTACATCGTACACATCATGATGTCGTCTATATACTAAGGGGGCAGGCACTAGCTGTATACTGGGGAGCAGTGGCTACTGGCTATGTAGGCTGTGACTAACGCATTTCCCACTCTAGGCTTATACTCGAATCAATAGGTTTTCCCAGTTTTTGCGTTAAAATTAGGTACTTTGGCTTATACTCGAGTATATACAATATAAATCTCCCTACTGCAGACTTCAGGATACAACTTGCGAGAATTGCTCATTCAGTTTTCTTTTAAATTTTAGAATTTTTTTTATGCAGCCCTGTCCGGAACTTTCATTGCCAAGTTGAAGAGCTAGCTGCTGTGACTCCCTGATCCCCCTCCCTCCTCCATAGAGTTTGCATGTAATTTGACACCTCACCGAGTTTCTGTCTTGTTGCATGTAAGGTAGACTTCACAGAAATTACAGAGTGAAAAGCAAAGCGGAGGAAAAGATGGAAGATGATAAGAGCCAAAGTGAATGGACCAGGAAAAACTGCTCTGAAATATTACAAGGCACCCCCTGAAGAAGCGTGGGCGAAACGCGCGTTGGGGAGTCTGAGAGGCAGCCATAGACCGCGTGACATGGGTAGGACACTCAATATACCCCACAATGTGGTCATGTGGGTTTGTCCGGTCTGACTTATTGTTTGGAATTCCTTTGTCATATAAATTATTTTATGACAATACAATTTTGTGTTGTTTTATGTATTAAATAAAGATATTGATTTTCTAGTTTTACTAAAGAACGTTGTAACTCCGTTTTTTGTGGTATTATATTCGCTATGGTGGAGTAGTTCTACACTCCGAATGTGGAGGGCTATATGCCGAGCCCCTAATCTCAGCAATATGAAGATAAGGTATTTAAAGTTTTGTGTAGGGTAAGAGTTCACCTAACAAAGACTTTCCCAATTAAGGCTGCCTTACAGGCATATGGAGACTCATTAATCCTCCACTAGGGAATTCTGGGAAATTATGCAATTAAGTTTTCCAGGATGGGATAAGGAAATCCACACCTCTTTTATCTACCTTGTAAGGGTGCGGTCACAAGTCGCGTTTACTGCATGCGTTTAAAAACGCATTGCTACAACTGAAGGGAGATTTGCCTAATTAAACAGCTGTTAACACCTGCATTTACAAAACGCATGCGTTAACAATGCATTAACAACCGCGTTTTGTAAACGCAAGTGTTAACAGCTGTTTAATTAGGCAAATCTCCCTTCAGTTGCAGCAATGCGTTTTTAAACGCATGCAGTAAACGCGACTTGCGACTTGTTGAAGTCATTATATAATAGTAGCAGCAAAGTAGCGGAGATTTAACCCCTTAGTGACACAACCTAAAAAGGCTCTAGTGACCGGATTTCGATTGTGCCGTAAGGGCCATAACTTTTAGTTTTTTGCATGCTACCTTAACATTTTTACGTTGTTTTTTTGGGGGGGGACACAGAGCAAATTAACAAGGTAATAAAAGTTTAAACATTTTTTTTTCATTTTTATTTGCGGTTAAAAGTGAGGAAAAAAAAGGCTTTTTTTAGTAATTTATAGTACTTTTTTAAAATTTTAACTCAAAATGAACATCATTAATGAATTCTCTATTTAGTTTCAGGTGTTTTGATATATTGGGGCAGATTTACTTACCCAGTCCCGTCGCGATCCCGTGGTGCGCTGTCCGTCGAGGATACGGGTCCGGCACGATTCACTAAGATCGTGCATCTGTGTTCCTGCATGTGTCGCTTCCCCGCTCAGATCCACCGGAGTTCACCTGCTTCTTCCTGGTGCATTTGAGTGCGCTTTTTTAAATTCCGCGCTTAGTCCGAATCCGTCGGGTTGTCCGACGTGCCCCCCGATTTCTGTTGCGTGCAAGCCGGCACCAATGCGCCGAAATCCGATCACGTGCGCCAAAATCCCGACGCGAAACCCAACGAAAGTGCGGCGTTCGGACCCTTAGTAAATGAGCCCCATAATAGGTATATTCTCAGGCAAAACCGGTGACTACGGCGATGCTTTTTGTATTGTAGCAGGGTTTTTTATTAAATGGGGAAATGTCATTCTATTTTTATGAATATTTATTAAGATTTTGTGTGTGTGTGTGTTTTTTTTACTTTATATGTCCCCCAAGACGTCATAAAAGACCTCAGGGGGACATTTTCCCTTTTTTTATTTTACTTTATTTTTTCTCTTTTACATGTTTTCTCCTGTAACTGGGGCATCTATAAGAGCCTCAGTTACGGGGGAAATGACCACCTGTGACTGGTGGTGCTGATCAGAGCTGCACAGGGTCTAATTAGACCCAGCAGCTCCGTTTAACCCCTTTAGACCCAGCGGTCACGTGATCGCCGAGTCTATGGAGCCGGTGGCCTTGCCCGCTCCGCTATGCATTGCGCTCCATCAGCACAATGCTGTGAGAAGCGGAGAAGGGAGTAGCGGTAACGAACAGCTTCTCCCTAGGGTCTACAGATGTCTCTGACACCCGGAGATCTGTTCCTGCGACTAGTTCAGGAGCAGTAGAAAACTGCAGCAATGTCGACTCGGGACCTGCGTCCACTGACATCTAAAGTCATAGGGCGGTCCCAGAGGAGTTAAAGTAAACTAAATAAATTAAAAATCTGCCTAAATAAGAATAACTGCCCATATTATGGCAGTCACTGCATATTAGGAAACCAATACACACAGATACATAGGTCTTCCATCACAAAGTTAGTTCATTATCAATTAAAGCAATAGAGCCATAAACATCAGCAGACGAGGACTGTAGGACTGAGGGTGCGTTCACACGTTGCAGTTAAAACTGCATTGCAGTAATCTCTGAGGTGGTTTTACGTGCAGTTTTGTCAATTTAACAGGTGAAAGACATGAACTGAACGAGTGAATTTGATTTTGAAGGGGAAACCTGCTCCACAAATGTCATTCACCCATTCAGTTCATGTCTTTCACCTGTTCAATTGACAAAACTGCACCTAAAACCACCTCAAAGCTGATTGCGATGCAGTTTTAACTGCAACGTGTGACCGCACCCTGAAATACACAAGTGTTTTACTTAATAAGGAAGTCGCTTAATGTGGTAGGAAGTTGGAAGTCGCCCCTGATGTGACGGACAGGAAACAAACCCAAAAATTATTAGCAGGCTGGCTATACATCTAATGTATTGTAATTGTATATATTATATATATTATATATATATATATATATATATATATATATATATATAACATCCATACCTGTGCTGGCACTAGCTGACCCAGCTCATCATACACTGCTACTACCGAGGCATTCAGCGCCACGCTAATATATGTGGTCAGGTTCCACGCCAGAGGATTATAGACAGTAATATGTAAGAGACCTGCAAGACAGAAGTTTTTCTCTATATTTATTTGATAGCTTTTAAAGTTTTCATTATTCCCATATTATAGTCAGTAGCCGGAATATTGTGTGTACTTACCGTGACTTACCATGTAACACTGCTGTACTGATTCCACAGTGAAAAACTCTTAGTGGCTTAGTTTATATCACACATTACACATTTTATATCCAGAGAATAAGAATACCTTCTTGATGTTCATTTTTCTCGTAGCTGAACTGGTCCATAATGATGGCGTTCATCAATTTCCGTACGCCAGTCATTCCTTGGCATAAGTGTGTTATATACATATCGCCAACCTTTGGAGATTCAGTGCCTGTGATGCCGTCATGATGCTGGACCTATAAAGCAGAACTCAAATATTACGGTATATACATTACTTATTCATATATTGAAAAATCATTGACTATGCCCCGAGTCCAATTAAAGGACAACATCTGAATGAGGATTGTGGCAGCATGCTGTAAAATCTATATCAAAATCAGCAGGACAGACACCTAGGTGAAGCAGTTGCACAGGAGTAGCAAAATATTAGGAATTTTTTTATGAAGACATATCAGGAAGTTGATTACTTGCATAAAGACAGTAACATGAACAGTGCGAAGGTTCTAAGATTCTTTAAAAGGGTTTTTCATACAGGATATTTATCCACAGGATACGGAATAAATATTTGATCAAAAGGTCAGCGAATCAATGCCAGAAGTGGGAATCAACGGGCATCAGCTCATAGAAATCCCATCGAAATCAATTAAGCACAGGACAGATTATGCTGTGCATAGGGCATTCAAATTATTTCTGGCAAAACCCATTTAAAGGAGTTCTACCAATTTTAATTGCTATCCCCTATTCACAGGAAAGGGAAAAACAATGGGGATCATTTACTAAGGGCCCAAATCGCATTTTACCATCGGGTTTCCTGAATATTACCGATTTGCGGCGAATTGACCCGGGTGTGGCGCACGTGATCGGATTGTGGCGCATCGGCGGCGGCATGTATGCGACGGAAATTGGGGGGCTACGGATTAGGAAAAACCGCCGTATTTATAAAAAAAAAAAAAAAAAGTGTCACTTGACACGCACTTACCTGCACCAAGCATAGCTCGGTGAACTCCAGTGAACTCCGGTGGACTTCAGCGCAGCAGCGACACCTGGTGGACATCGGACACACTACCTTAGTGAATCCCGGCCGGACCCGAATCAGCGATTTGCCCCAATGTGATTGATGAGGGTCTGACTGGGGTTCATGTTCTTACTAATGAATGGAGCAGCAGGTCAGGGATGAGGCTCCATAGAATTCTATGGGAGTGTCAGTAACTGTTGAGCACAGTTCTTGGCCATCTCTAGCACTCATGTTGTGAATGGAAGAGATAAGAGTGCTGTGCGCCGTTCTGGTGAGCGGTGAGAGTCCCACCAATCAGATTGTTATCAAATAACATTCAAGTCTCAACATCAGCTTTACCTCGGAGACAGCCCATCTCAGAGCCCGCAGTTGTTCCATCGCCCACATTTTGCACACTACGCCTGATGGATGCTTCATCAGATACTGGGTAAATGCCGACTCCCCAGCATAGAGCAAAGAGCTCGCCCGGCGTGCTACTCCTTTCAAGACATTACGGGATGCATAGAATCCAGTCCAAGCTTGAAATACCTCTAGAAACACACATAGAACAGTCATATGGTCACCAATTAAGATGTGCATCTTCTATACTTACAGCAAAATGTACAGTAAAATCAGCATAGTTTTCATTAACTTCAAAGAAGAGTCTCTATACATATGTACAGATATGGTGTATTAAAGAGGTTGGCCACTCTTTTACATAAGTAGCCCATGTACCATTATCACCTTGTGAAGAATCCGTGAATGTTCATCAAGTGAGTCAGCAGTCCTGCTACTTACTTTTGTACTGTGTGCAGACCCTCCAATTTGCTTAGATTGTGGTGGGTGCCCGCAGCGGAAAGATTCCAGTTGCATAGGTCCAGGAAGATACAATTGAGGAGAGACTGTGAGAATAAAGACACATTGGGGGAAGCCATGAGGACGGCCTAGAGCAGTGAGAGAGAGGAAGCTGTGTATATATGGAGAGGGAAGCATGGGGAGAACAGTGAAAGGCTGAAGCTCTCAAAGGAGGCAAAGCCGCAGAGACATGTCTAATGGAAGAGATTTATTGAAAAGTGGCCAACCCCTTTAATATCTATCCATCTATGGGCAATGTAGTAGTTGGCTACGTACCTGAAGAATAAGGGAGGAAATCCTGACTACCTCGTACTTCCCAGGTCATATTCCTTTTGTATATACTCTGGAAGTAATCCCCCAGTGTAGAATACCGCACAGTCACTCCGAACTCTGGCTTGCTGTTGATATATTCCAGTAATAAATCCATGTTATTAAACTGGACAGAAGAATTGAAGAACTGCTTGTCGCATCCCTGCAACACAAAACAGGAAAATGAGTTAAAGACACAGCAACATAATAAATTAATGATAGAACTTGTGAAAATGTTATACACTTAACACTGCTGTGCTCTTAACTCTCTGCGTTTTGCTACTTCACTGACCCTAGTGTCTGAAAAAACTACTTGAATACTCCAGCAGCCAATCGGAGCAGAGGGGAGGGATGATGAAGAGCACAGCAGTTTGAGGACACACCCAAAGGGCACTTGAAGAAGCTGCATTCCTGGAATATAAATCCATTTTGTAGGATTCCTTCTTGCAATTTTCTCAAAATATTATGAAGGAAATGAAGTGGACAAAGGTCTAATTTACCCAGGGCCACAAGACATCATTGCTCCTAAACCAGGCAGCTCGCATCCGTATATTCTCCACCATGGTTTTTGCATACTGGTGTATGGTGTCACTGGTAACTGGGAGGCTCATGTTGGGATAAATACCGTCCTTTGGTGGATCAGGAAACAAAGCAACTCCATTCCAGTAAAATCCTGATCTAGAAAAGTGAGAGGAACCATAATTATATATTCAACATCACCAGGGTGAAAATGCATAAGGCCTTATCTTTGGTTGTATTTTTAGGCTGCGCATAGACCCATAGAGGTGGATGGAGACAACCTGATATGGTATTTTACTAACCAGTACTGATGAATATAAAGCATGGTGCTTAGGCAGAAAACTTACTACTAGCTGCAGCAGGAGATCTGTGACAATTTCTCTGCTTATTTCGCTCAGCTTCTAATATGCTCTACAGCCACTTCTTTGGGTAGCTGTTATATGATACCTTAGGGCACTGATAATATGTCTTGGGAAACCAAGACAGATTTAGCACCGATTTTAGAGAGATAAAGTGAAATTAAGTGGAAGACCATTTCATCACCAAAAGTGAGGGATGGAGAGGGAAGGGTAAGATGCTCTATTAAGGTAATTAAGAAAGAGCAGTTGGATTTTTGTGTATGGCTATCCTGCTGGGTGTAGCTAGCGGACAGGTCTAGCAGGTGTAGCGTGTCAGGTAGGGTGCCCATGGTCCCAGATTTGTCAAAAAGTGTGTACCTGTTGGAAAATGGCAGATAAGAAGGGGTACAGTAACTGAACTGGTCCATGACGTGAGTAAAGATCTCCTGCTTCTCGGATAAGGAGCGAGAGCCCCGCCAAACAAATTGCAGCTTCTGCAAAAAGAGGAAACAGAGTCAAATCCACACAGTAATTCCTGCTGCAGAACACTTGGGATTTGGGGCTTGTTCTGAAAAAAACATTTCTGGCAATTACAACAAACAAACTAACAAATCACTTGTTTTCCATAGAAGAAACAAGACTAGTTCAGAAGGACAGTCTGGCCCGCAGCCCAGAACTCTACAGAGACCCGCAAGTGGGGGGGACAGAACACTATTTCCTATACATGGAGAATATAGATGTAATATCTTCCTCAGAGGGTTTCACACAATAATAATTAAGAGAAACAAGACTATGAAAACTAGCCACCGGGGGGCAGCGTTCTGACATGTGAAAAATTGCCACAGGTGGCGATATTCTGCACGAATACGAACAGAACGGAACATAAGAGCAAATATATTAAAGTATATCAATTATTAGATACAACAGCAGCCAGCTGAAAAGCTTAAATAAATCATGAGCGGATGTTACAATAAATACAAGTTATACAATAGATGAGAATTCTACGGATAAAAAAAAAAATTCATTAGGTTTGGGCAGATGCTATGTAATAAGACATCAGGATTCAAAAGATGGGAAATAAAAAGGACGATAAACTGAATTCAGGAGAATCGTGAAAATGGACCCCCCACCTATTTTGATGATGGGTTATGAGGGGACGTTATTAATATAAATATCTCAGAAATCCCCTCTTTATAGAAACTGTCAGCAGTTGTCACCATACAAAGTTGCAGGTATTTTCGGTGTGATCATACCTCTACTTAGGTTGTCAGTAGCATCAGGACTATGAATATGTATTCCAGGATTGTAGCTGTACCTGGAGCACTCTGGTACAGGCGTGTGTGAGATCTCTTCACTGAACACAGCACAGCCCCCCTTCTCCCTACTAACTGCTGTAGTATGGATGGAGGAGCTGTGTAGCAGTACATTAAAAGACTTCTACCACCAGGATGAAGGATTGTACACCAAGCACATTGACATACTGGTGTGTGCCACCTCTGGCAGGATCTGCTCTTCTGTAAGCCCCCTATGCCCTTGTTTTTAATGCCTTTTTTTCTGTTAAACCAGATCAGAAGATGCTAAGAGAAGAGCAGATCATGCCGGGAGGGGGGGGGGGGGGTGCATACACCAGTATGTCAGTGTGCTTGGTTTACAATCCTTCATCCTGGTGGTACATATCCTTTAAAGAGATCTCACACACAAGTGCACAAGAGTGTTTCAAGTCCAGCTGCAATCCTTGAATATAAAATGTATTTTTCCATAGCATTTCTGCTACTAACGACACACACAGAGATTACACAGATATCCATGGACGACAATTAATACTGTCGGCAGTCTTGTGTGGTCAACAGTTCACTTTAGAGAGAAACATTTCTATAACAAAATTATAAAGTTTATAACAAAAAAAGGCTTAAAATTGAGAATTTTTTTTAATCTAAAATTCCTTGAGCCTGAGCTTTAACTGACAGTACAGAGCGCTTCCAGCACAGAACTGCGTTATGCTGTTGGTAAAACGATTCCTAAAATCATATATGGAAGTTTGGTTTCTTGCATCACCTTTGTATATAGGTCAGGACATAAATTACAGTCATACATTCATACCTTGGAATCCTGCATGGCAGCTTTACTGTCATAGTCAATGCGAGAAATAAGGTGAGCATTGAATCCAGACATGGCAAATATGGTGGGAGTGGTGGCGGATGCTCCGAAGGGATCCACGTGCCACGAGAACTGTGGTCTTACCCCAAACGTTTCATATAAAAAGCCATGACCCTCTGCGTAGAGAAAGATTAGTTAATAGTAACCCATAAACAATCAATTATTATCTGGTTGTATAAAAGGATAGACCACTGTCAACCAATCAGATCCTGAGATCCTTCACAGAATGAAAGCAACACCCTCATTGGTTGTAAGTGGTGACTACCTCCATGGTGTATGGAGCGGGTACCTGTCAGCTGTAGAATTTGATCGTCTACTGCGGTGACGGCTTCATCGTGCATCACTTGGCCACCGATAATGAACTCCAGACGCCCCTCCTGTACCAGCTGATGGACCTGGGCACAAGAGACGAAATATCAGGGTGAGTTGTGGAAGAAACTACACAGACATGTAAGAGACTGCCAAATGTTATCTTACTCCTATCATAATTAAATCAGAAATATGTACAATAGAAGTTATTATAACCCCAAGTGCATCAATGATACTTGGGCACCCATGACCCATCCAAAAATGGCTTCAAATACCAAATACATTGTACGTTTCCAATTCCAAATTCCATACATCTGCAGCCACCATTAGGGGGAGCTTGAGAGAGACATATCTGTACATAGCTATTCAAAGATGGGTGCAGAAGCTCCACTGGCATCATTTTAACCCCTTGCTCACCTGCTGCTTCTGGAATTCTTCTGCCACCGTATCCCACCACAAGCGGAAAAATTCCTGCTCGACCACAATAAACCTCCGATGCTTCTCCTTCATGAGCTCGGCCACTACGGTGGTGTAGACGTTGCCAGCATAAGCGTGCATGCTCTCCTGAAATCACAATGCTATTCATTTTAGGAACAAGAAATCTGGATTTCTTCCAAAAACACCAGCAATCTCCAAAAATTCCTGTTATTTTCCAAAATTGTTTACTATATTTCAAGCTTAAATTTGGAAGAATTCTGCTTGTTGGCAGAGGATAGAATCCTTAAAGGGGGTTTCCAGTTTCCACAAATAATTGATAGTTGGATAGTTGTGGAATGAAAAGTTATACAATTTTCCAATATACTTTATGTATTGATTCCACATGATTTTCTAGACCTTAATTGTTGTCAATCTATAGGAAGCTTCATGTTTACTTCCAGAGAAAATAAAAAATATGTCCCTGATCATGTGATGTCACACAGGTGCACGGTTCGTTATATGCCTGGTCATGTGATGTCACACAGGTGCATGGCTCATTATAGCCCTGGTCATGCGATGTCACACAGGTGCACGGCTCATAATATCCTTGGTCATGTAATGTCACACAGGTGCACGGCTCATTATATCCCTGGTCATGCGATGTCACACAGGTGTGCTGCTTGTTATATCCCTGGTCATGTGATGTCAGACATATGCACGGATCATTATATTCTTGGTCACGTAATGTCACACAGGTGCAGGACTACACAGCTCTGATTATTGTAACAAGCCTTTCAGTGATGTGACATCACATGACCAGGGACCGCTTTCTACAGGAACCAAACAATGAAGAAGAACAGCAAGCAGAGATCTAGATAACTGTGAGGAATTGATACAGAAAGTATATTGGAAAAATTGTCTAACTTTTCTTTAAACAAACTTTAACAAGGCGGCTCACAGCTGCACATCCATCTCATTACCAGGACTGGTGCTCGCTCTCTGTTAGTATACAATGTTGTGTGACAGCAAGCAGAGTTCTTGAAAATCTCAAAGAACAACATTCTATAACTTTTCATTATACTCAAATGAGATTTATTTACTTAATAGGTCATTACTTCAGTTGCTTCCCCTTAGACCAATTTTGTACAACTTTCATGTCATTGTGGCACCACAAGTCCCAGCAGGACTTGTTATTATATTATATTATATAGCATTTAGGAGGAAACCCCTCATCTGCCTGTGTCATATGATCTTGCTCTGTGTCAGCTGATTTCCCTATCCCACACATCCAATCCAGGAAATAGACAGCAGATCCAGTATATATACTGCACTGTACCTGCACCGTATACACCCAGCCGACGTCCATATGGCTGTGGGGGATGACAAACACCTGGATGGGGTCTGCAGAGATGACAGCTCCAACCAGGGACCACAACAGGAGCTGCAGCTGCAACATTGTACCGACAGAAACTGGAACCAGCTCTGCTACATTGTATCTTATAGGAGTGTACGGCAAGCCAGAGGAGGAAAGAAAGCTCATAGGCGTTTTACTTTCACTATGAGGAAGTAAAGTCTGTGAGGTGAGGGCTGGATATAAGGAGCAAAAGTTCACTCAGTAACAGTCTTTAGTCCACCTTATAGAAGTCATAATGAAAGTATCAATAAAGGGCAACAGATTTTCGGGTAAATTAAGGGTTATTTTAATGTTTTATGTACAATAGACATCATGGTGAAGGACATTCCATCTGGAATAGGCTACACTGAACTATGGAAGAGAACACTGAGGTAACGATGATTAAAAGGTCACTAAATAAGTCACCCTATGGAAGCGGGCGATGCGGGCTCCCTTTATTTGCAAGGGTTTTTTTTTTCTCGAGCCATGTGCAGCAGAATCCCCCAAAATGGATCAAATGCAACTTTTTACACATAACATTGAGGCAAATGAGTGCAAAGTTTCACCGATTTGATACAAATGATAGGAAAAGCAAACTGGGATGGAAATTTTAAGGTTCGTTTTGTTGAGATTTTAACTGTTTGATCATGAGCTTCTCAGTGCACCAGGGGTGTGGTGGTACCTGCCTGTGCTGTGTTTTCTTCTTTGTACAGCTGCCATCAGGGGCGTAACTACAGTGGTAGCAGCCATAGCAGCCGTTATGGGGCCCACAGTGTCAGGGGGCTCTGCATCAGGGGGCTCTGTTACCAAAGGACATCAGATCCGCAGATGATCAGTGGTGACATCACCTGTTCTATCAATATAATGATATCTATATACCTACATCTGTGACCAAAGAACTCTATGCTCAAAATAATCCTAATAACTTGTATGAAGATACAATAGATGCCACTGATGCAAATATAGACTTACAGCCAGGGGAAGGGGGCGTTATGTTCAACAGGGCCAGTATATGCCACTAAATTCCCCAAGCTTTATCCGAATAACGTCATAAAATCAGGAAGACAAGCTTCTCCACTTTTTACAAAGACACAAAGAAACTTATCCAACCAATATGCTAGTTGTGGATTAATGGTCCAGCCCAAGGCCAAATAGATATCTGGGATCAGGGGAGCGAGGGGAAAGCGTACCAAACGTGTTTGGTCTCAACAGAATCTACAGATTCAGTCGGATCCGATGAGACCATAACCCTGATCCCACTACCTAGGAAGCGACCATCAAATTCTTATCATGATAGTGGAGTGTTTCACCTGGTGTCATGCACAGTATAATCTAAGCACTTCTTTATTTTGGCAGTGCATACTTGGACCTTCAAAATACTTTCCTTGTCCTGGACAAAAGCTCCAATGATTATGGGAAAGGTAAATGACCTTGAGCCTTCCCCGTTCAGCTCCATCATTGTGGGACCCTTGGACTTCTTATAGATTCTCTCTTGTCTAGTTCATGGGGATGAGAGCTCACACATGGATGTATCCCCCATTACCATGGATAAGGTGTGTGACGCCCCCCCCCCCCCCCCCCCCCCCCAGTCTGGTGTCCTTTGTTCACAACACAATAGGCACATTTTACAAACATGGTTTTATTGGGTGTATGTTATAAAAATCTGAGGAGTACCAGAATCTTCTCCAGGACACAGACTGCATCTCTGATGGACAGTGGATGGACTCTTCTGGCTCAATTGGGTTGGCTCCCTGAACCTGCAGCCCTGCCCCTTTTACCACCTAGCTCCTCCCATCCCCGTTTCTTTTTAATTATTTTCTCTCTTCTTTTCTTCTGGTCCTTTTATCTCAGCTTTATATACACTGTTATTGGGTTTCTAATCTACTTTTCTTTCTCTTCCTTCATAGAGTGTTGCAAATGAAAAAAAATTCATGTGGATTTCAACTGAGGTCTTCCCCTCACTTTAGGGTTCTCATTGGAATTCTAATTTGTATCTCTTCTGTATACTGCCAAATTGGGGCAGATTTACTTACCCGGTCCAGTCGCGCTCCAGCGGCGCGTTCTCAGAGGAGGATTCGGGTCTTTCGGCGATTCACTAAGGTAGTGTGCCCGATGTCCACCAGGTGTCGCTGCTACGCTGAATTCCGTCAGAGTTCACTGAAGTTCACCGTCCTACCCTGTGTGCAGGTAAGCGCGTGTCAAGCGACACTTTTTTATTTTAAATACAGCGTTTTTTTCCAAATCCGTCAGGTTTTCTTATGGTCACGCCCCCCCATTTCCGTCGCGTGTGTGCCGGCACCAATGCACCATAATCCGATCGCGTGCGCCAAAATCCCAGGGTAATTCAGGGAAAATCGCAGAAAATCTGAAATATTTGGTTAACGCGACGGAAAAACGTGATTCGGGCCCTTAGTAAATGACTCCCATTGTGTTGGGGATGGTCTTTCTTATTGTTCTGTTTCTGTATGAAAAGTATTATAAAAAATAGTATTTATTTTTAAAAAAACAGGGTGGAAAAAGTAGTTTAATCCTTAATAATGTACCATAAGTGTGTGACCTCCCTGTCTGAATGGTATCTAACTCTCTTTTAGTTCCTGAATACTCGCCGGCTGCTCCGTGAAGCATTTCATCCATGCGATGACACATTGTGAATGTGGTGCATTATTAAAAAACAAGAAACAATTAACGTTCATAAAGGGGTTCATGGCCGACCTTGTTATTAGTGATACTCATGTGCCGAGCTGCCTCCAGCGTGTGGGGATAATAGACTCAAATTATCTCTTTCATCTGCTGGCGGCATATAAGAAGTGATTGCCTGAAAGAACAGCTGCAGAAGAGGAAAGAGCACCACAATGGAGCAGCGAGGCGAGGTACAGGAGATCCAGACATGAGCAACGGCAAGAGAATGGGTTACATACAGATGTCATACATCCCTGCACATGATACTCAGATAACAGGCTGTAAGCACATCCCAAATATTAGCAGCCACAACATTCACACACTACATAAAGGGTACACCGGTATATAGGCACTGCACAGTACCAACTCTATACCCCGCTATATAGGCACTGCACAGTAATCATTTCTATAGCCTTGCCCTGTATAAAGACACTGCACAGTATCACTTCTATTCCCCTGAGAATCATGAGGTCTAAGGAACTGCCCAAGGAGCTCAGAGACAAAATTGTGACAGTGCACAGATCTGGCCAAGGTTTCAATCAAATTTATGCACCACTCAAGTTTCCTACGATCACAGTGGCCTCCATAATCCATAAATGGAAAAAGTTTGGGAGGACCACAACTCTACCTCGACCTGGCTGTCCAGCCAAACTAAGCAATTATGAGAGAAGAGCCTTGGTGAAAGAGGAAAAGAGAAATCCCAAGATCACTGTGGCTATTCTCCAGAGATTCAGTAGAGGGATGGGAGAAAGTTCCATAAAATCACTTGCAGTCTCTGCAGTCTCCAGCAGTCGGGGCTTTATAGCCGATGGAAGCCTCTCCTCAGTGCAAGACATATGACAAGCCACAAACAGGGGCTCATTTACTAATGGTTGCATGTTGCACTTTCGCCGGACTTTGCACTTTTTTCTGGGGTTTCAGGTAATGACAGGTATTTAACAGGTGTCTGCAACAGGTGGGATTGTGTCGCATGCGATCGTTTTTTGGCGCAGCTGTGCTGGCTTCCATGGGACACAAATCGGGGGTGCGGGCTGTCAGACGATCTGACTGATTCAGACTGAGCGCAGAATTTAACTATTAAATTGTGTCGAATCCAATGCACTTACATGCACCAGGAAGAAGAAGGTGAACTCTGTCGGACCTGAGCGGGGAAGCGACACATGCAGGATATCAGTGCACGAGTGAATCACGGCACAGTGCATTATCATCGGACAATGCACTTTCAGGGAACTCATTAGGGCAGGTAAGTAAATGTGCCCCACAGTGTGCAAAACACATGAAATAAGATTCTCTGGTCTGATGGGACAAAGATAGAACTTTTTGGTGTTAATTTTAAGTTGTGGAGAAAACCAGTTTCTGCTCATCACCTGCCAAATACAATGCCAACAGTGACACATGGTGGTGGCAGCATCATGCTATGAAGGAAAGATGAATACAGCCAAGTACAGAGATATCCTGGATGAAAACCTCTTCCAGAGCTCTGGACCTTGTACTGGGCTGAACCTTCCTACAATACAATAACCCTAAGTACACAGCTAAAAAAACAAAGCGGAGGCTTCAGAAGATCTCTGTGACCATTCCTGACTGGCCCAACCTGAGTCCGGACCTAAACCCAATTGAGCATCTCTGGAGAGACTTGAAAATGGCTTCCACCAACGTTCACCATCCGACCTGAGGGAACTATCAAGGAAAAGGTAGAGGGTCCCCAAATACAGGTGTGAAAAACTTGTTGCATAATTCCCAAGAAGACTCCTGGTTGCACCAGTGTTTTTATCTAGGACTCCAACAACCCTTTGCAGTTGTAAGGTGATTTCCAAATGAATTGCTATAACAGGGGACAA
This sequence comes from Engystomops pustulosus, assembly GCA_019512145.1. NCBI lineage: Eukaryota > Metazoa > Chordata > Amphibia > Anura > Leptodactylidae > Engystomops > Engystomops pustulosus. Next base: position 22,741,171 of record CM033641.1, read on the forward strand.
AATGGAAGCCAATACTAGGATGAGAGCAAAACCAAGCCACAGACTCTAGTCTCTTAGAAAATGCAACTCACAACTTTATTAGCGTGTGCAGCCGCGTATACAGCAAACAAGAATATTTTACATTGTGGCGTGGAAAGGTGATAGAATAATATAATGCTATAGGCTAGCCTGAATATACTCCCAGAACCTTCCCTTTCCCAAAACATGCAGATGAACTCTAAATATTATTTCTTATACTAAACACTAGGTCTCCAGGGAAACAGAATCTTTTCACTAAATGTCCTGAGAAGTAGGTTTCAAAGGCTCCTCAGTCATCAAAATAAGATAAGCAGAATGGGGTTAGAGTTCACATTAATGAGAAAAAAATAACTTTTTTGATCGAACCAATTGGCTGCAATGAAACATAGAATGAAAAATTGAAAGGGGTCAGAATACTTTCCATACCCACTGTATAACCACTGCACAGTATCACCTCTATTACCCGGTATATAGACACCGCAATTCACCTTTTATATAGACACTGTTGTCTTGTATGTCGACATTGCAAAGTACCGCTACTCTTGCTCTATATAAAGACACTGAACGGTACTTTAATTCTTGTTCTGACAGTGAAAGAGGATGAACTTTCCAACACATTTTTTTTTAATTGAATGCCCTTTATTTTGAGCGGAATCTGTACTGAATATGGAACAGGATTCTATTTTACAGAATGGACTTGTTCAAAAATCCTGTGTGTTTTCCTTGCAGAATAACAATAGTAACAAACAGTACTTATATAGCACCATCATATTCTGTAGCTTTACAAATCATAGGAGACATATACTGATATAATATTACATTACAGAGTACAAACAGTCATATGGAGCAATAGGGGCGAGGGCCCTGATCACAAGAGCTTACAGTCTATGAGGATGAGGGGGTGACACAAGAGCTTACAGTCTATGAGGATGAGGGGGTGACACAAGAGCTTACAGTCTATGAGGATGAGGGGGAGACACAAGAGCTTACAGTCTATGAGGATGAGGGGTGACACAAGAGCTTACAGTCTATGAGGATGAGGGGGTGACACAAGAGCTTACAGTCTATGAGGATGAAGGGGTGACACAAGAGCTTACAGTCTATGGGAGAGGGGGTGACACAATAGCTTACAGTCTAGATGATGAGGGGGTGACAAAGCTTACAGTCTATGATTTAGGGGTGACACAAGAGCTTACAGTCCATGGATGAGGAGAGTGACAAAGAGCTTACAGTCTATGAGGATGAGGGGTTGACACAAGAGCTTACAGTCTATGAGGATGGAGGGTGACCCAAATGCTTACAGTCTATGAGGATGAGGAGTGACACAGAGCTTCACAGTTCTATGAGGATGAGGGGTGACCAAGAGCTACAGTCTATGATGATGGGGGTGACACAAACTTGACAGTCTATAGGATGAGGTGTGACACAGAGCTTACAGTCTAGGTAGGTGACACAATAGCTTCCTGATGACGGGGTGACACAAGAGCTACAGTCTATGAGGATGAGGGGGTGACACAAAGCTTACAGTCTATGAGATGAGGGGTTGACACAAGAGCTTACAGTCCTATGAGGAGAGGGGGTGCACACAGAGCTTACGATCATGAGATGGGGGTGACACAAGAGCTTACAGTCTATGATGGATGAGGGGGGACACAATAGCTTACAGTCTATGAGGATGAGGGGGTCACAAGGAGCTTACAGTCTATGAGGAGAGGTGACCAAGAGCTTACAGTCTATGAGGATGTAGGGGTGACACAAGAGCTACAGTCCATGGGATGAGGATGAGGTGACACAAGAGCTTACAGTTCATGAGGATGAGGGGGTTGACCAAGGTTAAGTCTATGAGGATGAGAGGTGACACAAGAGCTTTACAGTCTATGAGGATGAGGAGTGACACAACAAGGCTTACAGTCTATGAGGATGAGGGGTTGACACAAAGCCTTACAGTCCTATAGGATGAGGGGGTCACACAAGAGCTTACAGTCTATGATGATGAGGGGTGACACAATACTTAAGTCTTAGTAAGTCACAAGGTACTATGGGAGAGGTGACACAAGACTACAGTCTATGAGGATGAGGGTGACACAAAGCTTACAGTCTATGAGGATGAGGGGTGACACAAGAGCTTACAGTCTAGAGGATGAGGGGTGGACACAAGCTTACGGCTATAGTGAGGGGTGACACAAGAGCTACATTCTTGAGGATGAGGTGACACAGAGCTACAGTCATGGATGAGGGTGAACACAAGACTTACAGTCTTGAGGATGAGGGATGACACAAGAGCTTACAGTCTATAGGATAGGGGTGACCAGAGCTTACTCCTAAGGATGGGGTTGACACAAGAGCTTACAGTCTATGAGGATGGGGGGTGACACAAGAGCTTACAGTCTATGAGGATGGAGGGTGACACAAGAGCTTCACAGTCTATGAGGATAGGGGTACACAAGATTATCGTCTATGAGGATGAGGGGTGACACAAGAGCTTACGGTCTATGGTGATGAGGGGTGACACAAGACTTACAGTCTATTGAGGATGGGGGGGTGACACAAGGCCTTACCGTCTATGATGATGAGGGGTGACCAAGAGCTACAGTCTATGAGATAGGGTGCACAAGAGCTTACAGTCTATGAGGATGATGGGGGACACAAAGATTACAGTCTATGAGGATAGGGGGTGGACACAAGAGCTTACAGTCGGAGAGTGACCAAGAGCGATCGAGTGAGGGTACACAAGACTTACAGTCTATGAGGAGAGGTTGACCAAGAGCTTACATTTTCTTGAGATGAGGAGGTGACACAAGAGCTTACGTCTATGAGGATGAGGGGGACCAAGAGCTTACATTCTATGAGGAATGTAGGGGGGTGACACAGAGTCTTCAGTCTATGAGGATTAGGGTGACACAGAGCTTACATCCTATGAGGATGAGGGGGAGACACAGAGCTTACAGTCTATAGATGAGGGGGTGACAACAAGAGCTTACAGTCTATGAGGATTAGGGGGGTGACACAAGAGCTACAGTTCTAATGAGGATGAGGGGTGACACAAAGATATTACAGTCATGGGGATGAGGAGGGGACACGGCTTGACAGTCTTGAGGTATGGGGTGCACAGGGACTTACAGTCTATAGGATGAGGGTGACACAAGAGCTTACACGTCTATGAGGAGGATGAGGGGGTGACACAGAGCTTACGTCTATGGAGGATGACGTTTGACACAAAGACTTACAGTCATAGGATGAGGGGGTGACACAAGATTGCTCATAGTGGCTCTCTCCTGACTGATCCCAATCTTCCCGCTCCTATTTGGGCTTACTGGGATGCTGTAAGAAATGGGGCTACTTGCCTGTAAGGATCCCCCTGAGGCACTCCCGACCAGTAACTGCTGTGGGGTATAGGGGCGGCCTGTCATGGTCAATGTGGCTAGTCCAGGGACACCCCATGATGACAGTTGATTCCATATCTCTATTCTATATTCCGGAGCCGGAATCCAACAGCAGCAACAACAATAGTGCAGGATCTGTCTGGCAGCAGGCTGGGGTGAGGCCTGGATAGCTTCCTCTGATTTGAGGCTGGAGCACACAAAATATTTCCTTGATTCTGGAGCTGGATAAGTCTGTTGCAGCTGTGCAGTGAATGTATGCAGGCTGTCTATCTCTGTCTCCACTACCACTCACTAAACTCCAATTCTGACACCACTTTCTACTACCTTCTACTTCCAGTATCTTTAATATAACCTCTATGCACTCACACTTGGATATGTCTTCAAGCTGTAGGAGCTTGATGGACCAACACATTGCATACTCAGCCTGGTGACTAGATTTTTGGTCAACCAGCCGGTGTTAGACTGCGGCTCGTTGGTGCACCAGATAAGGGGCCTACCATTCATCACCCCAATGGTATATACCCTACTACCCTCCAAATTGAGTTGTTGTCTGATGTAGCTTTGAGGTCCAATATTGGGTCACACCATGGGTCCACCAGACAATCTTCTGGTTCTCGATGGAACATCATACACAGCATTGTGAGAACCAGACTTAACCAACATTGGGGGTTATTTACTAAGGGCCCGATTCGCGTTTTCCCGACGTGTTACCCGAATATTTCCGATTTGCGCCGATTGTACCTGAATTGCCCCGGGATTTTGGCGCACGCGATCGGATTGTGGCGCATCGGCGCCGGCATGCGCCCGACGGAAATCGGGGGGTGTGGCCAAACGAAAACCCGACGTATTCGGAAAAACCGCCGCATTTAAAAACGGAAAATGTGTTGCTCGGGGCGCCGTTACCTTCACTCAGCCCGCCTCGGTGAATTCCGGCGCGTTCAGATGCTTTTCAGCGCAGCAGCGCCACCTGGTGGACGGCGGAGGAACTACCTTATTAAATCCCGGCCGGACCTGAATCCAGCACAGAGAATGTCCCAATGTGTCACCAAGGAGTCTTGGACTAAGAGGAAAAATTTTTTATAACTACAGAAACATCTTAATTCCAAGCCTGTTATTCCAACATTTCCATCTAAATACTTGCATGAAATCCGTTGTCACAGTGATGTGACCTCCCTGGAGGAGCTCTGACTTATGATGATTACAATACTTCAGCTAATGAGCTATTTATATAAAACAAGGTGATTCAAGAACAAGTTGTTGTGATGGAGGATTTGGTGAAGATTCTGGATTAATTAGGCAGAAACTTAACACCTTCAGTGCTGCAAGGCCTTGGTCAGACATGGGGGGTTGTGACATAGTCACATGCTGCTAATAAAAGTTTTTTCTGAAAAATGTGGGATTCTCATGAGAAACTTTGAGGAGGTTATGTGGGTTGGTCACCTAAATGGAGAATGTGACTGCACTGCATATGGAGGCTCTGTATATGTGAGGTTAGGAATGGGACGGTATTTTGTTTCGTGTGGCATATTCTAGGACTTTATTTGGTTGTCCTATCACTATAAAAGTTAAAGGGGTTGGCCACTATCAATAAACTTTACCAGGGTGAGAACAAGACCATAAAAGTTTCACCCATATAGTACATAACCTTGAAAAATTAAGGTAAAACGCACTTGGGAGCGGCGAGTGAACCACCTGTAGCAGGACTCGTGGATGGAGGAGGCTAAGTAATTCCTTGGAATATACTACAATATGTGAAAATGACCTCATAGTGACAAAATAAGGAAAACTAGGAATGCTGGGGTGGTCGAACAGGTACCATCCAATCTTCAGAGCTTTGCTCTGGGGACAGGAACAGGAAGGAAAGATAAGATCTAAATTTTGCTTACCTGAAAATTTATTTTCCTCGAAGTCCAAAGGCAGCACTGATGGGTAAGAGTCTGGAGTCCTAATTATGACAGAAGAACACAATAACAATGTTAATTAACAATAAATCAATTAACCGACTGCCCTATAAGTATCCTAGGAGTCAAGGAAGAGGCGTGTTTTATGCAGCAAAAAAAATTATTTTATTGGGAGGGAATATAATAGTGCTGCCTTTGGACTTCGAGGAAAAGAAATTTTCAGGTAAGCAAAATTTAGATCTTCCTCTCGTCCTACAGGCAGCACTGATGGGATTTAGGTAGCAAATCAAAGGGGGGGACAAATTTTCGAAGCCACCGATACGCCAAAGGCTGAGCCAGCTGAGGAGACATCCAGCCTGTAATGTTTAGCAAAGGTATTAAAGAATCCAGACTGCTGCAGATCTATAGAGAGCATTGCATACTCTGCCCAGGAAGTAGCAGTAGATCTTGTAGAATGAGCCCTAATCTGTAAAGGTGAAGGTTGTCCCAAGGCTCTGTAAGCCATAGAAATACTCTGCTTTATCCATCGAGAGAGAGAGGCTGCAGAGGCCTTCATCCCTTTTCTTGGACCTTGAAATTGGAGAAACAGAGATTCAGATTTTCTAAAAGATTTTGTCTTCTCTAGATAAGTCAAGACGGATCTTCTAACATCCAGAAGATGCAGAACTTGCTGATGAGCATTAGCAGGAGTTGGACACAAAGCTGGAAGATAATATTCCTGATTTAAATTAGAAACTGAGGCCACTTTAGGAATAAACGATGGAACGGTTCTTAGTATGATGCAGTTTGGTCTTATCTGTAAGTATGGCTCTTTGCAGGATAAGGCTTGCAGCTCTGAAATTCTTCTAGCGGTGGAAACAGCAACTAAAAAGAAGGTCTTTCACCTGTATAGGCTCAAAGGGAGGTTCTGTGAGATGATGTAGGAACAAGGCAAGATCCCACTGTGGACATGGTGGTCTAATAGGAGGTTTGATGTTCCTTAAAGCCTTCTCCATACTAAATGATTAGATGAGAATCTATTGTTATTTAAAGCATTGATTGCAGCAAACTGAAGCTTCAATGTAGCCGGTTTTAAACCTTTATCAAGGCCATCCTGTAGAAAAGTAAGAATATCTGAGACTGAAGGTTCAGATACAGAATTATCTGAACACCAGGATGTGAAGACTTTCCAAACTCTACCATAGGACTTAATGGTCGCTGGTCTTCTAGCTGACAACAATGTCTTTATAACTCTGGATGAAAGACCTAGATCTGTTAGGGTCTTCTTCTCAATCTCCAGGCCGTAAGCTGTAGCTTTTGTGGTGATGGATGGAAAAACCCCATCTGTTCCAAGAGATGTGGAACTGCAGGAAGTTTCCAATATTCGCCCTTGGACAACCTCATTACAAGAGGAAACCATACTCTGCGTGGCCAAAATGGTAGGATCAGAATTGCATTCGGTTTCTCTTCTTTGATTTTGTAAAGCATCCTCTGAATGAGCGGTATCGGAGGAAATATGTAAATGAACAGTTGGTCCGGGAAGAGACGGCACCACTGCATATGGTTGGTCGGACCTGTAAAGAGAGCAAACATTGGCAACTTCGAGTTCTTGTTGGGCCATCAGTCTATTTGTGGACAACCGAACCACTGACAATCTTGTTGAAGATAACACTGTTCAGGGACCATTCCCCTGGTCTTAGTTGAGAGCGGCTTAAAATTTCTGCCTGAGTGTTCAGAGACCCTCGAATGTGGACTGCTGACAGACTCTGTAGGTTTTCCCCCGGCCAAGGAGATACTCTTTTGACACAGTTTGATGATGGGTGTCCCCTGCTTGTTTATGTAATAAACCCACATGACAGATTGTCGGTCTGTACCTTCACTTGCTGTTTTTTCAGCTGGGTCTGAAAGAATTTCAGGGCTAAATAAATGGCTTTCAATTCTCTTTATTGAGGACAGAGTCCTGTCTGTGTATTCCATTTTGTCCTGAACCCAGAGATTGCCGAGGTGGGCCCCCCAACCTGGGGATGAGGCATCGTTTGTCAGGATCTGGGTTGAACAAAACGTAAAGATCTCTGGACGCCAAATTCTCTCTCAACCACCAACCGAGGCTGACTCTGGTCTGAGGAGTTAGTACAATCGTTTGTCGAATCCGGCTGGAGATTTGTTCCAAACAGCCAGAATGTTGAGTTGTAGCTGTCTGAAATGTGCCTTTGCCCAAGGAATGCTTCTATTATTGAAGTCATCAGCAACCCAGAACCCTCATGGCTGTTCTGACCGTTGTGCATCTTGTCTTGATAAGGTAGTGCACGGACTGCTTATTTTCAGATTCTCTCCTGAGGAAGATGAATAGTCATACTGCACAGTCGGATAACCCCAGGAACTGAATTCTGGTTGTTGGAATAAGAAGGGATTTTCCCAATTGATTAGGAAACCCAGTTGTTTAGAAGATCGATTGTCATCTGGAAGATGAGTTTCAAGAGAGATTGATTCTCTGCTATAATCAGCCAGTTCTCCAAATAGGGTACGATCTGTATCCCCGAAGTCTCAGTGCAGCCGCCAGAACTATGGGTCTTGGTGAAGACCGAGGGGGCTGATGTAATGCCGAATGCGACAGGAGAACTGTAGTGAAGGTTCTTGAATTGGTCACAATTGCTATTCTCATATTTTCTGTGACCTCTCCCTGATGGGAAGTGAGATAGGCCATCGGCCAGGTCTATTTTGGCCATGTAGTTGCTTTGCTGTAGAATGGCGGTGGCTGATTTTGCATTTGAATGCAATTTTGGTCAAGAATCTGTTTAGATAGCGGAGGTCTATAATTAATCTCCACCTGTTGTTCGGCTTTGGTACAGCAAATATGGCGGAGTACACTCCTTTTCCTCTTTCTGACAAAGGGACTTCTTCTAGAGCTCTTTTTTGGATAAATTCGTGCAACAAGGGAAGGATCTGAGATTTCTCGATTTTTGTACTCAATCTTTCTGGCGGAATCTTGTCGAATTCCAAAGCGTATCCGTTTTTTACTGTGGACAGTACCCAAGCATCAGATGTGATGTCTGTCCATAAGTGAGCGAAGTCTGCCACCCTTGCACCTACTGGAGACAGACCTGGCATGACGTCAGAAGTCAGGCTTCTCGTTTTTTTTTTACTGTGGAAGACAGTTCTGTCTTTAGACTTCTGAACTCCTCTACGTCGGTTACGAAATGCACGAAAAGGTCTTTCCGGTCTTGCTTTTCTAGGTGGAAAGCTCGGTTTTTTGGAGGTACTGGCTACTTGTAGAAAAGAGTTCCCCTTATCTTCACTAAGATTCTTCAACACCTCCTTCAGGTCTTTCCCAAACAAGGAAGATGGGTGGAAGGGAAGTGAACAGAAGTGATGTTTGGAGGCTACATCCCCTGTCCAGGGCTTTATCCACAGGGCACGACGTGCAGAGTTAGCCGTTAGCATGTTCTTAGATACAAGTTTTAAAGAGTCAAGAGAAAAATCACACAGAAAATCGCCTGCAAGTTTAACAGAAGACAAATTCTCATAAATTTCTTCTCTAGGGACTCCATCCAAAATGTCCCGACCAATCTTAAGGTTCGTGCAACAGGGACAGTAGCAAGAGATGCCTTAGCCATGGCTGCTGAGAGCTGATAGCTTCTGCGGAGCATAGCGTCAGCTTTCCTGTCAAGAGGGTCTTTAAGTAATGAAGATTCATCGGCAGGAAAAATAAATTTTTTAGATAGTTTAGCCACTGGAATATCAATCTTGGGAGGCAATTCCCATTCTTCAGATTCTTTAGGGTCGATTTTGTATACTGCTCGAAAACGAGACCCCAAATCAAATCTTTTTTCAGGCTTAGACCAACCCTGTTCAAAGAGGACTTTAAGATCAGGATGACTAGGCAATACTTTGGCTTTTTTTCTGGGAAAATAAAAAAGTGCATCTTGGTTAACAGAGTCATTATGAGACTCATCTGTCTCCATTACACTTTTAACCGCCTTGATCAATTTAGAGGTTTTATCTTTGTGAAACAGAAAAAAATCCTCAGATACATCTGGCCCAGAACCTTCCGATTCAGGGCTATCCCCAGAAATTATCTGGGCTTCTGAGCAGCTACTAGAAGGCACAGATATAGAAGATGATTGCCTATGATGTTTTCTACGTTTATGATGTCTTTTAGACTTCTTTTTCTTTGAACTCATCTCATCAAATACAGCAGACATCTTTTCCTTCATCCACTGAAAAAAGACATCTCCTCCTGAAGTCTGAGCAGGAGCTGCACAAGGGGCACAAACATCATCAGGGCAATCATCCGGTATAGGCTGCTCACAGCTAATACAGTCTCTATGATGAGACTTTCTCCTTCTTTTACCAAGGCTGGATATCTGTAACACAAACAACAAGTGTTAGGACATGCCAAATGAAGGAACAAGGGCACTCATGAAAGGAACAAACCTTAAGCTCAGACTGACTCTGCTGCCTGGCAGGTGCAGAGAGCATACCTGAACAGTACAGCCTTAAAACATTCCCAACAGGAAATGCAATGCACCTGGTCAGAGGCGACACCCGGGCTAACAACCAAATCTTTCTAACATAAGAAAAGGATGCAGGGGACGCGCTGAGCTCTAAGGTTAGCAAGAGCTTTGTTCACAACAATATAGAAACCACCTTACGGTACATTGTAGATGGTGGCTTCAGGAAGGGGGAGATGCGGCAATACAGCAGCTATACCCCAAAGTATTGAGTGCAACACAAATCTGACCTCCACTTCTCTGCTTATTCAAAAGCCGTACCTGAGAATACAGCGGTTCCCGCTTCCAATGGGAGACGCAGTAGGAGGGGAGTTTATCCAGAAACTCCGAAAATACTGGACTTCCGCCACCACGGGGGGAAGGACAGCCTCAGAATGTAGTTTCACCAGGATTGCCACTGGTAAGACATTTGCTTCTACCCTGCTGGACGTGCACCACAGCCCAGGCCTCAGGGGAGCAAGAGGATACTGGCAGTAAACCTAATTAGGACAGAAGAAAAAAACACGCCTCTTCCTTGACTCCTAGGATACTTATAGGGCAGTCGGTTAATTGATTTATTGTTAATTAACATTGTTATTGTGTTCTTCTGTCATAATTAGGACTCCAGACTCTTACCCATCAGTGCTGCCTGTAGGACGAGAGGAAGGACATATTCAAGCGTAGATTGAGGTATAAATTGAGGATTGCAGTAGATGTAATGGAGGTTCACCCTATGACTTTCTTGGTACATGTGCAATGCTCTAGTCCACGTTGTAAAGCAAAAGGCTCCTATGTTGCTTATTACAGGAATTTGAATTATTTGTTGCAAAATGATACTACTAGTTTCATCTCCCACTATTCACACTGGACTGATACAGATTGTTACTGGACTTCATTCACTGCATTCTTCCCTCCTGTTGATATAAGTTTCTTAACACACTGGCAACACTGTTACACCTGTTTCTTGACATAATACTATGGCTGTAAGTAGGCCACCTGATGAAGGCTTCTGTACGAAGCAGAAACGTGTAGTTTATTTAACAACAAGTTCCTATAATAAGCTCCACTTGGACGTGGAGTCTTAAATCTACACAAAATTAGGAAAAGGACAGAGTTGCATTAGGTAGTAGCTATGTTTTCTACTATTGACAACATGCACAAGACTTTACAATACTAAAAAAGAAATTAATTTTCAACTTCTCTCAGTGCACTGGGGGTTAGTCCTGACACTGCTCTGCTCTGTGTGCTCTGTGTTGAATTGTTCCATAGCACTTCCTGAGCTGTTGCAGGTTTCTGTTGTATTTTACATCAGTCATTCAGTGGGAAGACCCCATCATACAGCAGTATCATCGTATATAATGCTGGGAAAAGATACAGATCCATCAAGTCCAACCTTAAACAAATGTTTTTTTCCAATGAAGCTTTTCACTGTGGAGGGCTAAGGGCACAGCAGTGTGAGGAGTGCACTTGGTAAAGCCAGGATTTAAATCCATTTTTCTACTGTCCTTCACACACAAAAATATGGTTACGCAGCTCTCTGGGGTTGCTACCTAACACTACCTGGGGGTGTACAAACTGCTGACAGATTCCCTTTAAGGTAGACAATGGGGGTCATTAACTAAGGGCCCGAATCGCGTTTTTCTGTCGCGTTACCTGAATATTTCCGATTTGCGTCGATTTTCCCTGAATTGCCCCGTGATTTTGGCGCACGCGATCGGATTGTGGCGCATCGGCGCTGGCATGCACGTGACGGAAATAGGGGGCATGGCCGTAAGAAAGCCCGACGGATTCGGAAAAACCGCCGTATTTTTTTTAAAAAAAGTGTCGCTTGACACGCGCTTACCTGCACCCAGCGGAGGACGGTGAACTTCAGTGCACTTCGACAGAAATCAACGCAGCAGCGACACCTAGTGGACATCGGGTGCACTACCTTAGTGAATCGATGGAAGACCCGAATCCTCGACTGAGAACGTGCCGCTGGATCGCGACAGGACCAGGTAAGTAAATTTGCCTCATTATATCACTCAGACCAGTGTAGGTTTTCATCTCATGTTCCTTCCATTTGCTTTGAAGTTTTCCATCCATAGGAGAGAGTACAATGTGCTGCGGACTAGAAAGAACTCGGTGTAGCATATATACTGCTGTGTGCTCAGAATGTATATGATCTACGGACCTGCTGTCACAGACTGTAGAACTGAAGGTCTATGTGGTCTGATGTCTTATGGGATTTTTACCACTCAAAAAAAACAGCAATAACCAAATTGTAGAAAGTATAAAATTTCACACAAAAGAAGTCCACCAATGGTCAGATAACCAAATATACCTGATAAATAGATCACAGTTACCTATATAGAAGGCACCTTCCTCAGAACTAGTCAAGGGATTTACTTACAGACAAGTATTGCACATTATCCAGAGGAATAACAGAGGGCAAGGAACACATACACAGGTATATACAGTACAGACCAAGGTTGGATGCAACCCGGCACAATAACAAAAATGTTAAAAGCATAAAATAGTTTTTCGCCTTGCTTTGTGAAGAGTAGTGACAAAGCAAGGCGAAAAACCATTTTATGCTTTTTACATTTTGTTATTGTTTCCTTTTTTTGTGGTGTTATTTGATTTTGGAAACTATTTATTTAATCTAAAGGGGGTAACATTGTGTCTGTGCCTCCTATTATTTGTATCATTGTTTATAAAGGGATTTTTGCAAAAGCGTTTCTTGATTCTCATTCTACATACATTGCCCCTTATTAAGCTAGAATTTGGAGTGCAGGGCTTGATATATTTCTCACTTAGTTCCTGTACGTTCCTTGAATGGTCATCCCATAGGCCCGGGGTTGTCACTAAAAATTGTTCAAGAAAGCAGTGGTCTTTCATAGGGTAAATGGGAAAGATCTGCCTATAGGGAGGCAGCTTCCAGTATAATGCAAAAAAATTGGAAGGGGGGGGGGGTGGAATTCTTCTTAAAGGAAACCTACCATTTGATGCATTATGAAGCAAACATACCTTGCGAATGCTGTAGCTACACTGATGCAGAAACATATCTTGGTTAATCCCTGAGCTGAGTGGTTTTGCTGAAAAAACAATTATAACATTCAGGACTTTGGGAAAGCTGTATCAGGCTGGCTGCCTAGATCAACACGTTAGACACTGAGCTTGCAATTACAAATGGAGGTTAGTAAAGCATGACTAATCAACCTGAGCTGGAACACTCATGCACAGCAGCTGGGGGATGGTGCAGCAATTGATTATTCTGTCTGGCAGGGAGAAAAGTGATTGCATCATCTTCTCCTGCAGAGAAAAACTCATGCGCTAGGAGAAGCGCTTGACCCAAGCGCTGAAGGAGCCATAGAAGGGAGAGAGCTTCATCTGTTTTATCAGCAAAACCACTCAGCTCAGGGATTAACCAAGATATGATCCTGCATCAGTGTAGCTACAGCAGTCTCAAGGTATGTTTGCTTCATAATGCATCAAATCAAATAGTAGGTTTCCTTTAAAGGGGTGGTCTTCTGGCAAGGTCTCACTGTATGTATATATATACTGTATATATGTATTTTTTTTAAATCACAGAATGTCTGGCTGAAATATTCAGCTGTGAAGTCACTAGTCACTAAAGAAAAATAATAGTGCTAAAATATTTTAATTATTTTATACCCCACCTCCAGTTAAAAGTATACCAAAAAATATACCGTATATACTCGAGTATAGGCCGAGTTTTTTAGCACAACTTTTGTGCTAAAAATTCAACACTCGGCTTATACTCGGGTATACAAAATAATAAACTTACAACTCACCATTCCGATGGCCCGGACAGCTCCTCTTCATCTTCATGCCGCAGGTCCGCGGCAGCTCAGTGGTCACGCCTCTTCTGTCTTCATGCCGGGGCCGCGACAGCCGCGTGCGCATGGCCCGCCCGGCACTCAACTGTGATGTCAGCCGCTGTCGCGGGGCTGTCGCGGCCCCGAGCCGGCATGAAGACAGAAGAGGCGCGGCCATGGGGCTGCCGCGGACCTGCGGCATGAGGATGAAGAGGAGCTGTCCGGGCCATCAGAATGGTGAGTAGTAAGTTTATTATTTTTTTTACCGGCAACAGGGGGCTGACAGGCAATATACATTAAGGGGCTTGTCAGGCTCTATACAAAGGGGCTGGCAGGCTGGTATACATAAAGGGTGGCAGGTCTGTATACATAAAGGGGCTGGAGGCTTATACTGAAGGGGGCTGGCAGGCTGTACTAAGGGGTGGAGGCTGTATACATAAAGGGGCTGGCAGGCATATACTGAAGGGGGCTGGCAGCATATATATCGGGAGGTGTGACCACTACATTTCCCACCCTCGGTCTTAACTCGAGTCAATAGTTTTTCCAGTTTTGGTGGTTAAAACTAGGTACCTCGGCTATACTCGGGTCGGCTATACTCGAGGATACGGTAAATAATATAATATAATATATAATATAAATATAATAATATAAAAAGCCCTACACCACCACAAAATTTGCACTCCCCTTTAAATCTCCCATCCATTAACTGACCCAGAATAGATCAAACCCAAAAATCAGGTATATTGGATATCAAATAACCAATAATATTGTAAAACAAACATATGAAGGGCTGCTGTGTTGTATCACTAGGAGAAAATGAATTTGGAAAAATGAAGATAATAGAGACGGGAGATAAAAAACAACATACAGTAACAAGTCTCATTTCTTAAGCAAGTACAAAACTTGACCTGGTATTTGGAGTAAGTAGACGTGACAGTAGCAGGGCAGGAAGTCACAATATAACCACATGAGGAAAACCCAGCAGAGTACAAAACAAAGTTTAAATGGTCACTAAATTTCCAACAGTTGACATATAGTACAGTGCAGGTGATCTACAAAAAATATTTAGAGAAAAAAAATTAGAGGAATGTTTTTTTTTTTCCCATTCCTAAACTCACATTCACTCAGTCTGTTTGGTCCTCAAAGACGACTTCCTCTAATAAAGGTATCAGATTCATGTCAGTACAATGGGTGTATGGGGAGGAGAAGAGTGATCAGGTAGAGACTGAGCATCATTCTATCTCACTGAGTGCTTTGTTATCCTTCATGTATTTTATGCTGAATCTCAGTAACGTATCCATTAGGGGTGTAAGAGCCAATCACCAGAACGCCTTTTTCATGAACCATTTAACCCTTTGAAGTGAATATGTCTAGGAAAAATAAAATCACACAAGTATGATTCTGGTTAAAAATTGTGGACCTCCCCTCTTGTTTGTCTACGGAATGTTCTTCATGACAACGATTAAAGGAAATCTACCATTCAAATCCATCATGATAAACCAGGGACACTTACCCAGTGACTGGGGGGTAATCTTCTTATATTTGTTATCTATGGCTTCTTAAAGTATGCTAAGATGCCTGAAGGGCTATTTGGGGTGCTTAGAGCCCCACATGCTTTTCTTCAAAGGCTATTACACTGTCTTCCTCCCAGCCTGCAGTACTCCAGCACAGTGTAACAGCGTGTAAAGTGCGGCATGGAGAGACTCTGGTAACACCCCTATAGGGTAATTTTGTTTATCAATGAAGACCATGAACGCACCTGAATTAGTTAGATTTCCTTAAGATATCATAAGGGGGTGTTTTGTGCTTAAAGGAAACCTACCATTTTAATGCATTGTGAACCAAACATACCTGAAGACATGTAGCTAAAATGATGCAGAAACATCCCTATCTAGTGGTTTTGCTAAAAAAAAAACAATTATAAAATCGAGGACCTTGGGAAGTGGGTGCATACTGGTTGCGGTGCATAAACACAATACATGGAGCTTCCTGAACTGTCCATACAGGACTAATCAACCTGAGCTGGATGACACATACAAGCAGCTGGGGGATGTTTCAGTGATTGATTACTTCTGCCTGTCAGGGACAACCACAGTGAACAGAGTTCTCTGGAGCAGTGCATAATAGGGTAAGAGGAGAGGCACCGGGGCAGCCACAGGAGCGACAGAGCCTCATATTATAATTTTATATTCTTTTTTTAACAAAACCACTAGTTCAAGGATTCAACAAAATATGTTCGTATCAGTTGTAGTACAGCATTTAGGTATTTGTTTCACAATGCATAAAAGCAAATGGTAGGTTTCTGTTACCTGCTGAATGTGGGTTGTTTCAGGAGAAGGGCGGGCCAAGAAAGCAATCTGCTGCTCCGGCTAGTTGTCTTAAGCCTGTTGCAGAAGGAGGATAGGGTCAGGCTAGGGTAGACACTTAGAAATGATTAATTTCTAATTTCTCAGAATACGTTGTATTATAAGAAAAAAGAAGGGTGAATGAAATGAGGACATAATTGGCAGAAGAATGGGATATTTGTTTGTACTGTGTCTACAGCACAGGACATAAGGACCACCACTTGCCCACCATATCCATGTCATTCATGAATTCTTGATGCAGCAATTTTACGAATAAAAAAAAAATCTTAAAACATCCTCAGCCCTCACTGTGTAACAAAGCATTCATCTAGGTTTGCAATTGTGAAAAATAATGAAAATAGATTTCCTGTTTTAAACTCATCTTTCCAGTTGCTATTTCCGTCCCTTATTCATTCCATGAGGCGGTGGGAGATGTATTTCCTTGAAACCACCGCCGGGGCATTATCAGGGCGGGATCTGAAGGAGGGTCCAGCTGTGTGAGATGAAAGTAGTGAAGAGCTCTGTGAAGATACTCGCCACGGCCCGCTACACTGTGCAAGGAAATGCACTCTGGTGGGATGAAAGAGGATACTAGGATTGGCAGGTGTGTGATCGTCTAGCAGGTGGCAGCAGATTCTGGCCCATTATAAATTTACCTGTACGGTGACGGCTGGGTACGGTGTACTCATATCTAGTCTAGATATAACGGGAGCATGTAAAACAAGGAATACAATTAGAGAGAAACAATCATATGTGTACTTTTTCATGTTTTTACGTTTTTAGATTTGTATGTGTTTTTCCTTTATTAGTAGGGAAACTGACAATACAAAAATCTCAAACATCAATGGGGGTCATTTACTAAGGGCCCGATTCGCGTTTTCCCACGTGTTACCTGCCAATATTTCCGACGATTTTCCCTGTATCTGATTTTCCCGTGTTAACCCGAAGTATTTGCGACGATTGTCCCTGTATTGCCCCGGGATTTTGGCGCACGTGATCGGATTGTGTGAAATCGGCGCCGGCATGCACGCGACGGAAATCGGGGGCGTGGTCCGGGCGAAAACCCGACAATTCGGAACACCGCCGCATTTAAAACAATAAAAGTGTCGCTTGGGACGTGCTTACCTTCACTCGGTTGAAGTTGAGTGCGTTCAGATGCTTTTCAAGCGCAGCAGCGCCACCTGGTGGACGCGGAGGAACTACCTTGATGAATCCCGGCCGGACCTGAATCCACCGCAGAAAACGTGACGCTGGATCACGAACAGACGGATATCAATCTGCCCCATATGTCCGGGTGCTCCTGCGACCCATGTCCGGGTCGCAGGTGACCTGTTTGCCTCCTTGTGCCTCTCTATGACAACAGCAGTTTTCTCACCTGTCCTGGGACCAAAGGCAGTCCCCAGCTCTGGAACACACGGTTCCCGCCCCTAGGGACACACTTGCGCGCTCTCTAAATTTAAAGGGTCAGCGCGCCAATGATACAGCCGCCTTGTTTGTTAAATATCTGCTCTTTCTGTGTTCCTCTGGATCTTTGCCTGGCCTAAGTGAAAGCTGTGGTTTGATACCCTGTGCGTTTATATGATTTCCCGTTGTGACCCCAATTCGTTCCTGACTTCGCTCCTCTGCTCCAGCCCTGACCTTCTCCTTTCCCTGACTCTGATCCTGTGCTGCCTGTCCTGACCTCCTGCCTGTCCCGATACAATTCTGCTCAACGTCTTTGTACCTCGTCTTGGCCACCACCCGCGAGCAAAGTCATACATGGAGCGACTTGCTGGTTCCAACCTAGATTTGCGGCGGGCTCTGGTGAAAACCGGTACCACTTAGATTCGCTCCAGTGTAGGCATGTGATACGGCCTTAGTCTCTGTAGTGCCACAGGCCTGAGGGGTGGTCACATTTGTAACATCAGCGCTAGCGGTATGGGGACTGCTCACTAAGGCACAGGATTTAAGATCAAAGACATCAATGTCAATACACTTGGTGCAATAATGTCCCTGGATGCAATCCATGAGCCGGCCAGTTACCGATGGAGGGCGGTGCACATGTTGGGAAAAAGTTATTGCAATTATTCTTTTTTTTTCATGCCAAATAGGGGTATTTATTATAAGGAGACAATTTAATTGAAGACTCATCCAGGAGGTCTTACTTAAATGGGTGACCAAGGTTAAAATACATGGCTGTTTGTTTCCAAAAAACACTCCCTCCTGACCATGGTCAGTGCATAGTATTGCTACTAAGCTCATTAATCTCTATACAGCTGAGCTGCAATATGGTACAAACCTTAGTTGGCACCAATGGGCAATTGATATTTAAGTGGCAAATTAAGGGTCTCAAAGCGTCACTTAGGAGGGAATTATTTATTATACTTTTTAGGAGCGAACACGCAGGCATTATGACTGTGGGGCACTATGAATTTCAAAGAACATTTATGGTAATATTTATTTAAGGGTGGCATTAATTCATTGTAAGAGACACACACTGATTTTTATTGGTGGGGACATACAGGGAACATTGTTAATTAAGAAGTTGCACAGGTCACAAAATAGTATAATTTCTTTGTGGAACCAAAAATGGTCCCTTCAGCTGTTTCATGCACAATTATGGAGCACCATATAGGGGTACATTTTTTGGCACCATTATTTGTAACAAACATTGGAACATGCTAGAGGAGCTGTATACGTGGATAAGTAAGGACCCAGACATCTTAGTTGTCCTGACAAACTTTACACATTGTGCTGGAAGAAGTCATGTGGTGGCCTTGGTCATGACTTAATGCATACCTACCCCTTGAGTCAATGTCTAACTTATAACTCTAAAAAATAACCCAGTCTTAGCAAAGAAAAGTATCTCAGGGTATTGCATGCCACTAGACCCCCTGCCCTACTGCCAAGGAATAACATTTCTAAATGGCGCTATCTATGGATGGATGTCCAATTCCCAGGTAAGATCATGGGTAGTGGGTAACTTTAAGGGGCTATATACCTAAAAATTAAATATATTATCCTTATCAGATTTCCTACATATTTAGCGAGATCTTAAATTTTTTATCAGGGGATGAACTGTGTTTTCAGGGTTTTTACCTGTAGCATGGAACGAAGAGTAAAAATGGCCGCGGCGCTTCCGCTTAAGGACTTCAATCCAAGGATGCTATGCTCCCAGGGAGCAATGTGTACATGATCACTGTATGCAACCGCTCCTCTATTGGCTGTGTTCGAGGGCACCCAGAAGGTGCATAGGCTGGAGAGTTACTGGCGAAATCGGAAGTATAAAAACACGTTGGGGACCTACCCCATTCTTTTACCTGTCTGACGGAGTTCACAGAACAATAATGGCACCGTGCCGCCATTCACTAAGATGTGCGACCGATATCCTGCATGTGTCGCTTCCCGTCCCGAGGTCCGCGCAGTCACCTTCTTACTTCCTGGTGAATGAAGTGCTACTCACCCATGCCCCCTCCCACTCCACCTTCCCAATTCCCCCTCCCCCGATGCCCTCAACTTGTCTGCTTTCCATCATTTTTTTTTATATTCCCTACTCTACCCTCTCCCCTATCCACCCATCTTCCCCCTCTACCCTCCCTTAGCTCCCGTCATTCCTATTTCCCCTCCTTCGCCGCTATCCTCTCTATACCTTTCTCCATCCGTTTCCCTCTTTTTTCCCATACCTCCGCTTATCCCGCCCCCCCCCCCCCTTCTCTCTTTTTCTTGCGGACTTGCGCCACACAATTTCGAAAGTTAAATCACGAGGCCTCAGCCCAAAATCAGATCGTTTACGGCACGCGCCACCAATTGGTTTGCATAGAAGTCAGCAACGAAATTCACCACTCCCGCCCGTGAGAAACTGTTCCCTACAACCACCACTTATTGAGTTAGCTAAAAAAACACCCGCAGCCAATTTGCTAACAAACATTAAAATTAACTACAACCTCAGGAAAATATTCTTTGCTGGCTCACTGAGAACCAGCGCAGCACCCTCCGATGTTCTAATGGGAATTTGGCAGAGCACTACGCCACGCAGTCGCTGGTCATGACGGACACAGTTTACAAAACTGTATTGTTTTTTTTTCTCTTTTAACAAATACTTATCCTTGATATTCCTATGGTTACCAAAGTATATTAGTATTTAATGTTATAATTACGGCACCTTTTTTTTTCAGTTATGTTACAAGCGATAGGATGTGTTATTTCAGCTCTGTGTTTGGTCACCAACAGATGGCAGGAGAAGTTGCTTAATTTGGCCAAATGAGGACACAAGCCTGACACTCCTAATTTACTAATTCAGCTCCGCACATAAAGTAGCACATTTCATAGCCCTAGTGCATATGCATCTGCTACCCGTCCACAGCTGCTCTCCGAGAATGTGTACTGTGCTCCTGTACTACAGCCCCCGGCTAAGATTAATAGCTATACATAGAAAGCCCCAAGAACTTAGTTCCTTTGTCACCCCACCTGTCCTGTGCTTGCAAACTAACAATTATCACAGTGTCGGTCGCTCTTCAAATTGGGCGTTGGTGCTTCACCCCGCCATTTCTGGTTTGGCATTCCGTTGTGTTTCTGTCTTTGTTGTGTCTCCCGTTTTTCCTAACGCTGTATCAGTAAATTTTGTAACTATTTCCGCAAAAAATGGGAACGTTTAACATAGTTTGAAACCATTCCCACCTGGATTCAGCTCATCAATGACAAAAACAAACCCGGATGTTCCATATTTTTTCCGTCTTCGATCCTCCGAGACCCCAAGATATGCAAAAAAAAAGATTTTGAGATTTTGTTAATCACAGCTCTGAGCAGTTATCCTGGAACTTCTGGTCGTGTTGTGAGCACCTCTGCAAGCTGGTTCAGGAAGATGCGATCACCACTATAGATGGAACTCGGCGGACTTGTGCCACAGAGTTCAATGAGAGCACTAACTGCGAGCTGTGGGAATCCGTGGTTGACATTAAGGAATCCAGGGGTATTTAGAGACCTTTTGGAGGCTAGGTAGCCAGATGATTACTATGAAGTCCATTTTTCCGAATTCTATGCTCTTTCTATGTGGCTCACCTCTATATTCCATTTCTTCACACCTGTACTCCCTCTCACTTCCCGTTCTTTGTTATTTATACCTAAGTGTGTTAAAGTCTGCTTTGCTCCTGTCTTTGTTTTGTCCTGATTTGAGTATTAATAGGCGTACCCTTGGTAGGTATAGCCGTACAATTGCTAGAGGGTGTCTGGTATATTTTGCCCTTACGGTCTATGTTTCTGGCGCAAACCCCCCCCTTTTTACTCTACTTTTTTCACCCCACAGCCACGGGTCTCACTCGGTGCCGCTACAGACCGGACGTTAGTTTGCCCGGTGTCACCGCCTCCCCCTTTCGCACCAATCATCCATAGCTCAATATTATTGAAAACAGCTTGGTAGTAAGGGATCCTCTGTTATGTCGTGACCAGAACCTTGCAATCTGTTAGGCTGCAGGGGAGTGGACCCGTCTGGACCCAGCGGATCAATGACGTAAGCCGATAACTGAGTAGGTGCCCGTACCTGGTTGTCACCAGAGCCGCCGCAAAGCACGGTTGTAGCTGCTTCGGCGTCGGTACACCAGGTCGTTCAACAGGCGCGCGACTTTGTTCTCTGCGGGGGGGCGGGGGGGGGGGCGGGTGGGGGGGTATGTGCAGCCAAGGGAGGTACACAGACGTTGAGCAGATTTCTCGTAGTCGGGACAGTGAACTTGATTTCGGTCAGGACTTGGGCGTCCCAATGGCCCCTCGTCAGATTGTCCGGGGAATGTTAGTCCCACACAGGTTAAGGTCTAGGCAGCCCAGAGGAGCGAGTCAGACCACTGAATCGTGGGTTTGCACCCTTATACGGGAAACACAATAACAGGGCACAGGGCTATGAGACAACAGCTTTCTCCTAAGTTACAAGTCAACGAACGATCCGTAGCGCGTGCCCTGATGGGAGAGGCCTGTTCCTCTTCCCCTCTATAAGGAATTCTGGACAACTGTGTCCCCGCTCCAATTAACCGATGCTGCCTGGCGCTTTTTTAATATGTAATCTGAAGACTAGTCGCACACGAGCCCCCTAGAAGACCGGGGACGCCTGACCCCCCACAGCAGGATTTCGACACCCGAGGCGACACTGAGAAAGGTAGAGGTGTGGGCGGAGCACAGAAGGTCGTGTGGAGCACCCGTGACAGCAACTTTGTTATATGGGATATGTTGTCTATATTTAGTATTATTCATTCTCCCTCTTATTCTATCTATATTGCTTTATCACCTTAATAACTTATCTCCAAGGCTACCCGCCTAAGTGAGGACCAATCTCCATCTACTTTTCATAGTTCTTAGCCGCTCCTGGGTTACTGTCACATTTATCTCTCTTTGTTCACATTTGTTCTACTTACTAATGTTACCTCCCATTGTTATATGGATTGATCTATTTTTCAATAAACTGACCCCTTACATAAATTTTTTCCCCTCCCATGGGACAACGATCAGGAAAAAATACAAGCCATGTGAATACGCCTATTGAATCAATGGCTTTTGTGGGGTCAGCCGTGGAAATCACTGAACCACAGACGTGAACACAGCACATGCCAATGTTGAAAGAAAGAGCCCAAAGGACATTGGGTTTGGCTTTTATTTTTCATGGCTTGTATTATTACTGATACGGGGGTCTGTGGACAAAAGTTATTATTAAAATGTCGCATACGTAGCTTACGTCACACGCTGTTTAGGGTAAATGATATTTTATTTTGGGTGGTGTTTCTTTAACATTTATTTATGAGAGGCTTCTCTTTAATTGACAACCCTGTGTACGTAAACAAGACTGCCTGTATATACCAAATCCATAATTAACATGGTCTTCTCACTATCCTGCCGGGGCAGAACGCTCCTGGATAAGGTAATGCTTCGGTCGCTCCGCACTTAGGAACAATACAGTCATGCACGTCTCGAGGATTGACACGTTCCCCGTATTATGGACACATTATGTCTTGAACCTTCGCCGTCCAGCAGCACGGTGATTACTGCGTAAATTACACTTAGGATATAGAGTGTTGGAGTACATAGCTAGGGATATCCTTCAGTATCGCACGGGCAGATGGAGAGCACAGGGACAGGGCGAGCGCAGCTCTCTAGAGATAAGAAACACTAGGTTTTTATCTAATAAGCCCTCAGAGACAGCACAATGTAAAAAACTACCATAAGACCATAGTAGGAATGGATAATGTATAGATCCAGTATAATCCGCCCCTTTAATCTCATCATCAAACCAGAACCATAAATTGTGACTCGAGGAGAAACACCGCACTGTTACTGAAGGATGCGCCTGGTTTTTTATGTGACGGGAACATTGGGGACAGATGACATACCGGTCCGTTCGCGATCCAGCGGCGCTTTCTCTGCAATGGATCCGGGGTGCCAGGCGGAATCATCAAAGCAGTTCCTCCGCCGTGCAACCAGGCTGCTCCGCTGCTGCGCTGGAAGTCCGTCTGGAATGCCTTGAAAGTGTACCACCGGCATACGGATGAAGGGGAATTGAAAATGTTTCGCGACACAATTTTTTTCTAAATGGCGCGCGGTCTTTTTCAAATACGTCGGGTATTTCGTTCGGCCACGCCCCCGATTCCGTTCGCAGTGCAACCACCACCGGCGCCTGATGCGCCACAAATTAGACGCGTTGGCCAAAAATCCCGGGGCAATTCATGGTACCACATCGGCCCGAAATCGGAATATTATTAGTTTGCGGCTAAAACCCTCCACCTGTTCCGGTTCCGGACCCAATCGCGACCTGGGCCATTTTTAGTACAATGACCCCCCATGATTACAACTGAAACTACCGACATTTCCTCGGTGTCGCAATGGAGAACCAGCTATTTTTCCTTTTTACTCCAGACGGAGAGCCTAATTTCTACCTACTTTAGCAGAAGATAATCTTGTCCCATATCTGTTGACATTAATTCCCCATCTATATGAGTCTTTCTCCTTTTTGTTTCGATATTGTACATGGGAAATAAAAACGGCTGTACATTCTCTTCATTACCGTGAATATGTTTTGAATGAACACATACCAAAGCTATCTTGTTTCACAACGTGGCTGTTCTGCTGATCTTGTTATATGGGTGACTGCTTATCGCTGACAATTAATATCTAAATGGGTCTCATCCATTCTGTATAACAAAATTTAATTCTTTAGTACCCCAACAATGTACCTGAGAGCTACCGTGATAAAAAACTGTCTCTTATCCAAATAGCGCCATATAGATACATAAAAGAATTTTTATTTATCAATATATATATCGAAAATAAATAAGAATCAATAAAAATATCAAAAATATCATCAAATATAAAATGTAAATGATAAAATTTAATATTCAAAGCTCAGTCCAGTTTAGTCACAGTGTGTTATCACAGAACTGAGCGTGTGTATTTGACACTGCGCAGTGCCCTTTTCAGATTAGGGACTCTTTTTTTGCGGAAAGTGATACAAATGGGGTCATTTACTAAGGGCCAATTGCGTTTTACCGACGTGGTACCCGGAATATTTTCAGATTTGCGCGATTTTCACTGTATGCCCCGGGATTTTGGCGCACTTTCGCCCCCTGATCGGATCCTCCCCTCCTGCGCGAATATTTTTTTGGTTTACACTAGGCATTGCACGGCAACGGAAATCAGGCGGCGTGGCCGAACGAAAACCCGAAGTGTCGCAGAGCTTGCACTAATCACTTCATTCCCAGGCATACGTGCCTCTTTTTTTTTCGGCTGCCTATTTTGATTTTCCCTCGCGTTCCGATGCTCCTCAGCGCAGCAGCACCACTGCCTGGATGTCGGAGGAAATACCTGATGATTCCCGGCCGGGACCCGAAATCCACGCAGAGAACGCGCCGTGGATCGCGAACGGACCGCCGCGTAAGTTAAATCCGCCCAATTATGTTCTATTGGGTGAATCTATTAAACAATCTCGGGAAAAATTAAACACCATCACTCAAGTGAATATCTTAGTATATGATGCATTTGTGGGGAGGGCTTTGCCACTCCCACATTTTCGAAACTAACTAAGGGGCATCCCTTAGGGACTAGCAGGTTGCTTAGTGATTGCATTAAAGCCTTGCCCAGCGAAGGGGACTTGTGCCGCTATATAAATAAATGGAATATTATTATTCCACATAGGTGATAATCTACATCTGCGAAATCAAGTAGATGTGTACTATTAAACATCCGGAACCTTTAGTTTAGAACCCAACAGCGAGGAAGGATAAAAATAATGTCACAACGAAGAATCGCTGGCACAGCAGAAGCAACCCACCGAGCCTGCAGGAGCCGCCCTGTGCTCAATGTAATGCCCACTGCACAGCTAAAAGCGAATCTACCCCAGGATAAAGAAATTAAAACCCCCTAAGCACATGCCATATGGGAGTTCACCCCCCTGGCGGGTTCTGCCTTTCTTTTATCTCTTAGCATCACGTTTTTCAGACCCTAAACGGTTCACCCAAATTATGCCATGGTCCTCGGGGCTCCAGACTCTACCTCGAGCTCATAAACACCTCTTTTTCTTCACACACAACGGAATATGACGCTACCAGCAGAGCAGCTTCCAGCCCGAGGGGGCACTCACCAGTTTTCTATGTCAGTTGTGATGGTTTACCAATCATCAGCCTGGTGGGTAGATTTACTGTAAATACCTGGGTGGAACGGTGGTGCGCACCTGCTCACAGTCAAGTTCTGCTAATTTGCACGGTTGTGTTCGGATCAAAAGTGAGTCCATTCACTGGCATGCTCGACATTGCCATGCTGTGTACCACCTCTGCAGTGCTTGGAACCGGAACATGTCCATAGAAATTGGGCACTAATGCACCCCCACTACCAGTGTTGTGTCAAGCACTTGAAACACTCCAAGATCACATTTATTTCATAAAACTGTGGATAGCAGAAAATCAACTTTTAAGTTGGTTTTATAAAGTCAAGGAGGCGGAGAGTGAACATTAGTCAAGCTTGTCACAGACTTTGTTACACCTCCTACCATGTGTTGACATTGCTGCATAGGCAACTCCAGGAGATCTGATCCATAATGTCTGGATGCGGACCAACAATTACTGAAGGGGCTTTTTCGGCAAGTGAAAGCCTGGCTTTCCTCGTGCTTCGTATGGATTTTCAACTCAATAACACATTTTAATCCCAAACCATGGTCCCTTTGAAAAAAGCTCGAGTCTCCCATTGACTTGCGCGGGAAAAATTGCGTCGAAAATGCAAATCAAACGCTAACAACACGAGCCTTAAAAACGCAAAAATGCCAATTACTCCTCGGAAAAATGGAACAAAAACGCAGCCAAAAACGTCACTTTGTCACGCATTGCACCCTGACGTGAAATGCAACGCTAGTGTGGAAGGGGCCTTACCAAAATATTTCCGATTGACACTGATTGTACATGATTTGCCCCGGGATTGTTGCGCACGCAATTGGATTGTGGCGCATTGGCGCCGGCATGGCCGCGACGGAATTTGGGGGGGGGGCCTGGCCGATCGAATATGCGACGTATTTTGAAAAACTGCCGCATTTAAAAACCGAAAAAGTGTCGCTTGGGGAGCGCTTACCTTCACCTGGTCCCAGGTGGTGCATTCCGGCGCGTTGAGATGCTTTTCAGCGCAGCAGCGCAACCTGGTGGACGGCGGAGGAACTGCCTTCATAAATCCCGGCCGGACAAAAATCCAGAACAGAGAAGGCGCCGCAGGATCACAAATGGGCCGGGTAAGTAAATATGTCCCATTTTGTGGGGTACACTATAGGGCAGACCATATGATGCATTCCACCAATATGGACGCAGGTAGAAACTTTGCACAATTGGGATTGTGTCTGTGTATTTGCGTGTTTATTGCCTTTTATAATAGTAATTTCGAAAAGTGGGGGGGGGGGAATTATGATTACTATACATTATCCTATTTAAATTTATATTGTTAGAATTTCTTCAACAATCTTGGGTTCCATAAGCCTAGATGGTGAGACGGTACTGTCAATATACTGCAATACTAATGTATTACAGTATATTAAAATTCTGCACACTATACTGTACATTGAGAGACTGCCTCATTGCAATGCATATGCAGAAGCCATTAAACCTCCAGTCTATTGAAGATCCAAGGCTACCATAGCAACTGATTGTCGGCCCCCTTATGATTTTCGGGGATCAGCGAGTGCATGTAACATTGTGGCTGATAAGCGTCTCCATGCTTTTATTGAATCCAAAAATGGTTACCTCCAGCAAATGGTGCAAGCATAGAATGTGGGTATTAGGTATTGATGTGCAGCAAAAGCCATCTCCGTAGTAAGAGGTTGTAGCCAAGGATTGACGATACCATATGTTTTGTTTTTTTTTTTTTTTTTTTAAATATTGAAAAATGGGTATATTGGCCCGCAGTTTAGCTAGTTATTGGAAAAATTTATGATGTTCCCCAAAATTACCCTTGATTATGTTGTCCCTCATTTCATGGGGACGCATCACCACTGTCATGCATGCAACACCAATTGGGGGCTGTGGACGATGCACAACTCCCCCCCCCCCCCCCCCGGGTTTTGACAGTACAAAAAATGATTTTTGGACAAAAAAATATTAAACATGCCCTAAAAAGTACCAGGAAGAAGCAGGTTAACATAGACGGAATTCAGCGCAGAATAAACAGCCATGACTGAATGTCGGCTGCACCAAACCCTCGTAGGACAAGGCATTGCAGGATTTGCTCTGGATCGGGTAAGTATATCATCATCTGTCTGTGTTTGATTTTTAATTTGTTAGCTGGACTACTCCTTTCTTTGTTTTTGGTTAATAATGTCTCGGATGCATAATGTTGCAATGTTTTTAAGTGTGTAAATCCCTTTAATTAACTACAAAACCTAAAAAAAACCATACCTAAAGATATCGAAAAAGATAAATCTTGCCAAACTTTTAGGGAAACAATTATGGCCTTTGGCTTTGGCTTTGCTTACAATTGACTATATATGGTTATTTCATGTATTGTTGATGCTGGAGTATAAGTAGAATTATAAAGCAGACGCTTTAAAATATATGATTATTTGGAATTTTGGCGCTTCTCCTTTTTTTAAGTGTACCCATTTCATTGCTAAACAAAAGGTGCTTTAATAGAAATAAAAAAAAAAAATAATAAAAATTCATACCATTAACATTTATGAATTCTCAACTTATTTTGGGTGCAATGCTGGTGTTTTTTTTTCTTTTCAAAAAAATTTGACAATTTTGAACAGAAGCAATACTTCTAATTTTTACATTAAAAATGCCTTGCAGGTCAAAGCCAGGCCCCAACTTTGGGACAAAACATATAAGGATTATTCTGACAATCAAAAGAGAGAAAATCTTTGGCATGAAATATGCCGGGAGATGGATAGTAGATGGCCCTCACTACCATCGCGTGAAAAATGGAGACTAGGTTTGTACATTCGAAAAATTTCAACATTTATCTATGGCTATTTATGACACAGTTACTTTAACCTTAAAATTTTAAAATTATTTTAGAAGAGGATTTGCGCAAAAGATGGCGTTCTTGTAGAGACCGATTCCGGAAGGATCTTGCAATTAAGGAAAAAAGTGGCTCTTCGCCCACAAACCGGAGACCTTACCAACATTTCGACGAGTTAATGTTCCTTGCACCAACACGGAGCCTGCGATCGTAAGCATATATTTTTCAGTTTCAAACAATATTTCACTTGCACGGTTTTACAATGCATTTTACAATAATATTTAAAACATTAAGGGTGTATATTAATAAATTGAATTTTTTTTTCAGAACGCAAGGCAATTTTGTGGACGAAGACTCCAGCCAGACACACGGAACTGACATGGAAGATGAGTCGTTGACAATGTCCCAAGGAATGGAACAAGATAATGTCCCATTTGAAGAGGATTTGTTGTCTCCAGTGGTTGAAGAATCTCCCACGCCACAGCCTGAAGAAAGTCAGCCGATTGCGCAACGTACTCGGGCAGTTCGACGCAGAAATACTGAGTCGTCAACTGCAAATGTGTCGGCAATTGAGATTGAAGCAGTTAACTTATTGCGCAAGGTAGGGTCTGAAGATTTATATGATGGTTTTGGCCATCTTGTGGCCGGCCAATGTAGAAAGTTGCAAACGGAAAAGCAAAGCACATTCATGACATTTGTCGTTGGCATACCAGAAATTTTTTCACAAACAGAAAATTTGCCTGGTGCAGATATAATCTTAAAACGCTTACGGAATGCACTTGCTGCACCACCACCCCCACCTCTTCACCAAATTCTGCCACAAGCTGCTCCGGCCCGGAGACCCACTTTTAGTGCAGCTGCATTACAGCAGCCTGCACTCTTGCCACAACCACCTGTGCCCGTCTACAACCCACCACAATATCAGCCTGTCCAAAATCCATCTTTCCTTGGATTACTTAATGCAGAGCTACCCCCTTGGCAGCCAAATGTCCCCTTGCAGGTTCGGCAAAATTTTGCCCAAGCACAGCAGTTGGATGAAAATCTGCCAAGCGGTAGCCAGCTTGGACGTGATTTCCATGGTGGTAATTAGTTTTCATCACATATATATATATATTTTTTTTAAAAGATACAATTTGGTGTTTCCACGACAACAGCAGCCTTGGTTTTGAAAGATGCAAATTAATCTTTCTCAATTTTGATTTTACATTTTAAAAAGGAACATGCACTTGCATTTTCCATGTTTATGTCCAATACACCAAAATCTCTATGGTTTATGTCAAGAAAAATAAAAAATTGCATGGTGTACTTAATACATCATCTCCTTTAAAATAGTTGTATTGCTCAAAACATACATTATTCCATCCTATTTGAAAGCAAATACTGGATTGTTGACGTATGAAAAAATATAAATATGTGAGGTATGTAACTGGTTTTTTTTGCAATTAAAGTTATGTCCCACATAAATTTAAAAAAAAAAAAAGATGTGAAAATGTGAAAAATTGTCAAATATGCAAAAGAAACAATGTCTTTTGGTTTGAAATGGGAGTAGTGGCCATTTTGTGCAAAGTTTAGATTTGATAAAAGTTTTTGAGAATATATAGCATACATTATTGTAAAAACATTTAAAAAATTTAAGTTAACATTATCACACTCAATATATTAAAGAAAAACAGTTGTGATGTGTAAGAAGACAACTATATTCAATGGTATGTAGCAAAAAAAGTATCAATTTATTTATACTTAACACTAAACACTGACATTTAAAAACATCTAAAATGAGCACTCCAAGAATAAAGCGCTATCTACAGTGAAATGTTTTTTGCTTTATAATAATTTATAAATATGTTATTTGTTAATAAAACAAATGTTTGTTATTTTAACTAATGTAAGGAAGAGTGTACAACTTTAATCTAGAATTCTTTAAATATTTCTGGAGTTACTTGTTTGTTGTTCAGTCAGGAAAGACACTCATATTGGTTATGCATTTTTTTAATACTATCAAAACACAATAAACAAGCAATTTTTTTTTTTTAATTTTTACAAAAGTTCCTTAAACAAAGTATACATTTGCTTTTGTTTTTTAACTTAAAAATCGAAATTATTGTCAAGAAAGTGTTGCTCAAGTTGTTTGTTGCTAAAAACTTGTGATTGCAACAAAACTAAATTATTAATTTTATTGCAAACAACCTTTGGCTTATCTCCAGCTAAAGGTGCAACCAAACAGTGTGCCACAGAATTTTTTTATACTTTCAATGAGGTATTTTAGTCAATATGTTGTCAATTAAATTTGCTCACTGTAAATATTGTTGTTTTTCAAAAACTAATCGACAAACTGTCAACATATTGGCTGTGTTTTTTTTACAATGCTCTGTATTCATTTAGACATGTGTGCTGTTGTTTTTTGAATAAAAGTAATTGAGTGAACTATTGCAAAGGCATATTTAGCATTTTTGAATAAAATGGTAGATAGGGCCTTTTTTTTGGCAAAAATGTGACATGAATCAATTTGCTACGTGGGAGGATAAACAATGGCACATTGTTGTTATGGTACAGATGAAAAGATTTGTATATGGCTGCACTTTATAGTGTTTAATATGCAAAAAATTTTGAACGTTAGCACACTAAGTTGCGCCAGAAACTTTAATATAAGCTAAGTAATAATGTTCTAAGAAAACGATCATGCGTTAGGAGCATTGCAATTGTGAATGCCAATATAGTGGCATAATTGGCAAAAATATTTTTACTAATGTCACTTTGTGTGGCAATTGTTCCTTGGGTGTGATAATGTTAAGTATGGGTAACTCAACATGTCACACATACCTAGGGATTAAATATAGTAAAGAAAAACAGGTGGGATGTGTAAGAGGACAACTATATTCAATGGTATGTAGCCAAAAAAGTATCAATTTTTTTTATACATAACAGTAAACACTGACATTTAAAAACATCTAAAATGAGCACTCCAAGAATAAAGTGCTATCTACAGTGCATGACAATAACATGTCCTGTTCTCCCCCTACTGAAGATTATATTGAATCTAAGCTTGGTGTTGGTATGGATAATAATGTGATCAATAATGGACTATGCATTGGTTACCAGTGCGGTCAGAATATAAGGAGTATCCCACAATCAATGTATGAAATGATGCTTCAAATGGGACCAAACAATGCAATAGAGTCTAAATACAAATAAAAAAAGTTGATATCACCAAGTTGTAAGGTGGGGGAGATCAGGCGCCTTCAGACTCATTGATACTTTTTTTGCTACATACCATTGAATATAGTTGTCTTCTTACACATCCCACCTGTTTTTCTTTACTATATTGAGTGTGATAATGGTAACTTAAATTGTTTAAATGTTTTTACAATAATGTATGCAATATATTCTCAAAAACTTTTCTCAAATCTAAACTTAGCACAAAATGGCCATTACTCCCATTTCAAACCAAAAGACGTTGTTTCTTTGGCATATTTTACATTTTTTCTCATTTTCACATACATTTTTTATTTTATTTTTTTATTTATTTGGGACATAACTTTAATTGCAAAAAACCCACAGTTACATACCTCACATATTTATATTTTTTAATAAGTCAACAATCCTGTATTTGCTTTCAAATAGGATGGAATAATGTATGTTTTGAGCAATACAACTACAGGCGGTCCCCTACTTAAGGACACCCGACTTACAGACAACCCATAGTTACAGACGGACCCCTCTGCCCACTGTGACCTCTGGTGAAGCTCTCTGGATGCTTTACTATAGTCCCAGACTGCAATGATCAGCTGTAAGATGCCAGTAATGAAGCTTTATTGATAATTCTTGGTCCAATTACACCAAAAATTTTGAAACTCCATTTAGACTATATTGCATTGTTTGTTCCCATTTGAAGCATCATTTCATATATTGATTGTGTGATACTCCTTATGTTATGACCGCACTGGTAACCAATGCATAGTCCATTATTGATCACATAATTATCGATACCAACACCAAGCTTAGATTCAATATAATCTTCAGTAGGGGGAGAACAGGACATGTTATTGTCATGCACTGTAGATAGCGCTTTATTCTTGGAGTGCTCATTTTAGATGTTTTAAATGTCAGTGTTTAGTGTTATGTATAAATAAATTGATACTTTTTTGGCTACATACCATTGAATATAGTTGTCCTCTTACACATCCCACCTGTTTCTCTTTACTATATTTCATCGCTAGGGATGTGTGACATGTTGAGTTACCCATACTTAACATTATCACACTCAAGGAACAATTGCCACACAATGTGACAATAGTAAACATATTTTTGCCAATTATGCCACTATATTGGCATTCACAATTGCAATGCACCTAACGCATGATCGTTTTCTTATAACATTATTACTTAGCTTATATTAAATTTTCTGGCGCAACTTAGTGTGCTAACGTTCAAAATTTTTTGCATATTAAACACTATACAGTGCAGCCATATACAAATCTTTTCATCTGTACCATAACAACAATGTGCCATTGTTTATCCTCCCACATAGCAAATTGATTCATGTCACATTTTTGCACAAAAAAAACCCTATCTACCATTTTATTCAAAAATGCAAAATATGCCTTTTCAATAGTTCACTCAATTACTTTTATTCAAAAAACAGTAGCACACATGTCTAAAAGAATACAGAGCATTGGAAAAAAAAACACAGCCAAAATGTTGACATTTTTGCGATTAGTTTTTGAAAAACAACAATTTTTACAGTGTGCACATTTAATTGTCAACATATTGACTAACATACCTCATTAAAAGTGTAAAAAAATTCTGTGGCACACTGTTTGGTTGCACCTTTAGCTGGAGATAAGCCAAAGGTTGTTTGCCATAAAATTAATAATTTAGTTTTGTTGCAATCACAAGTTTTTATCAACAAACAACTTGAGCAACACTTTCTTGACAATAATTTCAATTTTTAAGTTAAAAAACAAAAGCAAATGTATACTTTGTTTAAGGAACTTTTGTAAAATTAAAAAAAAATTTTTGCTTGTTTATTGTGTTTTGATAGTATTAAAAAAATGCAT
The DNA here is from genome assembly GCA_019512145.1 of Engystomops pustulosus. NCBI lineage: Eukaryota > Metazoa > Chordata > Amphibia > Anura > Leptodactylidae > Engystomops > Engystomops pustulosus. The sequence continues at coordinate 22,774,606 of CM033641.1, forward strand.
AACCAATATGAGTGTCTTTCCTGACTGAACAACAAACAAGTATCTCCAGAAATATTTAAAGAATTCTAGATTAAAGTTGTACACTCTTCCTTACATTAGTTAAAATAACAAACATTTGTTTTATGAACAAATAACATGTTTTTAAATTTTTATAAACCAAAAAACATTTTTAAAAAAGAGTGCAGGTAAGTCATATTGCCAACAAATATGAAAATTGGAGATATTCATGTGCTTAGTGTAGTCTAAGTTTTTAGAGCAATGACACTTGTAGAACACCAAACATTTTGTCTTCTGTCTTTAAAATCAACTTTAATAATCGATTGACAAAATACTATGTCAAACGGTACCGTCAAGTACATGTAGCACAAGCAGAGGCCGCAGCAAAATATTTTGTGTTTGCAATTCCATTGCAGCATAGCTATTCCTGTAACATACATCTACTCTATTTTCCCCAAAAAATTTATTTGCCAAATGTCGAAATATTGCAAACACAAATTTGTATTATTTGAAAAAAAGGTGGTCTTAGCAGAAGGGCATGTTGCATTTTTTCAAAGTAGCCAAACACCATTATTGGCAACCAATCCAGTCCCATTATAGGCTGGTGTAAGTAATGAGAACAAGGGAATGGGGTTTTGTAAATTTTTAAAAATTCACACCTTACTAATTTGAAATGCATTGCGTTAGAAAAGGTCCTTTTTCAACATCAAGGTACAAGTGCAGTATACCGTATCATGTAAACAACAACTTTAGGTTATGAAATTATATGGATAATTGCAATGGAGACAATGTAGAAACAACACTATTTAATTTAGAAACCTTTAGCGATTTCCAATATAGAGTGTAGTGGCACAAGGACATTATCCACACAGGTACTGGTCAAAAATTTTGCCTTCTTAGCAACAATTACTAGAATTGAAAAAAAAAAAAAAAAATTCTTACCTTTAAGTAAAGCATCATAAGATGTTCAATTATGTTTGCATAGGATGACATACTTAGACATACACTGAATTTGAGCGTTTGCACAAACATGTACACCAAATTATGCACATTCCAAAGTTACGCTGCAAAGTTCAAAGTTATTGCTGTATTTCTGGTGGCAACGCTTTGCTTACATTCATTGACGACAATCTGCCAAGTGCAACACAATTTCCTTACACTACCATTGTTAGCAAAGTCACTGGTGGAATCACATTTGAAGCACTACTGTTACTACGTGACTTTCATAAGTAAATCCATATGTCACAGGCTGAGGCTGCATATACCACATTAACTAATAGAGGCAGTCCCCTGGTTACATACAAGCCAAGGTATGTTGGTTTTTCCCTTTGTGGAATTTGTATGTATGTCAAAAATGTATTTTTTATCTATGTAATTCCAATCTGGAATTGTTTGTCTGTGACAATTTGAACTTTAAACGGTTGGGTTGGCGTAATAATCAGGAATAACACCAAAGAATCATTACAGACGACAGTTATAACTGTTACAGTTGATTATTGTAGACTATGACAAAAGGACACTAGATTTACAATATCCTGTAGTCCATTTATAACTAGGGGTCTTTTGAAAGTCGATTAGTCTTAAGTATGGAACTGCTTGCAATACTATGTGACCTAAGAAAAGCGGTAGTTAAGTTTTTTTGAAAATGTAATTTTTTTCTAACTAAAAAACATTACATTTTGGAAAATCTGTAACATTCGAAACATATTGAACATGGGCATACGGATTATTTACAGTGCTGTCCACGTTCAGCAGAAACAAGGTAAGAAGGACAAATCACATGTGCTGGACTTAAAACTGTAATCCAAAAAATTTCTACAGAATTGCTAGCTTGGTATGTAGCTCTTGGCAACGTTTATTTTGATGACCCCTTTTTAAAATACTTTTCATATTTAGATGTCTACATGTTTTGGAGAAATTGACTTTGTTTTTTTCCAAATGTGCAAACTTTATTAACAAATGAGGCAAACACAAATATTTAAAGGAAACATACCATTTGACGTGGCTGGTTTCATAAGAAAATACCAAGCACAAGCTCAGGCTGAGCTGGTTTCGGAGCTTATTTTTGATAGTGTTTAAAACCACGGTATCGGTATCGCGGTTTAAAACACTTATTAAAATTTATCAACGGCGCAGGGAGGGACGCGCTCGACGCTTACCATGCACGTGGCTACATAGGAAGTGAGGTATAGCCGTGCGCATGTTAAGCGCCGAGCGCGTACCTCCCTGCACCGGCTATAAAGTTTAAAAAGTGTTTTAAACCACTAAACCGCGGTGTAAAACACTAAAAAAAAAAACTCCTGCACCAGCCCAACCAGAGCTTGGCCTCCGTATTTCCATCCGAAACCTGGCACTTCAAGTGGTAGGTTTACTTTAAGCCGTTTAGTAGGCTAGCATTGTGATTACACAAGTCAAAAGGCATTTAAACTATTTTGTAGATTTGTCCATCCTATGACATTTGTCACTTATTTCGGTGAATGTAATAGTCTTAGAGGACAAATTTTCAATAGGTGTCCTTCCCAATATGGAGATTATGTTCTTTACAGAATTTGCACTGCCATGTCTCATTTTGTCTTTACAAGATGCAGTTATGTATAGCTCAACATGATTTCATAGAGAGACAACAACATGTGAATTGATTGGATGGTGATGTTTGTATCCTCCCAAAAGTCAGCCTTTTTTGGCTCCAAAAAGAATTCAAAAATTTTTGGTATTGTGCGTTTATAAACAAAATTATTATATATTGTAAAAATCAAAAAGGATTCACATACTGTTCATCCACTTAAGTCGTTGCACGAGCTATTGCTCATTGCCAACAATAAAGATTTTAACCCCTTTAACCACTCAAATGAAAAACAGAAATGCAACTTGATTCATTATGGAGTTGATTTTATTTTAATATGTCTATTTTTTATTCAAACTTTATTTAACACGCTTTTTAACACATTTGTAATGTTACAAAAATAATAGACTATCATGTAATTTTTTTTTCTACTTACAAAAAAACAAAAAAATAGGACCAACATCCATAGAACACAGCACAGTTAAAATGATGTAACCAAACAAATTCATTTAACTTGTCAATATGAGTAGTCAATGCATTTTGCGGAAAATGCTAAAAATAATTTATAAGCATCAAGTAAAGAGTTCATGTAATTTAAAAAAAATTCATTGTATAACATATAAATCTTGTTTGTCAAAGCAGATATATTTAAAAGTAAAATTGTTCACAAAATACAAATGCAAAGGTAAGTAACTACAATACTGCAAATTTGGAGCATGTTTACACAGTGCAAAATGTACAATTCTTTAAAGTTGCAAATGCGCAAAATAAATTTTGATTAAAAAAATTTGTCTTAATTAATTTAAGGCATTACTGTATTGCCAGTTAACACCACCTTGGGGGCTATTAAAATATTTAGCTAGCTCATCCCTCACTCTCCACCCAGAAATTGCTCGACAATTACATTGGGCAATTGTATTTTGGCAACCATGCCCATCATATTGCCTGAGTTGGTCGCGTTGAGAAATTCTGTGAGAAAAATTGTGTAGAACACAACATGTTTTTACAACCAAATCAACATTAACTGCACTTAGACACATAGCTGTGCGAAGTACCCGCCACTGGCTAGTTAAGATGCCAAATGCACACTCGACAACTTTGCGGGCACGTCCAAGTCGAGTATTATACAATCGTTTTTCCATTGTAAGTCCGCGTTGACAAAATGGTCTTTGCAAATGAGGATTTAGGGCAAATGCTTCATCCCCTACAAAATAATGTGGAAGGCTGATGTTAGTTCCCGGAAGAGGTGCGGGGGATGGCAGATTGGCATGTCTTTCAAAAATGTGTTTTGATAAAATGCTGCTCTCGAGCACACGAGAGTCGTTAGTGCTCCCATAAGCACCAACCTCAATAGAAATGAAGTTGCTCTCACTATCTGCAATTGCCAAAAGCACTATAGAGAAATATTTCTTGTAATTGAAATATTGTGATCCCGAATTTGGTGGTTGGATAACGCGCACATGTTTTCCGTCCACTGCGCCAAGACAATTTGGGAAAGCGGTTTTTACAAAGAAACCATGTGCTATTTCCTCCCATTGCACAAGTGAAGGTGCAGGCATGACGAAAGGTACCATCTTCCCCCAAATTGCCTTGCAGGTATCTTTCACAATTCCACAAATTGTACTCCGACCAATCAAATATTGCAGGTGTAGCGATGAATATTTTTCACCTGAAGCAAGGAATCTGTTAAAAAAGTTTTGAAAAATTTAGTGACTCCCATCCCAATAAAAAAGAGCACAATTGGTTGAAGTTGTTAACAAATAATACAACAACAAAATAGTGGCAGATTTTTTGTACCCGGGCCATTTGCGATCCAGCGGCACATTCTCTGCGGTGGAGTTGGGTACGGCCGGAATTCATTAAGGTACTTCCTCAACCGTTCACCAGGTGCCGCTGCTGCGGTACAGATCATAGGAACGCACAGGAATACACGGGGCGGGGCTGAGTGAAGGTAAGTGCAAGCTCCCCGTCGCATCTTAGCTTTTTAAATGCGGTGGTTTATCAGAATCCGTCGGGTTCGTCCACCATTTTCCGACGCATGCATGACAGCGGCCATGCACCAAAATTCAAATGCATTGGCAAAAAAAAAAGGCCCAATTCTGGGGAAAGGGCTGCAAATTGCAAAAAAAAAATTAACTCGCAGGGATAACACGAATTGGGCCCTTGGTCAAAGAAGCCCATTGAGCTTACTTATTAGTTGAAAGTGAAAACAAAAATATGCTGTAATATTGAAATAAATGCCATTTCACCTACACAAATACTAGAGAGATTGTTTTTTTTTCCATAATACATTTGAAAAAATAAAAGGCCTTGATGGCTATTCATATGTCATATTTGTCAATAATATTTAAACAAACTGTAATGGTTATCTAAATGTAGTTAAAAAAACATTAATATGTTTGCAACATGAATGGGAATTATGTCTTTATTTTCAAATACTTGTCAATTAAATTATAAAATAATAAAATTATTAGATACTCACCGCAAAGTTACAAGTAAGCGCTCCTCTGGTGATATAGCGCGTCTCATTACAGTGTCAGAATATGTAATTTCAGTTCTGCAAATCTCCAGCAGAATATCAAATTGTTCAACAGTTATGCGGCAGTAGGCTTTGAATTTTTCCGGAAACCTGTAATTTATTTACTTTTTTTAAACATTGCACATTTGGTGTAAATTACATTGTATTTAGAAAAAAAAAAAATAATAATGCTATTTTTTTTCTCAAAGCAACATTGATTTAATAGACAATGGGAACACAATTACACAAAGCAAATTTGACATTTTTAAAACATTGTTTATTACCAATCAGCCAAATATTACCATTGGATACTTAAACTACAAAAATAGGCAAACATTTTTGGTGGATGGACTAAACTTATTTTTAAGAAAGTCAAGACATGCAAGCCAATTGTGATTTGAATACATAACAAAAATCTTTTAAAAGCAAAGTTATTACATTTCCAAAATGACTCTTAAAAAATGACCATAGTATAAAAAAAAAACTTGAACCAACCATTTGAAAAAAAATTAATTAAAATTTAATGAATGTCAAGATACAATGCATTGGTCACAACTGAAAAGTATATTGACAGTATATTGGCTAACAACCCCCCCTAAAATGCAGCCTGCTATCACCCGTTGGTATATTTTATGCAATTCCCCTGTAGAGTGCAGTCTGCCCTACTCCATGTAGTATGCCGTTGGCCCAGATTCCAAAATTAAAGATGCAGCAGACCCCCTGTATTAGTAGACTGTTTGGCTGCCCCTTTGTATGCATAATTCTGCACCTTGATTTACATTTTTTGCTGATAATTTCTATTTTTACAAAATGTTTCAAGTACAATTTCAAAAGCATGAAGTCGCCTAGTTCTTTACACAATTTAATGCAATTGTGAAAATGGGAAAAGTGTCTTTTTGAAGTAAATCTATAGTGTGTTGAATTTACAGAATTTTTTGTTTAAATTTTTAAACATATTACTGTGAATTTCCAACATTGTTAAAATTGATGTGGGCAATAATGCCAAAAAATATCCCTAAAAGTCAGAAAAAGTGTTAAAACCTCAGTTTTGATTTACCTGCGGAAGATGTGTATGAACCATCTCCTGTCGAAATATCTTTCATCCACCTGTATATTTATATATTTCAAATAATATGTTCTATTACTTATTTCAGTCGGTCTTTCTCAAGTTTAATTCAACTTTGTTTCCTTCTGCTACTGTTTATATTTCTTATATGCAACTCCATTATATTAAGCACAGCTTTATACTTATAATTCTCTGACATCATTCATAATGTACTTTTATCACAAAAATTCAAAACCCTAATTACTTTAGATAGCTCACACAGATTAACCAGCACTGTAAAGTGCTTTGAAGAACTGTCCATGTCCCCATGGGACTCACAATCTATTGTAAGCACCTTTATTTTTTGGCGTGTGATTGAAGACCGGAGGACCAGGGGGAAACCGATGCAAACACAGAGAGAACATACCAAATGTTTGTTGAATTTGGCAAGCGCTGCAAGGTTCTATTGCGAACACCAGATCCACCGTGCTGGCCATCATTCTCACCATAAACGATGTGTCTGCTTAAAAATTCTACAATTTGACATTTTCTATTAACACAATAAAGTGAGATTAGAGCTGACTGCCAATGGTCACAAACTTTTTTTGGGGGGGCTTCACTAATAATTTTGGCCATGGCTCTTTGTATAGAACCATCATAGGCTGGCATCATTGTGTGGGAAGAATGTCTGACCTTCAAGATCACTTTTAAGTACATCACCATGGAACAGACACAATTTTGGAACTTCATATTTTTAAAGAGAACCTTTGTTTCATGTAGTTTTTCACAATATTGCATTTAAAGACCTATTTCTTTGGGCAGCATCATTGGTGAGCTTTACTTCTTTGCTTCCAGTTGCGTCCACAGGATATCATATTGTACTGCTGGAATCCATAAGAAAATTCAAATTTAATGTTAACAACAATTTGTATGTGTTTTTACCTTGCAAACTTTATCGATTACCGGCAACCATACAACAATTACCTTTTTTTTATTCATTTTCCATTAGCCATTCATTTATATGAAATTGTATGTATGTTACTTTTTGTTTGCCTAAGTTACCAAGTGCAAGATATTTCTGAACGTTAGATTTAGGTAAATTTCTATTCAGTACTTAATTGTCCAAAAAAATTGTAAAAGACCTACCGTCGCAACTGTACATACAATTTGACAAAATGTCCATGTATGTCTTTTGCTTCAATAATCGGATGGATCCATAGACGTCTGTTACAGCATGCTCTATCATTTGCCTTTTTGTAACAAACATGAAAAAAAAATATATATATATATATATTTACAAAACAATTGACAATAAATCCAGCATTTTGGATCGGGTCATTTGGTTGAGTAATAAGCTTGTAAAATTCTATAAATACAGTTAAAAATATTTTTAAAAAAACAATATAGATAGACCAGAATTACAAAACAAAACTTTTTACTTTACATTATGGCGAACTATCTAGACATGTTTAATAATTTAAATGATGGGGAAAAAATATTTGCACTTTGAAATTAATTTATTTTGCAATATATAATATTGCAGTGCAGACTGAAAATGTTTTTTTATTAACAATGTCTGCAAAATATCAACCAGTTGCATTAAAAAATATTGAAGTGTAGCATTATGTCCAAATACATTTTTGTGGCAGTATAGTGATTTTACATTGATTTGGTTATAATGTGCAATAAAAATAGGCACAATGTGAAAGTTGTTGGATCTACGTCCTCCTTTACGCTCCATGCTTTCCTCACTGTAAAATAATAGTTATTCTCGTCCCCAAAACATGTAGCTCACATGTTATGACGTCACCGTAGGTCCTTTAAGCTGCTAGGAAATATTCATCTCGGTAAGTTGTACTAAGAATGTGAGCAGGGTGCTGCGGGTGACCGGAGAGCGGCTCTGATGTTGTGAGCAGTGCCATGAACGCGCTGTACAATACTGACTACACTCTGCGCATGGAGGAAAACTGTGTGTGTACTGGAGATAACCGAGCTGGGTGTTCACTCCAATACTGAGGTCAAGGTTGACGCCCTCACATGTGTAGGACCAGGCACATGGCACATGCTGCAAATAACAACTAAAGCCACTCCTAACCTGGAGTCACAAGTCGTCCTTGACCTTCAGAAGCCATGAGAGAATGTTTATAAGTGCATATTGGTAGGAAGATTAGTCTATGATCTATCTCCTTTCATTGGGATGGGGAAAGATGCAAACAGTGACGTTATTTTTTAATTCTTAACGCCAAAAAGCCACTTTTCACACTTCCTGACACGGACAACGATTTTTTCAAATCTGCCTGTGTCACTAATAGTGGTTATACCTATGTGACGCTTCAACATATCCAAGTGTTTGAAAATTGATTTCTCGTGTACGCTTTATACTTCATTAGTTTGAAAAATTTTGATGGTATGTTTGCGTCTTATTTAGTAGAAAATCGATATTTGGTGAAAATTTGTTCTACTTCTCCCAGTCATAACAGCAAAAATAACTAACATTCCACGAATGTCTACAGTAATTGTTTCGGACTAAGGGCCCATCAATAAAGCCTGCTGAAAAGCTCTAGGTCATATATAAGGCACAACTGGACGTATAAGGCCACCCTGATTATAAGGATGATGGAACACAGCGTTGCAGAGAACCTGTGCCAGCTAAAGGCAGCTGTTGTCTGTAAGTATGTTCATATAAAGGCGCCCTGGACTATAAGGCGCACTTTGATTTTCTGAAAAAATCAAAGGATTTTTTGTACAGCCTTATAGTCCGAAAAATACGGTACTTATGTGGACTAAAGATGTAAGTGTTATAGGGGGCTTTGAACTTAGGTGTGTTTTCACATTTCATAAGAAGATGAAGAGGAGCTGTCCGGGCCATCAGAATGGTGAGTAGTAAGTTTATTATTTTTTTTACCGGCAACAGGGGGCTGACAGGCAATATACATTAAGGGGCTTGCAGGCTCTATACACTAAGGGGCTGGCAGGCTGTATACATAAAGGGGCTGGCAGGCTGTATACATCGCCCCCTTCAGTATATAGCCTGCCAGCCCCTTTATGTATACAGCCTGCCAGCCCCTTTATGTATACAGCCTGCCAGCCCCCTTCAGTATATAGCCTGCCAGCCCCTTTATGTATACAGCCTGCCAGCCCCTTTATGTATACAGCCTGCCAGCCCCTTAGTGTATAGAGCCTGCAAGCCCCTTAATGTATATTGCCTGTCAGCCCCCTGTTGCCGGTAAAAAAAATAATAAACTACTACTCACCATTCTGATGGCCCGGACAGCTCCTCTTCATCTTCATGCCGCAGGTCCGGGCAGCCCCATGGCCGGCCTCTTTGTCTTCATGCCGGCTCGGGCCGCGACAGCCCGCCGACAGCGGGAATCACAAGGGGAGTGGGGGCGCCCGGCGGGGCGGATGGGAAGGAGAGAAGAAGAGGCGTGACACTGAGCTGCCGCGGACCTGCGGCATGAAGATGAAGAGGAGCTGCGGGCCATCGGAATGGTGAGTTGTAAGTTTATATTTTGTATACCCGAGGATAAGCCGAGTGTTGAATTTTAGCACAAAAGTTGTGCTAAAAACGGCCGAACGAGTAAATATAGGTATATTTTTTGGTATACTTAACTGGAGGTGGGGTATAAAATAATTAAAATATTTTAGCACTATTATTTTTCTTTAGTGACTAGGGACTTCACAGCTGAATATTTCAGCCAGACATTCTGTGATTTAAAAAAATACATATATACAGATATATACATACAGTGAGACCTTGCCAGAAGACCCCTTTAAAGGAAACCTACTATTTGATTTGATGCATTATGAAGCAACATACCTTGAGACTGCTGTAGCACATGATGCAGGATCATATCTGGTTAATCCTGAGCTGAGTGGTTTTGCTGATAAAACAGATGAAGCTCTCTCCCTTCTATGGCTCCTTCAGCGCTGGGTCAAGCGCTTCTCCTAGCGCATGAGTTTTCTCTGCAGGAGAAGATGATGCAATCACTTTCTCCCTGCCAGACAGAATATCAATTGCTGCACCATCCCCCAGCTGCTGGCTGAGTGTTCCAGCTCAGGTTGATTAGTCATGCTTTACTAACCTCCATTTGTAATTGCAAGCTCAGTGCTAACGTGTTGATTAGGCAGCCAGCCTGATACAGCTTTCCCAAAGTCCGAATGTTATAATTGTTTTTCAGCAAAACCACTCAGCTCAGGGATTAACCAAGATATGTTCTGCATCAGTGTAGCTACAGCATTCGCAAGGTATGTTGCTCATAATGCATCAAATGGTAGGTTTCCTTTAAGAAGAATTCCACCCCCCCCTTCCAATTTTTTTGCATTATACTGGAAGCTGCCTCCCTATAGGCAGATCTTTCCCATTTACCCTATGAAAGACCACTGTTTCTTGAACATTTTTAGTGACAACCCCGGGCCTATGGATGACCATTCAAGGAACGTACAGGAACTAAGGAGAAATATATCAAGCCCTGCACTCCAAATTCTAGCTTATAAGGGGCAATGTATGTAGAATGAGAATCAAGAAACGCTTTTGCAAAAATCCCTTATAAACAATTATACAAATAATAGGAGGCACAGACACAATGTTACCCCCTTTAGATTAAATAAATAGTTTCCAAAATCAAATAACACCACAAAAAAGGAAACAATAACAAATGAAAAAGCATAAAATGGTTTTTCGCCTTGCTTTTCACTACTTTCACAAAGCAGGCGAAAAAACTATTTTTGCTTTTAACATTTTTGTTATTGTGCCGGGTTGCATCCAACCTGGTCTGTACTGTATATACCTGTGTATGTGTTCCTTGCCTCTGTTATTCCTCGGATAATGTGCAATACTTGTCGGAAGTAAATCCCTTGACTAGTTGAGGAAGGTGCCTTCTATATAGGTAACTGTGATCTATTTATCAGGTATTTGGGTATCTGACCATTGGTGGACTTCTTTTGTGTGGAAATTTTATTCTTTCTACAATTTGGTTATTGCTGTTTTTTTGAGTGGTAAAAATCCCATAAGACATCAGACCACATAGCCCTCAGTTCTAAAGTCTGTGACAGCAGGTCCGTAGATCTATACATTCTGAGCACACAGCAGTATATAGCTACACCGAGTTCTTTCTAGTACGCAGCACATGTTACTCTCTCCTATGGATGGAAAACTTCAAAGCAAATGGAAGGAACATGGATGAAAAAACCTACACTGGTCTGAGTGATATAATGAGGCAAATTTACTTACCTGGTCCTGTCGCGATCCAGCGGCACGTTCTCAGTCGAGGATTCGGGTCTTCCATCGATCACTAAGGTAGTGCACCCGATGTCCACTAGGTGTCGCTGCTGCGTTGATTTCTGCGAAGTGCACTGAAGTTCACCGTCCTCCGCTGGGTGCAGGTAAGCGCGTGTCAAGCGACACTTTTTTTTAAAAAAATACGGCGGTTTTTCCGAATCGTCGGGCTTTCTTACGGCCATGCCCCCTTTTCCGTCACGTGCATGCCAGCGCCGATGCGCCACAATCCGATCGCGGTGCGCCAAAATCACGGGCAATTAGGGAAAATCGACGCAAATGGAAATATTCAGGTAACGCGAAAGAAAAACGCGATTCGGGCCCTTAGTTAATGACCCCCATTGTCTACCTTAAAGGGAATCTGTCAGCAGTTTGTACACCCCCAGGTAGTGGAGGGTAGCAACCCCAGAGAGCTGCGTAACCATATTTTTGTGTGAAGGACAGTAGTAGAAAAATGGATTTAAATCTGGCTTTACCAAGTGCACTCCTCACACTGCTGTGCCCTTAGCCCTCCACAGTGAAAAGCTTCATTGGAAAAAAACATTTGTTAAGGTTTGACTTGATGGATCTGTATCTTTTCCCAGCATTATATACGATGATACTGCTGTATGATGGGGTTCCCACTGATATGATGATGTAAAATACAACAGAAACCTGCAACAGCTCAGAAGTGCTATGGAACAATTCAACACAGAGCACACAGAGCAGAGCAGTGTCAGGACTAACCCCCAGTGCACTGAGAGAAGTTGAAAATTAATTTCTTTTTTTTAGTATTGTAAAGTCTTGTGCATGTGTCAATAGTAGAAAAACATAGCTACTACCATGCAACTCTGTCCTTTTCCTAATTTTGGTAGATTTAAGACTCACGTCCAAGTGGAGCTATTATAGGAACTTGTTGTTAAATAAACTACACGTTTCTGCTTCGTACAGAAGCCTTCATCAGGTGGCCTACTTCAGCCATAGTAGTATGTCAAGAAACAGGTGTAACAGTGTTGCCAGTGTGTAAGAAACTATATTCAACAGGAGGGAAGAATGCAGTGAATGAAGTCCCAGTAACAATCTGTATCAGTCCAGTGGATAGTGGGAGATGAACTAGTAGTATCATTTGCAACAAATAATTCAAATTCCTGTAATAAGCAACATAGGAGCCTTTTGCTTACAACGTGGACTAGAGCATTGCACAGTACCAAGAAAGTCATAGGGTGAACCTCCATTACATCTACTGCAATCCTCAATTTATACCTCAATCTACGCTTGAATATGTCCTTCCTCTCGTCTACAGGCAGCATGATGGGTAAGAGTCTGGAGTCTAATTATGACAGAAGAACACAATAACAATGTTAATTAAAACAATAATCAATTAACCGACTGCCCTATAAGTATCCTAGGAGTCAAGGAAAGGGCGTGTTTTTTTCTTCTGCCTAATAGGTTTACTGCCAGTATCCTCTTGCTCCCCTGAGGCTGGGCTGTGGTGCACGTCCAGCAGGTAGAAGCAAATGTCTTACCAGTGGCAATCCTGGTGAAACTACATTCTGAGGCGTCCTTCCCCCGTGGTGGGGGAAGTCCAGTATTTTGGAGTTTCTGGAAACTCCCCTCCTACTGCGTCTCCCATTGGAAGCGGGAACGCTGTATTCTCAGGTACGGCTTTTGAATAAGCAGAGAAGTGGAGGTCAGATTTGTGTTGCACTCAATACTTGGGGTATAGCTGCTGTATTGCCGCATCTCCCCCTCCTGAGCCACATCTACAATGTACCGTAAGGTGGTTTCTATATTGTTGTGAACAAAGCTCTTGCTAACCTTAGAGCTCAGCGCGTCCTGCATCCTTTTCTTATGTTAGAAAGATTTGGTTGTAGCCGGGTGTCGCCTTGACCAGGTGCATTGCATTTCCGTTGGGAAGTTTTAAGGCTGTACTGTTCAGGTATGTCTCTCACCTGCCAGGCAGCAGACTCAGTCTGAGCTTAAGGTTTGTTCCTTTCATGAGTGCCCTGTGTTCTTCATTTGGCATGTCCTAACACTTGTTGTTTGTGTTACAGATATCCAGCCTTGGTAAAGAAGGAGAAAGTATCATAGAGACTGTATTAGCTGTGAGCAGCCTATACCGGATGATTGCCCTGATGATGTTTGTGCCCCTTGGCAGCTCCTGCTCAGAATTCAGGAGGAGATGTCTTTTTTTCAGTGGATGAAGGAGAAGGAAAAGATGTCTGCTGTATTTGATGAGATGAGTTCAAAGAAAAAGAAGTCTAAAAGACATCATAAACGTGAGAAAACATCATAGGCAATCATCTTTATATCTGTGCCTTCGTAGTGCTCTAGAAGCCCAGATAATTTCTGGGGATAGCCCTGAATCGGAAGGTTCTGGGCCAGATGTTATGAGGATTTTTTTCTGTTTCACAAAGATAACAACTCTAAATTGATCAAGGCGGTTAAAAGGTAATGGAGACAGATGAGTCTCATAATGACTGTTAACCAAGATGCACTTTTTTATTTTCCCAGAAAAAAAACCAAAGTATTGCCTGTCATCCTGATCTTAAAGTCCTCTTTGAACGGGTTGGTCTAGCCTGAAAAAGATTTGATTTGGGGTCTCGTTTTCGAGCAAGTATACAAATCGACCCTAAAGAATCTGAAGAATGGGAATTGCCTCCCAAGATTGATATTCCAGTGGCTAAACTATCAAAAATTTATTTTTCCTGCCGATGAATCTTCATTACTTAAAGACCCTCTTGACAGGAAAGTGACGCTATGCTCCGCGAAGCTATCAGCTCCAGCAGCCATGGCTAAGGCATCTCTTGCTACTGTCCCTGTTGCACGACTTAGATTGGTCGGGACATTTGGATGGAGTCCCTAGAGAAGAAATTATGAGAATTTGTCTTGTTTTAACTTGCAGGCGATTTTCTGTGTGATTTTTCTCTTGACTCTTTAAAACTTGATCTAAGAACATGCTAACGGCTAAATCTGCACGTCGTGCCCTGTGGATAAAGCCTGGACAGGGGGTGTAGCCTCCAAACATCACTTCTGTTCACTTCCCTTCCACCATCTTCTTGTTTGGGAAAGACCTGAAGGAGGTGTTGAAGAATCTTAGTGAAGATAAGGGGAACTCTTTCTACAAGTAGCCAGTAGTACCTCCAAAAAAACCGAGCTTTCCACCTAGAAAAGCAAGACCGGAAAGACCTTTTGGCATTTCGTAACCGACGTAGAGGAGTTCAGAAGTCTAAGACAGAACTGTCTTCCACAGTAAAAAAAAACGAGAAGCCTGAATCTGACGTCATGCCAGGTCTGTCTCCAGTAGGTGCAAGGTGGCAGACTTCGCTCACTTATGGACAGACATCACATCTGATGCTTGGGTACTGTCCACAGTAAAAAACGGATACGCTTTGGAACGACAAGATTCCGCAGAAAGATTGAGTACAAAAATCGAGAAATCTAGATCCTTCCCTTGTTGCACGAATTTATCCAAAAAAGAGCTCTAGAAGAAGTCCCTTTGTCAGAAAGAGGAAAAAGGAGTGTACTCCGCCATATTTGCTGTACCAAAGCCGAACAACAGGTGGAGATTAATTATAGACCTCCGCTATCTAAACAGATTCTTGACCAAAATTGCATTCCAATGCAAATCAGCCACCGCCATTCTACAGCAAAGCAACTACATGGCCAAAATAGACCTGGCCGATGCCTATCTCACCTTCCCATCAGGAGAGGTCACAGAAAATATCGAGAATAGCAATGTGACCAATTCAAGAACCTTCACTACAGTTCTCCTGTCTGCATTCGGCATTACATCAGCCCCTCGGTCTTCACCAAGACCACCATAGTTCTGGCGGCTGCACTGAGACTTCGGGGATACAGATCGTACCCTATTTGGACGACTGGCTGATTATAGCAGAGAATCAATCTCTCTTGAAACTCATCTTCAGATGACAATCGATCTTCTAAACAACTGGGTTTCCTAATCAATTGGGAAAATCCCTTCTTATTCAACAACCAGAATTCAGTTCCTGGGGTTATCTCGACTGTGCAGTATGACTATTCATCTTCCTCAGGGAGAATCTTGAAAATAAAGCAGTCCGTGCACTACCTTATCAAGACAAGATGCACAACGGTCAGAACAGCCATGAGGGTTCTGGGTTGCTGTGACTTCAATAATAGAAGCATTCCTGGGCAAAGGCACATTTCAGACAGCTACAACTCAACATTCTGGCTGTTTGGACAAATCTCCAGCCAGGATTCGACAAACGATTGTACTAACTCCTCAGACCAGAGTCAGCCTCGGTTGGTGGTTGAGGAAGAAGAATTTGGCGTCCAGCAGATCTTTACGTTTTGTTCAACCCCAGATCCTGACAAACCGATGCCTCATCCCCAGGTTGGGGGGCCCACCTCGGCAATCTCTGGGTTCAGGACAAATGGAATACACAGACAGGACTCTGTCCTCAAATAAAGAGAATTGAAAGCCATTTATTTAGCCCTGAAATTCTTTCAGACCCAGCTGAAAAAACAGCAAGTGAAGGTACAGACCGACAATCTGTCATGTTTATTACATAAACAAGCAAGGGGACACCCATCATCAAAACTGTGTCAAAAGAGAGTATCTCCTTGGCCGAGGAAAACCTACAGAGTCTGTCAGCAGTCCACATTCGAGGGTCTCTGAACACTCAGGCAGAAATTTTAAGCCGCTCTCAACTAAGACCAGGGGAATGGTCCTGAACAGTGTTATCTTCAACAGATTGTCAGTGGTTCGGTTGTCCACAAATAGACTGATGGCCCAAAAAGAACTCGAAGTTGCCAATGTTTTGCTCTCTTTACAGGTCGACCAACCATATGCAGTGGTTGCCCTGTCTCTTCCCGGACCAACCTGTTCATTTACATATATCCTCCGATACCGCTCATTCAGAGGATGCTTTACAAAATCAAAAGAGAGAAACCGAATGCAATTCTGATCCTACCATCATTTGGCCGAGCAGAGTATGGTTTCCTTTGTATGAGGTTGTCCAAGGGCGAAATTGGAAACTTCTGCAGTTCCACATCTCTTGGAACAGATGGGGTTTTCCATCCATCCACCACAAAAGTACAGTACGGCCCTGGAGATTGAGAAGAGACCCTAACAGATCTAGGTCTTTCATCCAGAGTTATAAAGACATTGTTGTCAGCTAGAAGACCAGCGACCATTAAGTCCTATGGTAGAGTTGGAAAGTCTTCACATCTGGTGTTCAGAAATTCTGTATCTGAACCTTCAGTCTCAGATATTCTTACTTTTCTACAGATGGCCTTGATAAGGTTTAAACGGCTACTTGAAGCTCAGTTTGCCTGCAATCAATGCTTTAATAAACAATAGATTCTCATCTAATTTTAGTATGGAGAAGGCTTAAGGAACATCAAACCTCCTATTAGACCACATGTCCACAGTGGGATCTTGCCTTGTTCCTACATCATCTCACAGAAACCTGCCCTTTGAGCCCTATCAGGTGAAAGACCTTCTTTTTAGTTGCTGTTTCCACCGCTAGAAGAATTTCAGAGCTGCAAGCCTTATCCTGCAAAGAGCCATACTTACAGATAAGACCAGACTGCATCATACTAAGAACAGTTCCATCGTTTATTCCTAAAGTGGCCTCAGTTTCTAATTAAATCGGAATATATCTTCCAGCTTTGTGTCCAACTCCTGCTAATGCTCATCAGCAAGTTCTGCATTTCTGGATGTTAGAAGATCCGTCTTGACTTATCTAGAGAAGACAAATCTTTTAGGAAATCTGAATCCTGTTTCTCCAATTTCAAGGTCCAAGAAAAGGGATGAAGGCCTCGCAGCCATCTCTCTCCCGATGTGGATAAAGCAGAGTATTTTATGGCTTACAGAGCTGGGACAACCTTCACCTTTACAGATTAGGGCTCATTCTACAAGATCTACTGCTACTTCCTGGGCAGAGTATGCAATGCTCCTATAGAAAGATCTGTCAAGCAGCTTCTGGACTCTTCTAATACCTTTTGCACACATTACAGGCGGAGTCTCCCAGCTGGCTCGCCTTGGCGTATCGGTGGCTTCGCAAAATTTGTTCCCCCCTTTGATTTGCTACCTAAATCCCATCAGTGCTGCTGTAGGACGAGAGGAAGATCTAAATTTGCTTACCTGAAAATTTCCTTTCCTCGAAGTCAAGGCAGCACTATATATCCCTCCCAATAAAAATAATTTTTTTGTGCATAAAACGCCTCTTCCTTGACTCTAGGATACTATAGGGCAGTCGGTTAATTGATTATTGTTAATTACATTGTTATTGTGTTCTTCTGTCATAATTAGGACTCCAGACTCTTACCCTCAGTGCTGCCTTTGGACTTCGAGGAAAATAATTTTCAGGTAAGCAAAATTAGATCTTATCTTTCTTCCTGTCTCTTCCCAGAGCAAAGCTCTGAGATTGGATGGTAACGTTCGACCACCCCAAGCATTCCAGTTTTCCTTATTTTGTCACTATGAGTCATTTTACATATTGTTAGTTATTACAAGATTACTTAGCCTCCCCATCCACGAGTCCTGATACAGGTGGTTCACTCGCGTACCCAAAGTGCGTTTACCTTAATTTTTCCAGGTTATGGACTATATGGGGGAAACTTTTATGGTCTTGTTCTCACCTGGTAAAGTTTATTGATAGTGGCCAACACCTTTAACTTTTATAGTGATAGGACAACAAATACAGTGCTAGAATATGCCACACAACAAAATACCGTCCCATTCCAACCTCACATATACAGAGACCCTCCATATGCAGTGCAGTCACATTCTCCATTAGGTGACCAACCCACATAACCTCCTCAAAGTTTCTCATTGGGAATCCCACATTTTTCAGAAAAAACTTTATTAGCAGCATGTGACTATGTCACAACCCCCCATGGACCAAGGCCTTGCAGCACTGAAGGTGTTAAGTTTCTGCCTAATTAATCCAGAATCTTCACCAAATCTCATCACAACACTTGTTCTTGAATCACCTTGTTTTATATAAATAGCTCATTAGCTGAAGTTTGTATATCATCATAAGTCAGAGCTCCTCCAGGGAGGTCACATCACTGTGACAACGGATTTCATGCAAAGTATTTAGATGGAAAGTTTGGAAATAACAGGCTTGGATAATTAACGATGTTTCTGTTAGTTTTATAAACAATTTTACTCTAGTCAAAGACTCCTGTGGTGAACATGGCATCTCTGGCTGGATTCAGGCTCCGGGGATTTAATAAGGTAGTCTCCGAGAGTACCAACAGGTGGAGCGCATGGCGGAAAGAAGTCTGAACGCGTGAATTACAGAGGCGGCTGAGTGAAAGGTAACGGCGCCCGCAGCACACATTTTCCGTTTTTAAATGCGGCGGTTTTTCGAATAGTAGGGTGTTGTTTGGCCAACCCTCGATTCGTCGGGGATGCGGGAGATCGGTTTGAGCCACACAAAGCCGATCGAAGTGCGCCAAAATCCGGGGCAATTCAGGTACAATCGGAGCAAAATCGGAAATATTGGGTAACACGTCGGGGAAAACGCGAATCGGGCCCTTAGTAAATAACCCCCAATGTTGGTTAGTTGGTTCTCAACACTGCTGTGTATGATGTCTAGGACCAGAGATTGTGTGGTGGACCCATGGTGTGACCCCATATTGGACTCAAAGCTACATCAGACAACAACTCAATTGTGGAGGGTAGTAGGGTATACTACCATTGGGGTGTGATGAATGGTAGGCCCTTATCTGGTGCACCAACGAGGCCGCAGTCTAACACGGCTGGTTGACCAAAAATCTAGTCACAGGCTGAGTATGCAATGTGTTGGTCCATCAAGCTCCTACAGCTTGAAGACATCCAAGTCTTACAGTTATTAAGAAGAGTAGAAATAGAAGGAAGGAGTAGGTCAGAAGTTGGTTTGTCAGAATTGGAGTTTAGTGAGTGGTAGTGGAGAAGACAGAGGATAGACAGCCTGCATACATCACTGCACAGCTGCAACAGACTTATCCAGCTCCAGAATCAAGGAAATATTTTGTGTGCTCCAGCCTCAAATCAGAGGAAGCTACCAGGCTCACCCCAGCCATGTGCCAGACAGATCCGCACTATTGTTGGTGCTGCTGTTGGATTCCGGCTCCGGAATGATGAGATATGGAACACTGTTATGGGGGTCCCTGGATAGCACATTGGACCATGACAGGCCGCCCTATACCCACAGCAGTTATGGTCGGAGTGCCTCAGGGGGCATCTTACAGCAGTAGCCCCATTTCGTACGCATCCGAGCCATAGAGAAAGAGGAAGGGATGATGAGGACTGAGAGCAACATGAGCATCTGTGTCACCCCCTCATCCTCATAGACGGTAAGCTCTTGGTCACCCCTTCATCCTCATAGACTGTAAGCTCTTGTGTAACCCACTCTCTCATAGACTGTAACTCTATGTGTCACCCCTCATCCCATAGACTGTAACCCTGGTCACCTCATACTCATAGATCGTAAGCTCTTGTGTCCCCTCCTCATCCCCTATGACTGTAAGATCTCTTGTCACCCCCTCAATCTCATAGACTTAAGCGAGTTGTGTAACCTCATCCAATTAGACGTAAGCTCTTGTGTCACCCCATCATTTAGACTGTAAGCTCTTGTGTCACCCTACAAATCATCTATGAAGACTGTAAGTTGTTCCTCACCCACCCCCAAACAACCCCACCAAAACATCCTAATCTAAGAGAATGTAAGCTTTGTGTAACCCTCATCCTATAGACTGACGAGCTCTTGTGTCACCCCTCATCTAATAACTGTCAGCTCTTGTGTCACCTCCTCATCCTCAGATGTAAGTTTCGGTCACCCCCTCATCCTCATAGTACTGTACCTCTAGACTGTAAGTCTTGTTCACCGCCTCATCGACTGTAAGCTTCTTGTGTCCCCCCTCATCCTCATAGGACTGTATGTTAAGCTCTTGTGTTCCCCCTATCCCAAGACTGTAAGCTCTGCTGGCACCCCCATCCTCTCTAGACTGTTACGCTATTTGTGTCACCCCTTAATCCTCATTAGAACTGTGTAAGCTCTTGTGTCACCCCCTCATCCTCATAGACTGTAAGCTCTTGTGTCACCCCTATCCTCATAGACTGTAAGCTCTTGTGTCACCCCCCTCATCTCAGAGTACGTACTCTTGTGTCACCTATCCTCATAGACTGTAAGCTCTTGTGTCACCCCTCATCCGTCATACTGACTGTAGCTCTTGGTCACCCCTCATCCTCATAGACTGTGTCTTGTGTCACCCCTCCATCCAGACTGTAGCCCTTGTGTCACCTCACCTCCTCATAGACTGTAAGCTCTTGTGTCACCCCTTCATCCTCATAGACTGTAAGCTCTTGTGTCACCCCCTCTCTCCTCAAGACTGTAAGCTCTTGTGTCACCTCCTAATCCTCATTAGACTGTAAGCTCTTTGTCACCCCCTCATCCTCATAGACTGTAAGCTTTGTGTTCACCCATCTCCCATAGACTGTAAGCTCTTGTGTCACCCTCATCCTCATAGGACTGTAAGCTCTTGTGTCATCCCTCATCCTCATAGACTGTAGCTCTTGTGTCAGACCCTCATCCTCATAGACTGTAAGCCTTGTGTCCCTCCTCATAGAATGAAGCTTTGTGTCACCCCTTCATCCTACATAGACTGTAAGCTCTTGTGTCACCCCCTCATACTCATGACTGTAAAGTCTTTGTGTCAACCCCTCATCCTCATAGACTGTAAGCCTTGTTGTCCACCTCCTCATCCTCATAGACTGTAAGCTCTTGTGTCACCTCCTCATCCTCATAAGATGTAAGCTCTTTGTGGTCACCCGCTCATCCTCATGACTGTAACTCTTGGTCCCTCTCATCCCATGGACGTTAGCTCTTGTGTCACCACCTAATCTCATAGACTGTAAGCTCTTGTGTCACCCCCTCACTAGACTGTAAGCTCTTGTGTCACCCCTCATCCTCAAGACTGTAAGCTATGGTGTTCCCCCTCATCCTCTAGGACTGTAAGCTCTTGTGTCACCCCTTCATCCTCATAGATGTAAGTCTTGTGTCACCCCCCATCCTCATAGACTGTAAGCCTCTTGGTCACCCCATCATGCTCATAGACATGTAAGCTCTTGTGTCCACCCCGATTCCTCATAGACTGTAAGTCTTGTGTTCAACACCTCATCTCATAGACTGTAAGCTTTGTGTACTCCCTCATTTCATGACTGTAAGACTCTTGTGTACCCCTCATCCTCATAGACGGAAGCTTTGGGGTCACCCCCTCATCCATAGAATGAAGCTCTGTGTCAAACCATCATCCTATAGAGACTGTAAGCCTTTGTGTTCACCTCCTCATCTCATGATCGTAAGCCTTGGTCACCTCTCATCAATCATAGACTGTAAGCTTCTTGTGTCACCCCCTCATCCTCATAGACTGTAAGCTTGTGTGTTCCCCCCGACTTTGTCATTTTCCCCATCTGAAGACTGTAAGCTTTGTGTCACCCATCTCAACCTAGCTCGGTCACCCTATCCTCAACTGACTGTAAGTATTTGGCACCCCCATCCTCATAGACTGTAAGCTCTTGTGTCTACCCCCTCATCCTATAGACTTGTAAGCTCTTGACCCTCCGCATAGCAGTCTGTCTCCCCCTCCTCTTAGCTGAGCCTTGTGTCAACGTAATACTATAGTGGGTGTCACCCCCTAATCACTAATTAAGACTGTAAGCTCTTGTGTCACCCCCTCATGCCTCATAGATGTATGGAAGCTCTGTGTCACCCCCTCATCCTCATAACTGTAAGTCTAATTGTGTTCACCTCTATCCTCATAGACTGTAAGCTTTGTGTACCCACCTAATCGACTGTAAGCTCTTGTATCCTCCCCCTGATCCTCAATTAGACGTAAGCTCTTGTGGATCAGGGCCTCCCTCACTCCTTATTGTTACATAGCTTTGGATTGTAATATTCATCTTGTATATGTCCCTATGATGTTAAGAGCTCTCGGGAAGGGAACTACAGGCTTTGTAACGATCCATTATGTATACTAGAAATGGTCCAATCAGTACAGATTTAGCTCAAAATGAAGGCGGGAATCGCAATTCAAAAAAAGTTTGTCAGAAAAGTTCCCCATCCTATTTCACTGTCCGAGAACACGCATGATGAAAGTCACGATTCAGGTCTTTATATAGAGCAAGAGTACGAGTCGTACTTTGCAAGGGACAACAATGACAACAGTTGTCTATATACAAAGGTGGGGAATTGCGGTCGTGTCATATAGGGTATTTAATAGAGGTGGATATAGTTGCATGGTATACAGGGGTATGAAAGTTTTGAACTTTCAATTTTTCATTCTATGTTCTTGCACCACATTGGTTCGATCAAAAAAAAGTTATTTTTTCTCATTATGTGAACTCTAACCCCATTCTGCTTATCTTATTTTGAGGAGGTTGAGAGCCTTTGGAAACCTAATTTCAGGACATTTTAGTTGAAAAGATTGTGTTTCTGGAGCCTGTGTTTTAGTATAAGACTAAATTAGAGTTCATATGCATGTTTTGGGATAAGGGACGGTTCTGGGAGTATATTCAGGCTAGCCTTAGTTCATTATATTATTTATCACCTTTCCACGGCACAAATGTAAAAATATTCTTGTTCTTGGTATACGCGGCTGTCACAGATACTACACGTTGTGAGTTGCATTTTCTAAGAGGGACTAGAAGTATGTGGTTGTTTGCATCTCAATCCTAGTATTTGGCTTCATTTTGTCACTGCCTGTTATAGCAATTATTGGAAATCACCTTACAACGGCCAAAAGGGTGTGGAAGTCTAGCAAAAATACACCCTGGTGCAACAAGGCGTCTTCTTGGGATTTTTAGAGCAACAAGTTTTTCACAACTTGTATTGGGGACCCTCTACTTTTCCTGTAGTTCCCTAGGTCGGATGGTGACACGTGGGGAAGCCATTTTCAGTCCTCCGAGAGCTTCAATTGGGTTTAGGTCGGACTCAGGGATGGGCCAGTCAGGTGGTCACAGAGATCTTTGAAGCCTACCGCTTTGTGTTTTTTAGCTGTTTTGTGACTAGGGTTATTGTAGTGTAGGAAAGGTTCAGGCCCATTTACAAGGTCCAGAGCTCGGAAGAGGTTTTCATCCAGGGATATCGTTGTTACTTGGCGTGTATTCATCTTCCTTCATAGCATGATGATAGCCACACCATGTGCACTGTTGGCATTGTATTGGCAGGTGATGAGCAGGAAAATGGTTTTCTCAAAAACTTAAAATTAACCCCAAAAAGTTCTATCCTTTGTCCCATCAGACCAGAGAATCTTATTTCATGTGTTTTTGCACACTGTGGGGCACATTTACTTACATGCCCTAATGAGGTCCCTGAAAGTGCTTGTCCGATGATAATGCACTGTGCCGTGATGCACTCGTGCACTGATCATGCATGTGTCGTTCCACGCTCAGGCCGAACAGAGTTCACCTTCTTCTTCCCTGGTGCATTGTAAGTGCATTGGATTCGAAACAATTTACTAGTTTTAAATTCTGCGCTCAGTTTGAATCAGTCCAGATCGTCTGAAAGCCCGCCACCCCGAATTTGTGTCACATGGAAGGCCAGCAAGCTGCCGCCAAAAAAAACAAAAAAACGATCGCATGCGACACCAATCCCACCTGTTGCAGAACCTGTTAACTACCTGTCATTACTGAAACCCAGAAAAAAAAGTGCAAAGTCCGGCGAAAGTGCAACATGCAACCATTAGTAAATGAGCCCCTGTTTGTGGCTGTTGTCTAATGTCTTGCAATGAGGAGGAGGCTTCCATCGGCTATATAAAGCCCCGACTGCTGGAGACTTGCAGAGACTGCAAGTGATTTTATGGAACTTTCTCCCATCCCTCTAATGAAATCTATGGCGAATAGCCACAGTGATGTCTTGGGATTCTTCTTTTCCTCTTTCACCACGGCCTCTGCTCTCAGAATTGCTTAGTTTGGCGGGACAGCACGGTCGAGGGGTAGAGTGGTGGTCCATCCAAAACTTTTCATTTATGGATTAGGAGGGCCACTGTTGATCGTATGGAGGAAACTTGAGTGGTGCATAAATTTGATTGAAACCTTGGCCAGATCTGTGCACGGTCCACAATTTTGTCTCTGCGCTCCATTGGGCAGTTCCTTAGACATCAGGATTCTCAGGGGATATGAAGTGATATGTGCAGTGTCTTTATACAGGGCATATGGATTATAAGAGAAATGATTGGAAGGGGGCAAGTGACCCATGATAGATTGAGCCCTTTTCTTGTGGCCCCTTATAGAGTTGAGACTGTGCAGTGCACTACTAGACGGTGCTCTCCTTGATTGTAGTGTGTGAATGTGTGGCTCTCCCCCCCTTTCTTTTTCCCTTCTTCTTTCTCCTCGTGATATTTGGCCCTTGATTTTTTCCCCCCCCCTCTTCTTTCTTTTTTCCTTTCTCTTGGCTTACAGCCTGTTAATGAGTATCATGTCGCTAGGAGTGTTATGACATATGTATTGTAAACCATTCTCTTGCCGTTGTCATTGTTGGGAGCTCCCTGTACCTCGCTCTGCTGCTCCATGTGGTTGCTCTTTCCTTTCTGCAGCTGTTCTTCAGGGCAATTCACTTTATATATGCCGCCCAGCCGATGAAAGAGATAATTTGAGTATATTATCCCACACGCTGGAGGCCAGATCGGCACATGAGTACATCTAATTAACAAGCGTCGGCCTTATGAAAACACTTTCATGAACGTTAATTGGTTCTGTTTGTTAATATGCAACCAACCATCACAATGTGTCTCATCGCTTTCTATTTTTTTTATGTGATGAACTGCTTCTACGGAGCAGCCGTGCGCGTCTTCCGGCACTCAACCGAGCGTTAGTCCCATTTCTCCAAGGTTGAGGGTCATCAAAGGAGGGGTCACAGTGAGGTAATGGTAGTTTGGTTTTTCGAAAAGACTTGTGGGGCCGCCGGTGGGGGGAAAAAAGAATACGAATTGGGTGTTCCTATTTTTCTTTATAATACTTTTCTACAGAAACGAACAGAACAATAAGAAAACCATCCACAAAAACACAATGGGGAGTCATTTACTAAGGGGTGGATTTCTTCCCCCCCCTCTTTTCCCCCACCTTTTCTTCCCTTCCTTTTTTTCGTCCGACATCACCGTCTTTTTCCCGTCTCGCAGTTAACCAAATTCATGACGGTGTGAGGTCTAGATTCTTTTGGGACACTTCCCTTTCCCCCGACGGTTGATTCCTTCCCCTTAGTAATCAATTTTGCGATTTTGGGCCGTGCCCGATTTCTTTTCCTTTGGCCAACTGTTTACCTCCGAGCCTCTTTTTCTTTTAGCTGATTGGAGGCGGCTACCTGGTCCTAGCGGCCTCTCCTGGAAACCTTTGTGAACATAAGCGACTGCGATCTTACGCTTTTCTTTTATCGGTTTTTTTTTTTCTTTTCTTTTTCCCCTTCCTCGGGGGAGTGACCATAAGATAAACCTGACGGACCTTGGAAAAAAACGCTTGTATTTTAAATAAAAAAAGTGTCGCTTGACACGCGCTTACCTGCCTACACAGCGTGAGTTTAGGCCGGGTGAAACTTCAGGAAATCTGACGGGATAATCTCAGCGTTAAAAAATTTAAACCCGGATAACCCCTTTAAATGCTGTGCAGCTGTGTGGCATCGTATACCAGGGATACAACGACCGTGCACCTGTGTGACATCACTTGACCAGGGATACAATGACCGTGCAGCTGTGTGACATTGCATGATCAGGATATAACGAGCCGTGCACCTGTGTGACATCACTTGACCAGGGATAATGGCCTGCACCTGTGTGACATTGCATGATCAGGGATATAACGAGCCGTGCACCTGTGTGACATCACATAACCAGGATATAACGAGCCGTCACCTGTGTGACATCACATGACCAGGATATAACGAGCCGTGTACCTCTGTGACATTACATGACCAGGAATACAACGAGCCGTGCCCTTGTGACATCACTTGACCAGGGATACAATGAGCCGTGCAGCTGTGTGACATTGCATGATCAGATATAACGAGCCGTGCACCTGTGTGACATCACTTGACCAGGGATACAATGAGCCGTGCACCTGTGTGACATTGCATGATCAGGGATATAACGAGCCGTGCCCTGTGTGCAATCACATGCCCAGGGATTAAACGAGCCGTGCACCTGTGTGACATCACATGACCAGGGATATAACGAGCCGTGTACCTCTGTGACTTACATGACAGGGATTAAGAGGCTGTGCACTTGTGTAACATCATATGACCAGTGATATAACGAGCCGTGCACCTGTGTGACATCACATGAAAAGGGATATAAGGAGCTGTGCACCTGTGTGACATCACATGACCAGGGATATAAGGAGCTGTGCACCTGTGTGACTCACATGACCAGGGATTAAGGAGCTGTGCACCTGTGTGACATCACATGACCAGGGATATAAGGAGCTGTGCACCTGTGTAACATCATATACCAGGAACGGTTTCTTCCACAGAAAGTAAATAATAAAGCTTCCTGTTGAACAACAAGCCGAGATCTAGGAAATGGTGAGAAATTGATACAGAAATTATATTGAAAAAGTAGAACTTTTCACTACACAAACTATATCAATTATTTAATAAGATTTTAGCAGATTGTATTTTTTTAAAGCAGCATTGGTTGAATAATTTGGCACCTTCACATATAGAAAATCCATATATTATATTATATTATATTTTGCTATTAAAACACAGCATTTTTTTAACAATACAACATGCGCTGTAGAAACATATTTTTACCAGTTTCCGTCTGCCTGTTCATTACTTTGTAATTTATGGAAAGCTGGGAAATGTGTATTGTTATCATGACGGGATGTGTGGGCATTCCTCTAATATAGTAGGCACATCAAATTCTAAAAGACATAGGGAAATGTGTACTGTATATGTTAACCTTTTAGTTACACTACTTATCTCATCAAATTTATCCTGATTTACAATCTGTTATATTCTAAAGCTGAAATCTTAAACCCATCACATTGAAAATGCATTCAGTCAATGGGTTTTGTTATAGAGCAGGAGGACTGAGCAAATTGAGAAATTTAGTATACTTGTCATTTATTTATAAAATCTATATATATATTATATATATATACATATATCTATATATATATAATATATCATATATATTTATATTTGACTTTAGGAATGGGGTGGGGTCCTATTTACTGATTACTAACGGTTCCTGAATGACTGTCATTGCTGCCAATTACTCATTTCTAAGGGTAATAGAAGACATTTAACTAATTATGGACAATTTATGGCTTGTTATCTACTCTGCTCCTCCAGTTGTATAACATGCTGCCTAGTGATAGTTCAATCGCGAACGAGCCGCACGAAGACCGGCTCTTTCGCATGAACGAAGGGAGTTGGCCCCCTCAGTAGCCAATAGCTCACTTAACCCCATCCCTAATCGTCTCACCACGCCCCCTTTACCCTATAAAAGTGGTGTGGAGTCGGGTGACTGGCTGCACTGAGGCTCCTTATTATACATTTAATAGGGAGCTGTTCAAGCCAGAAGAGACGCTCTTCATAGTGAGCAGAGCTTAAGAAGAAGATGGACTTCTCATCACTGCAGATAGGAACTATAAACCTGCCCAGCTCCTCCTGTTCTATGACATGCTGCCTGCAGATAGGACACTATGGACAATCTGCTCAGCTCCTCCTGTTCTATAACATGCTGCCTGCAGATAGGACACCATGTACAATCTGCTCAGCTCCTCCTGCACTATAACATGCTGCCTGCAGATAGGACACTATGTACAATCTGCTCAGCTCCCCCTGATCTATAACATGCTGCCTGCAGATAGGACACTATGGACAATCTGCTCAGCTCCTCCTGTTCTATAACATGCTGCCTGCAGATAGGACACCATGTACAATCTGCTCAGCTCCTCCTGCACTATAACATGCTGCTTGCAGATAGGATACTGTGTACAATCTGCTCCGCTCCTCCTGCTCTATAACATCCTGCCTGCAGATAGGACACTGTGCACAATCTTCTTATCTCCTCCTGTTCTTTAATATGCTGCCTGCAGGTAGGACACTATGTACAATCTTCTCAGTTCCTCCCACTCTATAACATGCTGCCTGCAGGTAGACACTATGTACAATCTTCTCTCAGTTCCTCCCACTCTATAACATGCTGCCTGCAGTAGGACACTATGTACAATCTGCTCAGCTCCTCCTGCTGTATATCATGCTGCCTCAGATAGTATACTGTGTTCATTCTGCACAGCTCCTCCTGCTATATAACATGCTGCCTGCAGGTATGATACTAATGTGCCTAGCCCATTCTGCTCTGTAACATGCTACCTAGAGTTGTACTGCATGTTAAACCTGACAGATTCCCTTTAAACAAGTAGTAGACTTTGTTCATAAATGAAGATGAAATAAAGGTAAATGAAATGATTTATTTCTTCTATTAAATCTAGTCATGTTGTACGTGTTACCTGTAATGGGGGGCGCGTCATAATGTTTCGGCTGTCAGTGGGTGATTAGTCTGTGACAAAAAATGTGCAATAAGGCCCCATACTTTGACCCCCATGTAGGGAAATATAGTATGATCTGGCTAGTGATTTGTTGTTGGTATTTTCCGCTCTGTCGGCTGGGAGTAGTTACAGTATATGTGGTTGCCTTAGCCTGATACGTACCATTAATGGCCTCCTAGTTGCATGACGTACACTATCTCCCTTCTCAGAGAAAAGATGGTAAAAACTTTCCATCTTTATAATTTAGGAAGAAAAGAGAGCCGCCTCAGAGACTCCCAGGGCTGTGGAAAAGGTATGCTCGTCCTACATTGTGGACTACCCTGAGAGACCCGCTCCCCTTCCCATTGCGCTTCACAAGGGCTGAAATATGAGCTGTGGTGAGTCCCATTGTCCACCTCAAGGGCAGAGAGTCCATTCTACATTGTATGTCATTCATCTTATTATACATTCAACTGTACAACCAGATTCACTATGTCTTCTAGATCTATGCTGCTACATTCATTCCGTAAGATTCCGTAAGATTCATTCTAGATTTCGTCCAATTCCTCATATGATGTCCATTTCATCTTTGCCTTTGCACCTTTGTTGATGTTGTTCTTGAATAGAGATCTTACATACTTTGGACCCAACCCTTTTTAATTAGACTGGTCCCACAATGATAGATAGTCCTATTAGTCATGTTAGGGTTTCCTTGCAGCACCTCTACAGGAGAACTCGAGTATTACACAATAGTAAATAACAATAATCAGATGAGATGTTTGATTTTCTTGAACTCAAAGAGAGAGTCATTGTAAGCACCCCCCTTCCTAATACATTCTAAACTTAAAGGTAACCTGTCACCAAATTTTACCCCATTAAAATAGCAGCCCACTTAGGTAGGGTATGAAATGTCCTTTCTAGAATTCCCTCTTTTATGTCATCTGTTAACTATAAAATTAACTTCCATGTTCATGTAAAATGAGCAGAGAAGAGTCATGTCTTGTCTGAGTCGAGTTTAGAGACTGCAGAAGAGTGTGAATTCCGATGCTCCCTATCTACGCATCTTCTGCTGCCCCTAAACTTGACTCGTCTAGACAATTATGACTCTTCTCTACTCATTGTCACATGACTTTGAAGGAGATTTTTTTTTATAGGTAAATGGTTTGAGATTTGACATAAAGGAGGTAATTATAAAGGACATTTTATACCCTACCTGAGGAGAAGGGATAAATCTGATGACAGTTCCCTATAATCTTGGTGCCACAAGTGAGTTTAGTCTGAGAAACTTTGTGCAGTTGTGGGTTTCCAAGACCGAACCTAGAATCACTGAACTGAACAGACTTGCCATATCTGTGGGTTGCCAGCTTTCATGTATGAGGATTTTGGGGATCTGTCTCTTTATATCACTTCAGTGTAAACTCAAATTTGGTGAGTCGTTGTGTCACCTCGGGCCTCTAGAAGCATTGGGTCACCAACCAAACCGTCTGTATTATTATCCAACTACTCTGTATCACAGACCCAGAACTTAAAAGAAGAAAGATAGAGCAAGTTGAAGCTTTACTTTGGATCCTTTGTTCTCACAGGAGAATAGCCATCAATAATGCATCTAGGAGGTGCCCCTGCCATTTCCCCACTAGTGATGGGTCGTTCGCGAACGAGCCGGCACGAAGAGCCAGCTCATTCGCATGAACGATGCGAGCCGGCTCCCCTCAGTGGCCAATGGTTCACTAAACTCCACCCTAAACGCTCACCACGCCCCCTTTAACCTGATAAAATCGTGTTAAAAGTGGTGTGGGGTGACTGATTGGCCTGCCGCTCCCTATTATATTTTTATATGGAGCTGTTCAGGAGCGGAGTGAGCGGAGCCTATGAGCCACTCACTAAGAAGAGCCGGACTTCCCACACTATTCCCCACTGAACCATTGTATACGTGTACGGAGGGTGGAAGGCATAGGAATCAATGAAATAAAAGCTCATTTTAATGGGCGTATGAGCTTCAGACTTAAACCGTTCAATAAATGTAGGTGAGAGATCTTCCATCCTTGAACTCTTTGGCTGTCTGTCAAAATCAGATTTACTGGTGGTAGACTATCACCAATGGATTGCTCGTTACGTTGGATTAACTAAAACCGTTTTTATCCTGGAACGTCCATTTTCCAGAAAAAACAACTTTAGAAAATATGCTAATGAGATGGAGGCATCAGCCAGTCCTACATCAGCCTGGCTCTTGTCTACTAATAAAGAGCAGGAGGCGCTCGGCTGACTAGGCCCAAGCTCCTCCGGCTCATTACCATATTTTTATTAAGTTGTTTTTTGGGTAAAACTGATTTTCCAGAAGATATGAAAATACCAGTTAACTTCTAAGGTAATGAACATTGCATTGGTGACAGTCTAGCACCATTGTATCTGGTGGTAGATGTCCTTTAAAGACATGAATCTGATGAACCAGGGATATTTACTTATAGATCCAGGAACTGTGACTGTGGTCATTTTCTAATATGTGTTATCCATGGCCTCCTTCCTTCTAACATTAACTTTTACAATTATGCTATGAGCTTGAAGGGGTTTGGGTGTGTTACAGAAGCCTCTCTGTGCTCTGGCTTTACAAACTGTTGTCACACTGCACACATCTCAGTCTCACCCTCCCCCCCACTGTAATCGCAGCACAAGGGAGTATACAGTGGCCAGGAGGGGGTTCTCCTTCAGAATGTAACAGCCTAAGAATCTGCTGCACAGAGTGGTTCCGGTAACACAGTCACTGAGCCTGGATCTATAAGTAAGTGTCCCTGGTTTATTATTTTTGATATTGATGGTAGATTTTGTTGATGATATTGATTGAAATTGTCTCCCATAGAAGTGAATGAGTGAAAAACAACGTCCCGTAGCTCATGGTACTGCACTGCTACTTATCTCAGTTGTCCTTAAATACAGATTCAGCATCCGCCACAGTCTCCATTATCTTGAGTACAATGAAGCATTCAGCACTTATTATATGCCTTGTAATAGCGGCTCCCACATAACCATAAAGCATCAATTTACATAAGAGTTAACATATACTTTAATGAAAGTCTTCTAATGCTCACATTACTAGAGCGATGTTTCAGCACCATGGACAGTTTGGTCTTCAATATTAAAATAATTATAGTATTCTTATAATTATTTATATTGATAATAATAATAATAATTCTTTATTTATATAGCGCACACAGATTACGCAGCGCTGCACAAAGCGCCAAATTGGTCCCTGTCCCCATGGGGCTCACAATCTAAACAACCTACCAGTATGTTTTGGATTAATAATGAACTTATTTATAATATGGATATTATTATTATTAGGAAATTAGTATCAGCGTCAGTAAGGGGGGGAGGGGGCAACTAGGCATTTTCCAGGGACCCCTGTCCTAAAGGGGCCCCATGCATGTGGTCTTTTTCTGGGCAGATACCCCCTTATCGGCGGACTCAAGGGCTCCACTTTGAGTAAAGTCGGCCCGGATTAGTATGAAATAATTTATAAACTTAAAAGGTTTACCATGAATATTCAAACTCTAGGGGCATTCAAGGTAAGAAAAAAAAGGGAAAACCGACTTCGACTCCCGATTCCCGCTTGGCTCTGAGACTTGACTAAATCCGCTATATCCAATGACTGGCCTCATAGGGCAACACGGGAAGGGAAGTCCCTGGAAACAGAATTAACATTGAGTTTCAGAGGAGGCCACCCATTGAGTAAAGTATGTTCTGCCAAAGTCCTGGTGTGATGTGAGAATCGGTAATCAAAGCAGGGCAGGTCCTCTGACCCCTCAAGGAATTTGCAGCAGGCCTGAAACCGAAGAATCAGAGTAACGTGAGATCCGGGTGGCATAAGGAGTTCTTTTTCTTCTTACCTCTGTTGAACATGAAAACTCCTTTGAGGTGGCCATATGTTTTTAGACAAATGTTGGCCGGTGTGGCTGCCTGTCTTATGTGCATGGAGATCTCCTGGCCACGAGAGATAAACCCACTGTGAAAGGAGTCTGGCTCCAGGCTATTCCCTTCTTTCTATTGGGAACATATGTAGCAGCGGTCACCCATGCATGTGCCTGATAGGGTCAGGAGAAATATCTGTTGTCCAACATCAATCTAAGGCCACCTCTAGTCAAGACGTCACTTCAGAGAAATATCCACTGGTGGAAAAGAATCATTGGGGCTTATTTACTAAGGGTCCGCGGAACGCACTTTTGTCGGCTTTCACTGCAACAGAAATCGGGGGTAGGGCCGTCGGACGATGCGATAGATTCGGACTGAGCGCGGGATTTAATATTAAAATTATGTCGCAAGCAATGTACTTACATGCATCGGGAAGAAGAAGGTGAACTCCGGCAGACCTGAGCGGGGAAGCGACACATGCAGGATATCGGGCACAATCTTGGTAAATCGCTCCGGAGTGCATGATCATCGCACTCCATATTTCAGGAACTCCGGTGGCCAGGTAAGTAAACGTGCCCCATTTGGTGATATTTTAAGTAGCTGAAAATGGGCTTTTTGTTAGAGAATCTGAATCCCTAATGTTACCATATACGATTGTCCGCTCAATACATATGACTCGACAAGACTAGGGATTATCTTTAGTATATATAGTGCATTGAGTTAATATAAAAGCCTTGGAATGACCATCTATTACATAATGCAGGCTGTGGTTTGCAAGGTTACATTTTTATTTCATCCAAATGATTGTATCTGCCCCGATCAAACACGTTTTCAGATCATTATTCATAGTTAATGGTTCCTGTAAACAACTTATATATAACAAAGGCTTATTGCTGTTTTGGAAGATTTCCCATAGAGACTTTCTCCTAATTTTTGAGCTTCATTTTAAATTAATCCATTGAACCTCTCCTGAAGACCCCCTCTTACTCTTAGACCACTCCCTTACTCCCACCTTATACAATCAAGACCCCCCCCCCCACACACACCCCTTTTTAGGTTTAATCAGAACTTTTTAAAAACAGAATAACAAACAAACATTTATGTAGCTAAAAGAACGGTCTCTCATAGGATCACTTTTAATGCATCTTGTGTGGTCTTCTCAAAGAGGTTTTATTGTACACTCTGGGGTCATTTACTAAGGGCCCGATTCGCGTTTTCCCGACGTGTTACCCGAATAATTCCGATTTGCGCCGATTGTACCTGAATTGCCCCGGGATTTTGGCGCATGCGATCGGATTGTGGCACATCGCGCCGGCATGCGTGCGACGGAAATCGGGGGCGGGCCGAACGAAAACCCGACTTATTCGGAAAAACCGCCGCATTTAAAAACCGAAAATGTGTCTCTTGGAACCGCTTAACCTTCACCTGGTCCAGCTCGGTGTATTCCGGGGCGTTCAGATGATTTTCAGCGCAGCAGTACATAATTTAAGATTTTAGTAGATCAGGGGGTCATGCACTCATTACTGAACACCACCCCATGTCACTTGTTGGAGAGGCAGCCCAGGCAATCCGTAGGAAACGGGTCGTCACATGAAGTAGACCATGATAAGTACATTGTGGTTATCTCTATTAGAGGATTGTACTTACCCTAGTAAACTTCTTTAAGGGGGTGTCCTGACTTCTAGCAACAGTGAGGGAATTGAAGGATTGACATGCCACGCTTATACATCTTATCCTCTCTCGGAGCGTTAGACTCCCGCACTGCTCTCATACTGATGCTTAATATGTATATATAATGTAATATCTTTTGCTGGAACGCGTCACAGAAGAGGCGCTGGCACAAGGTTTGGGTGACTTACAAGTTACCCATTAGACTTTTATCTTTATGGGTTTATCCTAAAATGGTGTATTTTCTTTCCATTGGTAACCTATACACAGTATTGGGTACACAGCTATAATGGTGCAGCGTGGAGGTCATCATAATTATGTATGTCCTATATTAGTCCGTAAACAATGTATGGGATGCTTGACAGGCGTTCATTATGCCTCTGCTTTACTCTTTGGGCTTAGTTTCTATGGTGATGACAATGATGATGGTTTTTGTACTCGTCTCACTGGTCCGTAGGTGGTGTAGCGCTATGCAGAATCGTGGAGTAGAGCAACATTTGTGAAAGGTTGGGTCTCATTAGCTGCTGTTACTGTGGTTACTATAGAAATACGGGGGGGAAGCGAATGTTAGTAGAAATGAATGAAGAAACTGGTGATACGAAGTGGCCACAGAATGAAAATAAAGAGTAGATTATTACATAATAATAATGGCATTTATTCTACAATTGTTAGATATACAATCAAACCTGTCCTTACTAGCGACTCTTGGTTTATAAACATGACTTGTAGTCACTTGACACAAGCACTGGTCCATAACACTAGAACAATGCCCTGGTCCATAACACTATGACACATGCACCCTGGTCCATAACCTATGACACATGCACCCTGGTCCATAACACTATGGCCCAATCACCTGTCCATAACACTATGACACAATGCACCCTGGTCCATAACACTATGGCACAATGCACCCGGTCCATAACACTATACACAATGCACCCTGGTCCATAACAACTGCACAATGCACCCGGTCACTAACACTATGCACAATGCACCCTGGTCCATAACACTATGGCACCAATGCACCCCGGTCCATAACACTATGACAAATTGCACCCTGGTCCATAACACTATGACACATGCACCCTGGTCCAAACACAATGGCACAATCACCCTGGTCCATAACATATGACACAATGCACCCTGTTCCATAACACTATGCACAATGCACCCTGGTCCAAACACTATGACACATTGCACCCTGTCCATAACACTAGGGCACAATGCACCCTGTCCATAACCTATGCACAATCACCCTGTCCATAACACTATGACACAATGCACCCTGTCCATAACACTATGGCACAATGCACCCGGTCCATAACAATATGACAACTGCACCCTGGTCCATAACACTATGGCACATGCACCCTGGTCCAAACACTATGACACATTGCACCCGGGTCCATAACACTATGACACAATGCACCCTGGTCCATAACACTATGGCAAAATGCCACCCTGGTCCATACACTATGACACAATGCACCCTGGTCCATACACTATGGCACAATGCACCCTTGGCATAACACTATGACACAATGCACCCTGTCTCCATAACACTATGGCACAATGCACCCTGGTCCATAACACTATGGCACAATGCACCCTGGTCCATACACTATGGCACAATGCACCCTGTCATAACAATATGACACAATGCACCCTGGTCCATAACACTATGCACAATGCACCCTGGTCCATAACACTATGACACAATGCACCCTGGTCCTAACACTAGACACATGCACCTGGTCCATACACTATGGCCAATGCACCCTGGTCCCATAACACTATTCACAATGCACCCTGGTCCATAACACTATGGCACAATGCACCCGGTCCCATAACACTATGGCACAATGCACCCTGGTCCATAACACTATGGCACAATGCACCCTGGTCCATAACATATGACACATCACCCTGGTCCATAACACTATGGCACAATGCACCTGGTCCATAACACTATCACAATGCACCCTGGTCCATAACACTAGACCAATCACCCTGGTCCATAACACTATGGCACAATGCACCCTGGTCCCATAACATATGACACATGCACCCTGGTCCATAACACTATGGACACATGCACCCTGTTCCAAACACTATACCACATTGCCCCCCGGTCCATACTTGACCAATGCACCTGTCCATAACACTATGGCACAATGCACCCTGGTCCATAACACTATGACACAATGCCACCCTGGTCCATAACACTATGGCACAATGCACCCTGGTCCATAACACTATGACA
This sequence comes from Engystomops pustulosus, assembly GCA_019512145.1. Classification (NCBI taxonomy): domain Eukaryota; kingdom Metazoa; phylum Chordata; class Amphibia; order Anura; family Leptodactylidae; genus Engystomops; species Engystomops pustulosus. The sequence goes on from CM033641.1 coordinate 22,811,326, forward strand.
CAATGCACGCCCTGGTCCATAACACTATGGGCACAATGCACACCTGGTCCATAACACTATGGCACAATCACCCTGGTCCATAACACTATGCCACAATGCACCCTGGTCCATAACACTGATGCCAAACACAGACACAATGCACCCTGGTCCATAACACATGGCAACAATGCACCCTGGTCCATAACATTGACACAATGCACCTGTCCATAACACTATGGCACATGCACCCTGGTCCAAACACTATGACACATTGCACCCTGGTCCATAACACTATGGCACAATGCACCCTGGTCCATAACACTATGGCACAATGCACCCTGGTCCATAACACTATGACACATTGCACCCTGGTCCATAACAATATGACACAATGCACCCTGGTCCATAACACTATGGCACAATGCACCCTGGTCCATAACAATATGACACAAGGCGCCCTGGTCCATAACACTATGACACAATGCACCCTGGTCCAAACACTATGGCACAATGCACCCTGGTCCATAACACTATGGCACAATGCACCCTGGTCCATAACAATATGACACAAGGCGCCCTGGTCCATAACACTATGACACAATGCACCCTGGTCCATAACACTATGACACACACCCTGGTCCATAACACTATGACACAATGCACCCTGGTCCATACACTATGCACAATGCACCCTGGTCCATACCATATGGCACAATGCACCTGGTCCATAACTATGACACAATGCATCCTGGTCCATAACACTATGACACAATGCACCCTGGTCCATACTATTCTGCCACAGATATACGCTGGAGAAGACCCTGATAGGTTGTGAGTGCAGTCTCCGTATAAACTGGATGGTAGATAGTAGAACTCACTGACATTCATTCCAGAGCGTTGCCATTTGCATGAAGGGAGGATCAATGGATGTGCTTTAGGTTCTTTAATTATGCCTTTACCTTAGAATGACATGCCATGCGGTCAAAACACATTGCTACTGCACAGTGAAGATGAACATGTCTGCTTCAGTCACAAATGGAGGACAGCATGAAGAAGGAGGAAGTGATGTCACAGAAAGAGGAGGAAAACTGGGCAACAGTGTATGATGGGATAGCTAGCTTAAAGATACAGCAAGCAAATTATCCAACAATAAAAACTTTGACCACTGGGTGGCAGCATGCATAACATGAGTATGAAACTATCATTGCAGACTGAATGTACAATTGACAACCAATAACAACATATGACAGGCTGTAACAGCATACTCCCCTCTGAAATCCCTGGATTTCACTACTATTATATCAAACATAATGTAATGTCCTTTGGTTTAGAATGATGATTCTGACCCTGCAAACAAATGCAATAAAACAACAACAATAACTGGAAAACTGCTGATCAGGAACAGTTCAATGGTAGATATCCAGCTCGCAGCAGCCGCTGTCCCTGGCATAGTCTGCGTTGAACGACTGAGTCAATGTACTTCATTGTCCTTTCTGCTTGACTTATTCCTCAACTGGTATCAAGAGGACAGTCTCAGATATAGGCCTAATGAATGTCTTGGGACTTCTTGACATGGGTGGTAACTTCCACCTACGAACCTTACCATCCTCACTAAAAAGATTTTAGAGATGAGCCCCATGGGCCAAGAATTCCTTTCCACTTTCTGGTCCTTCATCAGGACAAGATCTCCCACTTGCAAGTTTGGTTTGACCTGCTGCACTTTCTTCGTCCTTGAAGAAGAGTCAATACTCCTTTTTCCATCTGTTCCAGAAGCAATTGGCCAATGCTGAACATGTTTCCACCACCGTTTCTGATAGATGTTACCAGATGAAAGCTCTTCAGGTGGACTAGAACAGATCCGAGTTTCTGAGTGAGGAGAGTTGCTGAGTGAGAAGAACAGGAGATTCAGGGTCTGTAGATAGGGACAAAAGGTCTTGAGTTGACAATAGCGGACACTCCCCAGGAAGGTGGTTAAGGTTTCATGGGTGAGCCTTGAGGAGTTTAAGCCTCTGAACATGGAGTCCAATATCTTACGGGTGATGCCTATTATTCTTTCCCATGAACCACCCATATGAAGAGGCGTGTGGAGGGTTAAAGACCCACGTACAACCGTTGTCGGCCAAGTAGTTTTGAACTGGCTTAGCATCTATCTGCATTTCTGCAGCACCCTGTAAAGTTGGTCCCACATCAGATCCAGTTGCTTTACTGTCCTCTTGCAATGGTGCGTCAAGTTTAGTAGAGCCATCTGGAAAGCGCTCATATCGGTGACAGTTCAAGCCGGACCTCCTTTCAGTCTTGGTGATGAGGGTACTCACTTCAGGACGTATCTCAGATCGTTGTCAGATCTTGGAGACTGAAGACGTCTTCGTCAGATGCTTTTTTATTCTCCTTCAGCAAGAACTCTGGACCTGTCACCAAGAAGACTTGGCAAAGTGCTAAGAGACGATGGTTGGTGGCACAATCTGCAGGGTTGAGGTTAGATGACACATAGTGCCATTGTTCAGTGTTGGAGGATTTTCTATCCTTTCTATAAAGGCCACAAAGTGATTTTTCAACTCAGGCTTGTTTCTTAATGTACATTGCAAGGAGTGAATCTGGATAATGCTTGTTTCCGATTGTTAGGAAGCCTGGCTCTTTCAGCCCTAAAGGGTAAGGGTGCACCCCAATGGTTAGATTGATCCTTGAAGCATTCACTGTCCATTATTTTGATAAACTCTTTATCTTCTATGGACGAAGCTACTCTGTTGTCATCTTGTGGTTGTGCGAAACACTGATCCTCCTAAGTCATCAAAGGTGCAAGAATTGATGTCTGGTGCCTTATGAAAGTTAGACGATGCTCCTTTACCTCATAATGATGAGGGCATGGCCTAAAGTGAGTTGTGCGACCATATTGAGCACAAAGTTTTAAAGGAGTTCACTTGAGATGGTCTAGATTCTTACCCAAACACACATTGCCAATGATTACCCAGCCTAATCAAGTCTTTGTGCATATGGGGCAACATCTGGGCCATTGCATTGTTGACGTACCTTAGGAACTCTCAGAATGTCTCTCCCAAGCAAGAGAAGGATGTCACAGCATTCAAGTCCATAGGATGGATCTCTTTAGCCAGGTGTCTCAAGTGGGAATGATGATAAGCAGCTTCAGGAGTAGGAATTTCCTCTCTGTCATCAGGTATCTGTCACATTCAATTAACGTTGGTAGGGATATGTGGATATTCCTGTTAATTGGAAAATAATGTATCCATGGCTCTCTGCCGAGGGTCTGTACTCGTCCAAACAAGTGTTAAGGGTGTAGGAATTGCTTCTCCCTTTATACCGAAGGTTTCAAAGAACTTGGTTTTGCTAGAGACCTTTGCTTTGTTCGTCTATTATGGCATACATCCTGATGGCCCTTTCAGGGTTCCCTTCTGGGTAGACCTCACACAGACACACTTTGGCACAGCACTTGGAACCATTTTCCTTGCCACATACTTCATGCAGGAGGAGAGACAGTGGTAGTAGCTGAAACTTGAGCTGGGGCTCCCCGCATGCACTGTGACGGCCTTAGATGCTGCTTGAATTTTGTGGGATGTCAGGAGAAGGGTAGGATGCATGGCTACAACATTTGTTTTCGCTACCGCATTCAGACACTTGATGACAGCCTTACAGTCTTTAGCGAAATGGTTTGAAGAACACAACACTTGTAACATACTCCTAGTTCCTTGAGCATGTCTCTGCGTTCTTGCAAGTCTTTGCCCTAAGCCCACACATTCTTCATGTGGATGAGTTCTTTTGTGTATGGGGCACATACGGTTAGGGTCTTTGTCTTTATGGCAGGAGCGTCATGTCTAGTGTTGCAGGATTCAGTCAGTGGTACGTCTGTCTTCCTAACGACACTGTTCCTCTTAAGTCTCTACGTTCGCTTGTTTGGTTTTCATACCTTGAGCATGATGAGGCTGGTAGAGTAGATTCTGTGAAGTCAAAGCTGGGACATTCTTCTTCCGACTTGGTCGCTGATGAATCTGGAAAGTAGGAAAGGGTGGAAAAAGACACATTGTGTTCTCTTTTGTACCTGGAGCCCAGATCTGCCCATTTTCTTGCATGCCATATGGTAGCTGGACACTATTGGGTTAACCCGTGAGCCGTATCAGGTACTCAGTCCTGACATGACTGGATCTGTTTGTGGCTAACTCCAATTCCTTTAATAGGTCGCTTAGGTCTTGAAGCTTGCGGTTTTGTCCTTGTTGGTAATCTTTGGGAAGATATGAAGTCTCTTTAAATAAGGCACTTTCTATGCTTCAGAACTGCCATAAGTTGCTCAAGTCTTTCCCATGCTGCAGCAAGACCTTCCTGCGAGTGGCCACATGAACTGCTCTCAATGTCTTTACACTGTTCTGCAGAATCGGGGCCTAGCCACTTAACTAGCAAGTCGAGCTCTTCTTGGCAGTGAGGTTAAGATCATGATAACTGCTTCAAAGGTGGATTCCAGCTCATATAGTTTTTTCCGCATGGTCGTCAAATTTTGAGAGACCTAATGTTTATCAGTTCTCTGCGCATCTATATCTGGCAAAGTCCGACATATCTGATCTCCCACCTGGTGTCACCAGATTACCTGCCATATCCCTGGGCATGTAGATTTCTCTGCCATATGGGGCTGAGCATGATCAGCGATGAATGAGTAGCAATAAGGGTCTAAGCTCACTTTATCTCAAGAATGATCCACTCGAGTGATGCTAGAAAGACTTGCTGTCTGGTAGCTGCGTCATCTCATACTTTACAGGCATGGCCGTGGTAGTTTAATTGTTGCTGGAGATGGATTGTTTTAGCACATGTTTGGCAGTGCTGTCATCTGGGTCTTCCACTTCTGCAGGGAGGAGCAGTCATGGTCAGTAACTTGGACTATGCTTTGTCTCAGAACCTTAGCTGGCTAATAGCGGCTGCTTCTCCTTTTGCCATTTGGAGATTGTTCACTGGGCCTTCTGCTCGCTTGTCTTTGAACCATTTCTCTGCTTCTTTCTTTTCTGGCAATGACTTCTGTACACTACTCCTCTCATCAGCACGGTTTCTATAACTGTCGTGTATGGCAGACCTACTGGAGCGGGAAGGTTCTGGAGATGATATGTATGTTTGGTTGAAGTGGACGTTGAGAAATCCCTTTTGTTTAAAAACCTTTTCTTTGCAAGTGTGCAATGCGAACTTCTGCCTATTTGTATGCATCTTCACTATGGTTACTCCTGTGTAATGAGTAAGTCTCTCTCTTGGCTAGACTCTGCTGTGCATCAACAAATCGGGTGTTACTCCAGGAAGGTGATTACTTTGCACAAGACCGCTGGTAGCGATCATAGGTGGTAGATAAGCGATTTAATGTTGTCCTAATTGTGCTGCCACTGCCATACGTGAGATGGCTGCTACACAGTGTCAATCTTTCCACACATCTCAAGATTATCACAGCACTTCCTATATTACTTCAAAGTTCTCTCTGATCTTTTGTGTGGGTTTGTACACGTTAGATCGTACAATTTGTTCCTTCCTGGAACACAAACTCTGTATCTGGCCATCTGTGGGTCTGGTAACATGGTGCACTGGCTAGGTGGCATGAAGAGGATTTTATAGAGCCTTTTGTAAGACACTTTAATCCTTGTCAATGGGTACTGTCATCTTTAGAGGGTTGCAGCAGTTGTTCACAATGTGAGGAAGCCCACGTGGCGCTAAGATGGCAGGCAGCTCTATTTGCTTGCTTGCAGACTATGTGTGGATCTTGCAGGAACTGCAGATTCAGCTGGTTTTGACTATCTGCACAGATATACGCTGGGGAAGACCCTGATAGGTTGTGATGCAGTCTTTCCGTATAAACTGATGGGTGATAGATAACTCACGTGACATTCATTCCAGAGCGTTGCATTTGCTGAAGGGGAGGATGCAATGGATGTGCTTTAGGTTTCAGTTTAATTCCTTACCTTAGAAATGACCTGGCCATGCGGTCAAAACACAATTGCTACTGCCAGTGGATGAACATGTCGCTACACGTCACAAATGGAGGACAGCATGAGCAAGGAGGAAGGGATGTCACAGAAAAGGGAGAAACTTGGCAACAGTGTATGATGGGATAGCTAGCTTACATATACAGCAGCAAATCCAAACCAAATAAAAAACTTTGACCACGGGTGGCAGCATGCATAACATGAGTTGAACATCTCTTGTCAGACTGAATGTACAATTGCACAACCCATAAAACATAGGACAGGCGTAACATCATACATACACTATGGCACCATGCAACCCTGGGCCCATAACACTATGACACAATGCATCCTGGTCCCTAACACTATGACACAATGCAACCCTGGTCCATACACTATGGCACATTCAACCCTGGTCCATACACTATGCACAATGCACCCTGGTCCATACCATATGACACAATTCCTCCTGGTCCATCACACTATGACACAATGCACCCTGTCCATACAATATGAACACAATGCACCCATGGTCCATACACTATGGCATAACAGCACCCGGTCCATAACATATGACACAATGCACCCTGGTTCATACACCTATGACACATTGGAACCCTTGTCCATAACCAAAACTTTAGGCACAATGCACCTGGTCCATAACAATGGCACAAGGCAACCCTGGTCCATAACCCTATGACACAATGCACCCGGTCCATAACCTATTGCACAATGCACCCTGGTCCATAACAAATGACACAAGGCGCCCTGGTCCATAACACTATGACACAAGTCACCTGGTCCATAACACTATGACACAATGCACCCTGGTCCCATATAACACTATGCACAAGGCAACCCTGGTTCCATAACACCAGACAACAATGCCCCTTGTCCGCATAATACTGTTGACACAAGGCACCCTGGTCGCATAACAACTTACACAATGCACCCTGGTCAAACACTAGGCACAATGCCCTCCGACGAAGCGCTGCGAAACGCGCTCATGGTTCGGGTGTTCCGTTGGCCCTCCCCCCTGTCTGGCTCTGAGCCGCCTATACAATGCCCTTGGGTAAGTGTGGCCGGTTTTTTCTTACTTTGTTTCGTGAACTTGGTGTGTTGGCAACCGGATGGTACCTCCAGCTGAACACACAGGTGTTTGAACATAGGTCCACTGCCTCTTACTATAGCATACCTCCAAAAACCGTCCCGTTTTTGCGTGACAGTCCCGTTTTTCGGGCTCCTGTACACGCGTCACGGGCTGTTGGGAGAATGTCACGGCTCCCCCCCCTCTCCCCCCTTTGTCCGCTCCTCCTGGCCCCGTAGAAAGAATCTGCAGAGCAGCCGGAAGCATTGGAGTCCAGGAGGAGCGGACCATCCCTGCTACCTCCTCACATGATGAGTCATGTGAGACGGTATCTCCGCCCCCCTGGCTGGCCCGCCCGCCTCTCCGCGATTCAAGTCGGAGCCCTGGGAAGGAGGTAAAACCTGAGGTTCAGGGGCCACAGAATGTGGGCCATGAGGGAGGATACCGGACAGCAGCTGCAGGTCACTGTTTGAAGGCTGCATAGGGGTACAGGAGGAGGCACGGGGGCCGGAGGAGGCTGCTGGGGGACAGGAGGAGCTGCTGGGGGACAGGAGGAGGCTGCTGGGGGCCAGGAGGAGGCTACTGGGGGCATTGAAGGCTACTGTGACCGGATGAGGCTACTGGGGGACAGGAGAGGCTGCGGGGACAGGAGGAGGGCTGGCTGGGGACAGGAGGAGGCTGCTGGACAGAGGAGGCTACTGGGGGACAGGAGTGGGCTACTGGGGTGGGGGCATGAAGGGCTGCTGGGGTGACAGGAGAGGCCGACTGGGGGGGCAGTGAAGGCTGCTGGGGGACAGAGGAGGCTACTGGGGGACAGGATTTACTGGGGGACAGTGACGGCCCTACTGGGGGACAGGGAGGAGGCTACTGGGGGACAGGAGGAGGCTGGCTGGGGAACAGGGAGGGAGGCTGCTGGGGACCGAGGAGGCTGCTGGGGGACATGATTAGTGCTGCTTGGGGGACGAGGAGCTAATGGGGTTGGACATGATGAGGCTAATGGGGGGACAGGTGAAGCTGCTGGGGACACCGGAAGAGGCTGAGGACAGTAGCTAACAGGAGGAGGATGGAGGTCACAGTAGGAGGATGGAGGTCACAGGAAGAGGATGGAGGATACTGGGAATGGATGGATAACCGATGCCACAGAATGAGGAGCCTATAGAACTGGGACCACACCATGTGAGGAGGGTGGGGTTAGGGGGACAGATAGGAATTATGTATAAATTGGGATATAAATAAAGTGGAAACCAAATATAAAGGGAGGAATAAAATTAAAGCGGTGTTTTATTATGTTGCAGATTTCATTAAGTGTAATTATACGGGTCCACGGGGGGGGGGGGGGATGGGGCATTGTTTCTATGTGGGGACCAATCAAGGTTCACTATTATCTTATGCTTGTGGGTGTGGTATGGGCGTGGTTTAGAAAAAGGGGAGGGGCTTTTTGTTCCCTCTTCTCTCGCCCAAAAGTTGGAGTATGCCTCATATTCTATTTTTGGACATTGACATTTTTTCAGATATATAACAATTTTTTGGCACAACCTTTCCCTGGGGCTATACAGGGTAGGGGCCATAGGTTCTCTGTGTCTGTCCACTTCCATCTGGGGGGACCTGTTTTGTTCCCTATATTTCTGCTCCCAGAATCCCTCCTGAAAGTGGTCTACTGTATCTTGTATGTGGTAATTTTTTTGATAAAGTGTATTTGTTTTCTCATTGGCAAGCTCTCTGTTTTTTGGTTTCTAGGCACACATGCACCCTGGTCTCATACCCTATGAACCAATGCACCCTGGTCCCATAACATATGACAACAATGCACCCTGGTCCATAACCTGTGAACACAATCACCTGGTCCATAACACGCTACACCTGCAACCTTGTCCATAGACGATACACAATCACCGGTCCATAACAACTCTGACACACTGCACCCTGGTCATAACACTATGACACATGGCAACCCTGGTCCATAACCTATGGGCAACACTGCACCCTTGTCCCTAACACTATGGCACAATGCACCCTGGTCCATAAAACTAACACAATGCCACCCTTGTCCATACACTATGACACATCAATGCACCCTGGTCCATAACACTATGACACAATGCACCCTGGTCCATAAACTATGACACAATGCACCCTGGTTCCCATAACACTAATGACACAATGCACCCTGGTCCATAACACTATGGCACAATCCCCTGGTCCATAAACTATGAAACACAATGCCCTGGTCCATACACTAGGACACAATGCACCTGGTCCTAACATATGACACAAATGCAACCCTGGTCCCATAACACTATGACACAATGCACCCTGGTCCATACACTAGGCACAATGCACCCTGGTCATACACTATGCACAATGCACCCTGGTCCATAACACTATGGCAAAATGCACCTGGTCCATAACACTATGACACAATGCACCCTGGTCCCATAACACTATGCACAATCCACCCTGGGTCCATACACTATGACACAATGCACCCTGGTCCATAACCCTATGACACAATGCACCCTGGTCCATAACCCTATGGCCAATGCAAACCCGGTCCATAACACTTATGGCACATGCACCTGGTCCATAACACTAATGACACCATCACCTGGTTCCATAACACTATACACATGCACCGGGTCCATAACCCTATGACACAATCCCCTGGTCATAATACTGCAACACCTCTCCGATGCATGGCGAGGTATGCTTGGAATACGGTCCTCACCTGTAGGTAACACCACATGGCACTACATGGTCCTTATAGGATCAAGGGGAAATTGCAGTGTTAATCCTGCTGGCAAGGCAGATGTTAATATGTGAGAGTAATTTTCTATTATCCAATATATGTTTTGCATCCTGTCTCTTGGCACTGAGAGGTAATTGGAGGAGCAGCCAACCACCTGACACATGAGGTAAGAAACCGTCTGGCCAGGAATGTTCTGGAGATTCCCAGTATGAGTTCTTAGAGAGAATCTCTCTCAGGCGAGAGCCCTGTCTAGTCCAGGCCCTCTGGGTCTGCAGGACACAAGCATGCGTTAGTTCGCCTGATTCAGTAGCTTAAGTCTCCTACATACCAGCCCATTGCAGAAGAGCCTAGCCCCTGCCTGAGTGTATCAATAAGACGAGTTAGTGTAGCGAGAAAAGGGGTATCATCCTACCTTCGGGTGATACCTGAAGAGATCAGGACCGAGCTGAGCATCCTCTAGGACACAGCTGCCCCTCCAGCCTGTTTCTTACATCCTGCTGTTGATCTACATCCTGTGGCTATCCTCCAAATACCTCTCCAGTACTCCACCTGTTAAAGGCACGTTTTCTGCAGTTCCTGCCGGTTTTGCAATAACGAACTGGATTTGTTTCCTTCAACTTCTGCCTCCGTCTGGTCCCTGCTACTCTACCCCTGCCTGCATCACCGGGCACCCTGTCCATCACCGCAAGACTCCTACTCGGGACATTAAGGGTTGCCCAGGATTCCGCTATAGCACAGCCCGCTCCCTCATCTTTTCTGGCCAAACCACATGCTGAGACCTGCCAGGCTGTAAGGACAGCCCTCCGGTTCCCCCGGACCAGCGCACCGTGACAATAGCGTGCTTAGGCCGCAACGCAGCCACTCCGACCGCGGCCCCCCGCTGTCCTCCAGGCCTCACCTCAAGGGCTAGGTCCTCCGGTGGATGTTGCAAATACTATGACCCAATGCACCCTGTCCATAACACTATGACACAATGCACCTGTTCCATAATACTATGACATCGATGCACCTCGTGGTTCCATAACACTATGGCACATGCACCCTGGTCCATAACACTATGCACAATGCCCCCTGGGTTCCATAACACTTGACACAATGCATCCTGGTCCATAACCTATACCCATCAACCTGGTCCATAACACTATGACACAATGCACCCTGGTCCATAACAACTGTGACACAATGCATCCTGGCCATAACACTATCACACAATGCACCCTGGTCCATACACTATTACACAATGGCCCTGGTCCATAATACTATGACACTAGCACCCTGGTCCCATATACTATGACCAATGCACCCTGGTCCATCCTATGACACAGTTGCACCTGGGCCATAACCCTAGGACCACAATGCATCCTGGTCCATAACACTATGACACAATGCACCCTTTCCATAACCCTAGGCACAATGCACCCTGGTCCCATAACACTATGCCAACAATGCAACCCGGTCCATAACCCTATGAAACAATGCAATCCTGGTCCATAAACTATGCACAAGGCAAACCCTGGTCCATAACACATGACACAATGCACCCTGGTCCATACATAGAACATGGCATCCTTGTCCATAATCCTATGACAATGCACCCGGGTCCATAACCCTATGGCCAATGCACCCTGTTCCATAACACTATGACAGAAGGCCCCCTGGTATACACTATGACACAATGCACCCGGCCATACTACTATGACCCATGCACCCTGGTCCATAACACTATCACAACAATGCACCTGGTCCATAACACTATCACACAATTCACCTGGTCCATAACAACTATGACACAATGCCCCCCTGGTCCATAACACTATGACACAATGCAGCAACCTGGTCATAATACTATGACATCAATGCAACCCTGGTCCCATAAACTATGACACAATGCACCCTGGTCCCATACACTATCACACAATGCACCCTTTTTCCATAACACTATCACACAATGCCGCCTGGTCCATAACACCTATGAAACAATGCACTGGTCCATAATACTATGACACAATGCACCCTGGTCCATACCCTATGGGCACAAATGCTCCCTGGGTCCATAACACTATGACAAAGGCACCTGGTCCATACACTATGACACAATGCACCCTGGTCCCATAATAGCTATGACACAATGCCCCTGGTCCCTAACACTATCACACATCAACCCTGGTCCATAACATTGTTATACACAAAGGGGCCACAATCCCCTGGTCCATAACCTATGACCCAATGCACCCTGGTCCATACCCTATACACATGCCCCTGGTCCATAACACTAATGACACAATCAAACCCGGGTCCCATAACACTATTACACGATGCACCCTGTACTACCCCCTGGTTAGAACGCTGTTACTAGAGTCGCCACAGCTACTCCACCCAGCGATAGCAACACGGCCTGTCTTCCTCTTCTACTCCTTTGCTATCCCCTACGGTTCCAAGGGCCCTTTTTGAAAGAAACCCAGCGTTCCCTGATTAGCCCAATGGGGCGAACAAGCCTTGTTCGGGACTCGGTTCTATACCCTAATTGGGACCCACACAATATATGACACAATTCTCTGTGACAGCATAGTTGTCAAAGTGACTTCTCAAAACACCCTGACGATACCTGCGATAGTTTTACAATATGCAGTTATCGCAGGGTCAGTTCCAGTCGGTACTCTGGTCCACATAGACTCAGAGTTTCCGAGGCTAGGCATTTAGGGTTTGATATATCCAGTCCTAAATAGGCTTGTGTCGGTACTTTATCCTGACTTACCTGGTCAAACGTAACCTAAGCCCATATGGACTAACACCTTATCACTCACCCCTCTGCCTCCTTTTGTCTGCACCTGTGTACCCTTTGAGGACCCTCATCCACACCTAAATCGACTTCTTTGACAGTCACTTAGGCACGGTGAAATAACCTTTGCCGCCCTTCAAGGAGTTTCACAGTTGTTCACTTTGGATTGATGATCTTTGACACACTTACAACAAACAAAGGTGAGTCCCTCGCATATATTTTATACCATACCGAGGCCACCTCTATAGCTCTTCACATGTTGAGTCAATCTTTCCTCTTTTAATTCACAGACTGACCACAGTGCAAATGCGACAATCGCATCTACAGATCCTTTATAAGACCTCTTTTTTGTAATATTGGCAATAATTAAGCAAGACAGTTTATATACTTAATAATCACTAGTTGTATTTTGTTTACACGATGCACCCTTGTCCATAACACATGACACAAGGCACCCTGGTCCCTATACTATGACACATGACAATGCACCCTGGTCCCATACCCTATGACACAATGCACCCTGGTCCATAACACTATGCACAATGCACCCTGGTCCAGAACACTATGCCAATGCACCCTTGGTCCATAAACCTATGACACAAATGTACCCTGGTCCATAACACTATGACACAATGCACCTGGTCCATGACACTATGGACACAAGGCACCCTGGTCCATAATACTATGACACAATGCAAACCCTGGTCCATATACTATGACACAATGCACCCCCCTGTCCATACACTATGACACAATGCACCCCTGGTCCATAACACGATTCACAATGACCCTGTCCATAACACTATGACACATGCGCCCTGGTCCATAACACTATGACACAATGCACCATCTTGTCATAACACTATGACACAGAGTGAACCCTTGTCCATAACACTATGACACAATGCCCCCTGGTTCCATAACACGATGTAACACACATTGCAACCCTGGTCCATAACACTATGACACAATGCAACCCTGGTCCATAACACTATGACACAATTCCCCTGGTCCATAACACTATGACACATGCACCCTGGTCATGACACTATGACACAAGGCACCTGGTCCATAATACTAATGACACAATGCACCTGGTCCATACACTATGACACATTGCACCCTGTCCATAACACTATGACACAATGCCCCTGGTCCCTAACACTATACACAAGGCGCCCTGGTCCATAACACATGACACAATGCACCCTGTCCATAACACTATGACAAACCAAATGCAAAAACCTGGTCCATAACACTATGACACAAGCACCCTGGTCCATAACACGATGAACATGCAACCCTGGTCCATTAACACTATGACACAATGCACCCCTGGTCCATAACACTATGACACAAGCACCCTGGTCCATAACACTATGACACAAATTCAACCCTGGTCCAATGACACATGACACAAGGCACCTGGTCCATAATCTATGACCCAATGCAACCCTGGTCCTAATACTATGCACTGCACCCTGGTTCATGTATTAAAAGATAAAATTTATGGGGACAAACACTCTTCTGGCATTGTGCACCCTCACAATATCTGTGTGTAGGTCCGTGAGTTAATGGACAGTGTGGGTGGCTCTGCTACCTCAATATGTTATTTTTGCATATATTCTAATAATAAATGTAAACTTTAAAAATTATACCTACCCACCTGGATTTGTGTTAGGTCCCCTCTTCCCATTTGGATAGCACCACCGAAGTCCATTTTTGTTCTTCTCCTTCACCTTTCAATCCTCAAGTTACGTACACCGTGCTCCACAACAATGACACTTGTCCATAATATGCAGATTGACCCTTGCTCCTTAGTAAACAGTTGGGTATGACTCTTGTCATAATGATACATTGATATTGGTCCATAGTAATGACCTTCAACACCTATGAGAATTGTGACACCATCTCATACATTGATACAATCACATCAAAGAGCGATACAGTTGTACTTTTTGTCTGAAAAAATGACACATCCCTAAAAATGTTGTGCTAATACAAGTCACATGCCCTATAGCATGCTGGCGAACCTTTTATCAGCCGAGTTCCCAACTTAACCCAAAACCCCCCTTATTTATCGAGAGGTGCCAACCAAAAATTAAGAGTAACTTATTACCCCTGCTCACAACTTCATATTTGCCTCCTGAAGAACTCGTAGAAAGATGGAAATTTTTATACTTTAGCTTCTTTCCACGTGTCCTCCTTACACAGAGAACGTGGGGCCAGCAAGTATGTCCTCCAAAAATAATTTGGCCTCTAACTCATTCTCTTCTCCTCTTCTACAGTCCCATGTAGAAGTAAGTATCCAAATATGGCTGAAAGCAGCATAATTTAGTTGCTTGGAACTGCGACAAACTTTTGAGTCCCTGTCCCTGGTGTTTGGGGCGATTTGCCAGGTGCCCCACAGAAAGGCTCGGAGTTGCCCGCCTCTGCACCCGGGCCATAGGTTCGCCACCAACTGCCTATATAACATACTAGAGCTATGGCCACTGCCCACGTGGCTCTATAACAATGCAAGTACGCTAAATGCTGGGCGTCGATCAAGTAAAAACTGGCACCTCGCAAGGTAACATTGACGCAAACTGTTACAACGTGATCGGTGGATCCCTCGCCTCAAATCTTTGAGCCCGTTGGGCCTAATGAAGGTTTTACCTTTCACCTGCATACTTTGAGCCCCTTTTTTGACTTTATGACTCATACTTTGTAAAATTAGTAATATTTTGATTTGTTACAACCATCCATATGATTGTCTTCCTGTATACTTAGTACTCTCCCACTGATGCTGCATGTGGACACTACAGCCCTCCCCTGTAGGCCCCATTATAGGCTACTTTTGACCAATGTTTACTCCTTCTCCAAAATGCATCCCTTTAACTTCCTTCTTCCAATATGCATCCCTTTAAATCTTTTAAAAAAAAAAAAAAAAAAAAAATTATTTTTTTTTTTTTCAAATCTTTTTTTCAGATCTATTCTCCCTACACTCTCTCCATGAAGGCAATACACCATAAAATTCTTCAGAGTGCCACTTACCCTGAAATTGTGTGCATGTTATCCATATTTTGAGAATATATGCAATAATTTTTCAAAACAGCCAATATGACTCATAATGATGGAACATATCCCAAACATGTAAACACCAAGTGATTTGTTATAACACTCACACCTTCCTCGTACCATCTTAAGTTGCTATGCCTGGTCCCAACATACACTGGGGTTACTATACGATTCTCATGATCCGTGTGATGCACAATGTCTCATCCAATGTATTTGGCACATATACCATCAAGCCTATGAGGGTATCAAATCTAGCCAGCTATGCGTCAGACCTACTGAGGATATTTCACTTTCTAAGATCTTACCAAAATTATGCGGCAGCGCACATCCGAAATCCGTGCGTAGCTTGCTCAGTCTGCTGTCCTACGTACTGTCCAGCGACCATCATTTCCCAGGCTATTGATGTAACCTTGCACACAGTCCGCATTCATGCGCATCTTGACAGGCTTGGGCCATATTTGCCTACGTCCAATGGCATTCCCTTGTTTCGTCGGGCCGACAGTCAGCTGACGTTCAGCTGACGTCAGCTGACGACAGTCCATGAGTCAGCTGATCAGGGGGCTTGATGACATATTTAGCCTCTATTGGAGAATAGGAACGAGCTCCAACCCCCATCCTCCATTTCCCTACTGGGAGGAGTCAATTTGCCTCCTCCTGGACACTTCATTTGGTGCATCATGGTGCCAATCACTGATGTTTTTAAACGGGTGCGCCTTCCCCCCTTTTGGGAAGGACCCACTTTTCGGTTTCACTTGTCCCACGGGTTAGGGGCTTCATTGTTATATACTCGTGTGACAGGCCCCGCGCTTAGCAATTTAGCCCAACCCCCTGATGAAGCCAGTTGTACTGGTGACCATGTCGGGGGGCTAATGTTTGGAAAATTTTAATCAGCAGGTGGGCAGAACCTTAGCGGCAGTGGGCAATAATTATATACCATCAGTTGCAATCGGGATAGATAGTATCAGACCTAGATCAACACCTAGACCGTTCAGTCCCCGAATATCTCTAACGATAGGACTAGGATCTCCATACAGTATTTATATATAACATCCTGCTACCACAGCCGCCCCTGCTGGGCAGTCACAGGCAACACTGTTATTCATGGGTCTAGGTCAGGGGTGGCGAACCTATGGCACGGGTGCCAGAGGCGCACTCGGAGCCCTCTCTGTGTTCAACCAGACGATCCCCCAGCATGAGTTCACCAGACAGGACTCAAAGAGTCCGTCCTACATAATCTTCCTACAATGATAGGCAAATTTGCCCTCCTCCTTTCAACTGTGTTGTATCTTTAGGAGGCCTGAACGATTGAAGTTGTCAAAGATTAGGAAAATAAATTTCTGTGCTGGACTTTGCAATAATAAATGGCTTTTGTTGACGTTTGGCACCAGGCTCCCAAAAGGTTCACCATCACTGTCTAGGTGGTCATTTTAGGGCATCTAATCCATACAATAATATACCTACTGTAGCATACATACTGCTTAGGACAAGTCCTCTTTATCTGGGGCCAATAGTGGACTTATAGCAATTAGTATAGTTGGATATGGACCCCGTATTGTGCCCACTATCCACTTCATACCACTGACCACCTGCAAACTGCCTATACCCAGTTCACACTGTGCTTTATCCACTGTTTTGTCCTGTTGCATCTAGTGTTTGTGCACAACAGCTTGTAATATAGTTTATTTTTTATAAGAATCCCTATAAAAGTGATGTTTTATTTTTTCTTCATTTGTCCAGGATATGGGTTAATCTTGACTGCCCCAAGGCGTTTTGTAAAATATTTCCTCTGATCTAATCCCTCCCTTCGTGACAATAAGGGTCCACTGTTTGTTGTGTTAGAATAGGTTCTATAACATACGCATCATTGAGAAGACATGTTTTTGCCTCTGTAATTAAATTTGTTTGTCTCTGCTTGTGTTGTAATCGTGGTGCACGTCGTTTGTTCCTGTGACCCCTTTGTCATAGATATATCTGTGGGCCCTGTACGTCGTTGTGTTTCGTTTGGTGCTCATCTGGATGACTTACTTAAAATATCTTGTTTGTATTCTTTTTTTGTTTTTGTTTTTTTGTGCCGGTTTGGATTAGGCTGCCTTGACATCATAACCACAAGCATTTAGGTCTCCCCATCTTCTCTTATTGATGACTGTGCATTTAAACTGCAATCTTTTGTTTGTTTTTTAAATCAATGTGTGACTCTGGGCATTACCTGATTATTTACTATATACCTGTATATTTTACTATTATTATATTATATAAACTATATATTTATATACTGATGAACACAGCACTATCTAATCTGTTAACAAAACAAATTTGCATAAAACTGTAGCCAGTTTTGTGTTCTTGAGTGTAAGCGGAGATTCTGTTTTTTATTATTTAACTTGTAATCTTACGTTCCAGCCGCTGTCTCTCCTCTGTCCTCCTCGTCCTGCCATTTATCTGTGTCACTTGGCAGCTGGTGGGCAGAGATTGTAGCTGCTGGAACTCTTTCTCCCTCTATCTCCTTAGACTCTAGCTCATTTGTTTCCTCATGACCTTCTGTCCTTCTTGCTAGCAGTCTAATGCAGCAGAGATTTGGAACTAAAAAAGTTGACAAAAAGTAAAATGGAGAACGAATAGTTTTCCATCTCAAAAAATATATTTGAATAGTTTCATAGTTTATACGGTTGAAAAAAGACACTTGTCCCATCAAGTTCCAATCGAGAAGGGAAGGGATTGTATGAGGAAGGAATTTAGGGGAAAACATTCTATATAACAATAATCCATCATTGTATTTAGGTGTAAAAGGCAATCTAGACCCTTCTGGAAGCTCTCTGCTGTCCCTGAGTGACCAGCGCCTGAGGGCAGCTATTCCCAGCTTGACATTTCTCATAGTAAAAAACCCTGTCCCCTCGGTGATTAAACTTGTTTTTCCTTCCAGACGGATGACAGTGCCCCCTCGTCCTTTTTTGATTTTTTCTTTAATTCTCTTGAACCACTGTTTTATGCAAAGTTTGGTCAAATTCTGATGACTTCTACTACAATTAATGTAAGAGAAGTTGGCCATGAAATAAGCTTACACATCTCTTCCTGCAACTTTGTTTCTACTACACTACTCCCTTCTTTACACTACCCCCGAGGTCAGCAGTGATTTCCCTTTTGGGGTAGGTTGTACAAACCTTGGTCATGGTTTCTGGGAATAACAAATAGGTTTTCGTTTTCCCGTATGGGACAATGTGAAACAATGCCTTTTTTTGCTTTCTTGCAGCAGCCTCCTTACATCAAGCATGGACCTTACAGAGCCTAATGACATGATGTGGTATTTAAAGCCAATCAGATATGCTATTCAGAAGGAACACTCATGATCATTAGGCTCTTGAAAGTCATGCCTGTTTTAAGGGCTGTCTTACAGGGTTAGCAAAGAGGCATTTTTTTTTTCCATGACCCCATCCGGGAAAAAGTATTTGCATATTTCCCAGATTCCTAGTGGAACATCAATGGCTATAAAGTCTCCAAACAACTAAAAAGCCGCCTAAGGCTGGGTTTCACAGTCTCACGCTATTCCACCATTGTCAGGACACATAGGGGCGTATTCTTGGATGTTCTGGACAACATTTGGTACAGACGTATCCCCTGTGTGTTATTAAGTGGGAACCGTTGCCTGGACCCCTCTCTCGCCCCTTCATTCAGTAACAATGGCAAGCGACCGGGGTAGGCTAACAGCTGACGCAGGGTGCATTAAGAATACCTGTGCCTGGGCTTTTGAATATTAATAACCCCTACAATCCTGTAGTCCACTTCCCTCATCCGGTACTAGAATCGACTTCTTGGGGATGGAGGACGTGTCCCTTCTGCCGACTTTCAGTCTGTGGATTCTGGACCTGCTTTCTTCACTCCCCATAACTTTCGATTGCCTCTGCAAGTGCCGTATACCCTCGCTCAGCAGGAGGGAGCAGGACGGTCGGGACCGTAGTCCTATGTCTTTCAGCGCATGCGTCATATAACTGGTCAGACGGCAACAACAACCATGCCTCCGCCTACCCGTACATGTCAATGTAATGGCAGCACATACTGTTTGTGGTTGCCGAGGTCACTGATTCATGTAATCCCCCCAAATAGACAAGCTTCTGAATCCCGCAGAGCGGAGGGGCAAGGGGACATTTTAGTTTTTATGCCAGCTCTCTAAAAAATGTAAAAAAAATGATCAGCACTTTCCTGAAATCATTCAGCAATGCTAATGTTACACCTATTAAAAGGTGAAAAGGTATGTTATTTTATACTTTATAATTATGCAGATTGAGCATTATACGGTGTCCATGACACATTTGGCCAAACTGCTGTAACCCACACCAGAGTAGATAATTGATTTGCCTATCTTTAACAAAACAAGTGGCAGTTGATGCACAATTGCTGTAGTCCTAGTGCAGTGGCTGGGGTTTTGGTCCATGATCTATACAGGCACCCTTGAGGGAACACTATAACAGTCCTAATGGACCAGTTGTTTAAGAGTCACAATAATCCAAATATTTAGGGGTTGTTCTGGAATTGTTATTTTTGTTTTAAGGAAACCTCGACACCAATCTACGTACTTATTAAGGTAGATCCGAGCAGTCCTCCAAGTATAGGTAGTATAGCCCTTTTTAAGGCTATTCTTTCATGTGCCGATAATCTTTAATAAAATTTTAACTTCCAATATTCAAATTTCTAAAGAGGCCACTGGGGCATGAGTAGCCAGAGCCTGAGGCTAACACGTCACTGCTTACTCCACGCCCCAGTAGCCTCTTGTGTTTCCGCCCCAATACATCTTCAGCGCGCCTGGTAGTCAGCGCACACTCGTCAGCGAAGCGGTTCTGCGCATTCGCAGTAGCTCTGGCTTCAAAGCGAGACTTGCGCATCCCTGCGTTCTGCGCATGCGCAGAACCCAGCTTTTCAGACTGTGTCGCAGCTACCAGGAGCTGCACGCTGAGATGTCAGGGTAGGCAGAACATAAGAGGCTAACTGCTGCGTGAGTAGCCGCGGCTGTGTAGCCGCAGCTCCACTACGCCACTCACAGTAGCCTCTTTAGAAATTTTGAATATTGGGGGAATTAAAATTTATAAAAGTTTATCTGGCCATGAAAGAATGGCCCTACAAAGTGCTATACTACTCTACATAAATGGAACCTGCACCGGATCTACCTTAATAGTATGTCAGTGGTTGTGAGGTTTCTTTAAGGGTGTAAAACCAATACTCACCTCTCCCAGTGCTTCCCCTAACGTGCACACCCACGACACAGCAGTTACAGTCTGTAGCAGGCGCGTATCACTGATGGCCGCTGTACGTGAAACAAACAGTATCAGCAGTGATCGGGTCGGTTTCTGGGGTTAAAATGGAGCATCATGAGGTAAGTAGGTATTACGTGTATTTTAATAACCCCTGCATAGGGAGGCTTTCAAAAAGAATATTTCGTTTTTGTAAACTTCTGTTGCAAGAAGAGCTACTGGTAGTTCTCAATTCCAATTTTAGGTGCAAGTTCCCATTAATAATGATTTCATAATTTAATTCATGAGAGAACTGGTTATTTTTTTAACCCTTAAGTCCGCCGACCGTTTTTAGTCATACAGATTTTTAATCTTTATTATTTAAGTTTTTCATTTTTAAAAATTTCGCAAAGCATGGACTGTTTTTTGGGTATAGTTGTATTTTTTTAATGGCACCACATAAACCTGTTTCATTTTGTATAGTTTTGTTTTATGAGCATGTGCAAATTTATTCCCGCCATTAACTGGAACTAAGTTTTTATTTCCTTTGCAAAATAAAAATGCCTTGTTTGATTTTTTGTTTTCTATTGATACAAGACATTCCTTAGTGAATTGGTTTCATTTGAGTAACATATATATTTGAATATAATCAAAAATTGTGCTGAAAAAAACAACACTGCTCAACTCGAGTTTGTATAAAAAAGTATCCACCCTCCCCCGACATCCTCTTCTCCTCATAGTCACCACTCAGTTCCATTCAGAAGTACATGTTTATTATGTTTAACTAGCCCTCCCCAGCCCGGACATAAAAAAAAATTTAAACCCGGATAACCCCTTTAAATGCTGTGCAGCTGTGTGGCATCGTATGACCAGGGATACAACGAGCCGTGCACCTGTGTGACATCACTTGACGGATATAACGAGCCGTGTACCTCTGTGACATTACATGACCAGGGATACAACGAGCCGTGCACCTGTGTTGACATTGCATATCAGGGATATAACGAGCCCCGTTGCACCTGTGTGGACATCACATGACCGGGATATAACGAGCCGTGCACCGTGTGTGACTCACATGACCAGGGATATACGAGCCGTGTACCTCTTGTGACATTACATGACCAGGGATACACGAGCCGTGCACCTTGGTGACATCACTTGACCAGGGATACAATAGCCGTGCAGCTGTGTGTACATTGCATGATCAGGATATAACGACGCCTTGCACCTGTGTGACATCACTTGACCGGGATACAATTAGGCCGTGCACCTGTGTGACATTGCATGATCAGGGATATAACGAGCCGTGTCACTGTGTGGACATATCACATGACCAGGGATATAACGAGCCGTGCACCTGTGTGACATCACATGACCAGGGATATAACGAGCCGTGTACCTCTGTGACATTACATGACCAGGGATATAAGGAGCTGTGCACTTGTGTAACATCATATGACCAGTGATATAACGAGCCGTGCACCTGTGTGACATCACATGAAAAGGGATATAAGGAGCTGTGCACCTGTGTGACATTGCATGATCAGTGATATAACGAGCCGTGCACTGTGTGACCGAATAGACCGGTATTTGGCCAGTCACTTGGACCAGGGATACTGAAACAGTCATGAGCCCCGCGTTTGCCGCAACCGTAGTACCTGGTGATGTCGACTCCTTGCACCGGTGATGCGAGGGTGAGCTAATGGTCTCAGTGACAAAGGCTACGAGCCGGTCTGTCCGCGACTAGGCTCGCGGACCATGCTTCGGTCTGCTGCCCGTGCACTGTCTACATTGCCATGAAGGATATAACGGCCGTGCACCTGTGTGACATCACATGACCAGGGATTAACGGCCGTGTACCTCTGTGACATTACATGACCAGGGATATAAGGATCGTGCACTTGTGTAACATCAATCTATGACCGGTTGATTTACTAAACGGCTGAGCCGTTAGTTCCAGCTTGAGCACTGTGTGGGGGTGGACATCCCCTCACATGAAAGCATGGTATATACACGGATTGCTGTGACTACTCTCCTGTTGCCATTCGATCCATGCACCTGACCACATGGATAATAAGGAGCTGTGCACCTGTGTGACATCACATGACCAGGGATATAAGGAGCTGTGCACCTGTGTGGGTGCACAGCTCCTTATATCCTGGTCATGTGATGTCACACAGTGAAAGCTCCTTATATCCCTGGTCATGTGATGTCAAACAGGTGGACAGCTCCTTATATCCCTTTCATGTGATGTCACACAGGTGCACGGCTCGTTATTCACTGTCATATGATGTTACACAACAGTGCACAGCTCCTTATATCCCTGGTCATGTAATGTCACAGAGGTACACGGCTCGTTATATCCCTGGTCATGTGATGTCACACAGGTGCACGGCTCGTTATATCCCTGGTCATGTGTATGTCACACAGTGCACGGCTCGTTATATCCCTGATCATGCAATGTCAAACAGGTGCACGGCTATTGTATCCCTGGTCAAGTGATGTCACACAGGTGCAAGGCCGTTATTATCCTGATCATGCAATGTCACACAGCTGCACGGCTCATTGTATCCCTGGTCAAGTGATGTCACCAAGGTGCACGGCTCGTGTATCCCTGGTCAGTAATGTCAAGAGGTACACGGCTCGTTATATCCCTGGTCATGTGATGTCACACACGGTGCACGGCTCGTTATATCCCGGTCATGTGATGTCCACACAGGTGCACGGCTCGTTATATCCCTGATCATGCAATGTCACACAGGTGCACGGCTCATTGTATCCCTGGTCAAGTGATGTCACACAGGTGCACGGCTCGTTATATCCCTGATCATGCAATGTCACCAGCTGCACGGCTCATTGTATCCCTGGTCAAGTGATGTCACACGGTGCACGGCTCTGTTGTATCCTGGTCATACGATGCCACACAGCTGCACAGCATTTAAAGGGGTTATCCGGGTTTAAATTTTTTTATGTCCGGGCTGGGGAGGGCTAGTTAAACATAATAAACATGTATTACCCCCAACGGCGCCGCCGTGTCCGCACCCGCGGTCCCTTCGATCCGTGCCCCTGTTTGTTTACAGGGGCACGGAAGCCGCGCACAGGGAGCTTCCGGTCCGCGATGTGGACGGCTCCTCCCATGCGTTCCTATCTCTCAGGTTGTAAGTGCTGAGAGATGGTGCGCATGGGAGCATCCGGCCGGCGGAAGCTCCCTGTGCGCCGGGTGTAATGAAACCGGCGCACAGAGGACGGGCCGCCGCGCGGGACATCGGCAGCACAGGAGGAGGTAAGACATGTTTATTGTGTTTAACTAGCCCTCCCCAGCCCGGACTAAAAAAAAATTTAAACCGGATAACCCTTAATATCCCTGGTATGTGATGTCACACAGGTGCACAGCTCATTATGTCCCTGATTATGTGAAGACACACAGGTGCACAGCGTCGTTATATATCCCCTGCCATGTGATGTCACACAGGTGCACGACTCGTCATATCAGAGAGACTAATCAGAGCTGTGTATGATGAGCGTGCCCGGTGACTCACATGATCAGGACCTAAGCTTCCTATAGAAAAGACAGTAAGCAGAGATCTATAAAACAGTGAGAAATTGATCCAGAAAGTATACTGAAACTTTTCAAAACACAAACCATATCAATTATTTGCTGAAAGTGGACATCCCCTTTAAATGCAAACTATTATAACAATACACTATATTTTCAGACATATAATTTGTGCTTGTACCATTTTGTCTCTTCTAGGAAATTTTTAGTATTGCTGGATATAGTCTGGACCTCTGTGATCACACCAGACTCAGACTAGCCTAGAGGTGGACTCCCATGGTGATCTCCTGTACCGGATGGATAACCAGCCCCCCATTTCCTACAAGAGAGGTGCAGGGCACAGATATTCAGCACACAGCAACTCATCCACCCTATGGATCCATAGAATAATATCCACACATCAGATCACTGAGATAACATTGGCAAACCAGAACCCCACATTACTCTTGTAGCCCCAATGACATTAGCTCCAGTATGAAGATGTATACTATCGGCTCATAGATCAGACGGGGCCTGAGGTCAAGACAAGAGATTCTACTTACATGACAGTTAGAGCCGAGGGACGGAGGCAGAGCTGAGACATGGGCTTGAGCAGTTTAAAAGATTTACAAATAGGGTCAAATATATTTCTGTGTCACTGTAGGCCCCCAAAAGGAATTTTACTGGTGGTCCTAGCAAAGCAAAGAATGGCCACGGCTGTTCTGATTCCTTATCAGGATTGCCTCCTTGTAACCTGGTCAGATTTTCTCTAGAAGACAGTAATTATATGTGGGTTTTTTTCATTTTTTAAAGTTTAAACACATTTATTTAAGAGATCAAATAATTATAAGTGTATGTAAGAAATATAAACAGTAGGTGGATCAAGCCAACCATAACACCCGCACGCGGGTGAGACCACCTCAGAAATAACAAAAAATAAGGGGAACAACCACCCAAATGTAAGTAGATGGTGGCATCAAGCCGAAATTTGTCAGGGGAGCTAAAGATAATCCAATAGTGGGAGAAACTAGTAAGGTTCCACATGAATGAGATTCTTATGCAGTAAATGTCACTAAGCCGTACCAACCATTGGGGAACAATGCGGGATAAACCCACGTAGCATTGAGAAGGGATATCAGTGCAGTGTAGGATCATTGCTCAGGACACAGTTCTTGACTGGTCAATCCCAAAGGACAGCCCAAAATATATGCAGGATAGTTCGCTACTCAATGCTAGCAAACTAGTGATACAACTAGGACTCTATACATCATGAAGACAGCAATTGTTACAAATATGTAAAGCAGTGTCAGACTGGGGCTCCTTTGGCAAACCTGATACAATTATCATGGGCCACAGCTAGAGCAGCCTCCAGTAGCCTTTAAATGGGTTGTTTTCTGCTTGACTTCTAGAGTCCAGTATTGGGTTAGAGCCACGACCTATCTGGGTTCCTTGGTCCTCTGTTGGTCAATCTGACACTGATGCCATGGATAAACATCTGCCCAAAAAATACTAGGCATCTTTACAGTAATCACATAAATACAGGTTCCGGAGGAGTTCCTCCATAAATAAGAAATCACTGTCCTGTCTGCTAGGAGTAGGAGCTATATCATAAGAAAAGATTATGGTTGGATACTTACAGCAGTGACACAGAGCAGAGGGGAGGAGCTGTGGAAAAAATTGCTGAGAGAGAAAGCTCTTGGGCTTAAAGACCGCCACAGAACCTGCAGGAGCTGCCATACTGGATTTAGAATTCACTTTTCACAGCCCTGCAACTAACTTACTACTTGCTTATTTACACAGCGTGATGAATATACAGATTTCTAGGTCCTAGAATGTCTGCAGTTTACTATGGTTTAAAACTGAGACCACCTTTACAGGGGTTATCTACTATACCTAGAAAAGTTGTAGTTATTATGGTCAAAACTGATGACTCCCATTAAAGGGTTATCTACCTAATTTTTAGGTCCTCTGTCCCAGTAGTAGTAGCTTGCGGCCAATTACTGGTCTATCAGTGACCGGTACAAAAGGGGCAATGGACCGGCTGGACACACACACAGTGCTGGACCAGCGGTCCTGTTATTGCTTTGTCTTTATTAAATATTAAAATAATTTTATTTAGTCGGACAACCCCTTTAATATTTGTGCACTGGAAGGGAGATATCTCCCTGCGATCCTTGTGCGACGCTCTGTGTCTGCAGCTGCAGCACATTGTGCAGAGTGATGCCCGCACATACCGTGCCAGAGCACAAGGCGGAGAGGATGGTCCCGAATTGCTGAGACATGGGAAGCGGAGTCATACTTTATATCAGTAATAAAAATGAAAGCAAGCAGAAACAAATCACGCGCATTATGCACCCAGCACTGAGCATTAGGAGAGACTGAGGCAAGTCATTGCGGATCTCTACTCATCCAAATTCTATTCCCCCTCCAGTGGCAGGACGCGGCCGCTCCTCATATCTGCTTGATTTCAATTTCTTCCAGTATCACACCTCCAGAGAAATGATAGACAAAAAGGTAATCACTGTATTCTTCTGTACCTAGATATGATCTACATATACAGCAGAATCTTGTGTAAATGTTTATCTACTGTTTTGCAGCTGCAGTGTGTATTCTACTCTGTTCACACCAGAGCTGCAAGGAGAATTATTCTCGCCTGGAGCTGATGTCAAGTTTCTAAGCAATGTGTATCATTGTATAACAAACAATACAGATAAATTCCTGCAGAATTCTGGAGGCTACTTCTAAAGGGTTGCCCAAAGATTGAAAAACTTGGCTGCTAACTTCCAAAAACAGCTCCTCTTTGAACCACGGGTAGTGCATGGTATTACAAGTCCCATTTATTTCTATACAGCTGAGATGCAATTCCAAAACAAACCATGGTAAGGCTGTGGCGCTGTTTTTGGAAGAAAGCAGCCATGTTTTTCTGTCCTAGCAACCCCTTTAAGGAATATATTTGTAACATATATTGTCCATCCTGTAGTTGATATAGACAACACTATATGGGGGTCATTATTAAGGGCCCGAACGCGTTTTTACGGCGGTTACCCGAATTTTTCAGTTTTTGCCGATTTTCCCTGAATTGCCCCGGGTTTTTGGCGCACGCGATCGGATTGTGGCATCGCGCCGGCATGCACGCAACGGAAATCGGGGGCGTGGCCGTACGGAAACCCGGCGGATTCGGAAAAAACGTCGCATTTTTTAAAAAAAGTGTGCTTGACACAAGCTTACCTGCACCCGGCCCGGCTTGGTGAAGTTCAGTGCATTCCGATGGACTTCAGCGCAGCAGCGAACCTGGTGGACGTCGGGGGAACAACCTTAGTGAATCGCCGGAAGACCCGAATCCTCCACACAGAACGCGCCGCTGGATAAGTAATTTTACTTATGGTCAATATTAATATTGGTAGTTGGGGGAAGTGGATCACATTGAGGAGATTATTTACGCATGAATCATACAGGCAAAGCCCCATTGGTAAAAATTGCACATTTGTCTTCCATTATTACTCCTTTCTAGTGTGGTGGTGAGGTTGGGTCGGTGGTGAGCTGTGGCGGTTGGGTGGGGGGAGGGGAGGGGGTGGGAGGGGGAGGTAGCGAGGTGGGTGGTGAGTGTGCGGGGGTGAGGGCGGTAGTGAGGGGTGGTGAGTGGGCGGAGTGAGGTAGTGAGGTGAGTGGTGAGTAGTGAGGTTGGCTGAGGGTGCAGGTTGGGGTGGAGTGTGGGGGTGTTGTAGTGAGGTGGGTTGCGGTAGGGAGGTATGTGAGGTGCGCGGGTGGTGGTGAGGGTGCGTGGGTGTTGAGGTGGGTTGTGAGTGAGGTTGCGGGTAGTGAGTAGTTGAGGTTGCGGTGGTGGTGGTGAGGTGCGGTAGTGAGGTGTTGTAGTGAGGTTGCGGTGGGAGGTTCTGCGGGTGGTGAGGTGCGTGGGTGCAGGGGGAGTGCGGTGAGGTGTGTAGTGAGGTTTGAGGTCGGGGGTGCAGGTTGTGAGGTTTGCGGTGGGTGAGGGGTGAGGTGGTGAGGTGCGGTAGTGAGGTGTGTTGTAGTGGTCGGGGTGGTTGGGGTGGTGAGGTGCGGTGGTGAGTGCGGTGGTAGGTGTTGTAGTGAGGTTGCGGGGTAGTGAGGTTGCGTGGTGAGGTGCGGTAGTGGGTGGGTGGTGGGGCGTAGTGAGGGTGTTGTAGTGAGGTTTGGGTGGTGAGGTCTGGTGGTGAGGTGTTGTAGTGAGGTTGCGGTGTGGGTAGTGGGAGGTGGGTAGTGAGGTGCGTAGGCGGTAGGGGGGTGTGAGCGGTTTGGTGAGGTGCGTAGTGAGGTGTTGTAGTAGGTTGCAGGTGGTGAGGTTGCGGGGGTGAGGGTTGTAGTGAGGTTGCGGTAGTGAGGTGCGGGTAGTGAGTTGCTGGTGGTTGAGGGCGGTGTGAGGTGCGGTGTGAGGTGCGGTAGTGAGTGCGGTGGTGAGGTGCGGTGGTGAGGTGAGGTAGTGAGGTTGCGGTTAGTGAGGTTGAATGAAGAGTGCAGAGGGTAGCATTGTATCAGGGCCAGGTATTTGAGGAAGCCCTCGCTACAGGAGGAGAAATGTACTATAACTATGCTTTATACCTTTGTCTATCAGGATAAGCCTTAGCAGGAAGGGCTTGCAATGTACTTCCTGTTCCTGTTTTATAGGAGAGGGGTAGCAATGCTTGAGTGGGCATCATGTGGGGCACATTTACTAAGGGTCCGAATTGCGTTTTTCTGCCGGGTTTCCCGAATTTTCCTATTTGCGCCTTAACATCGCTTTCACTGACAGAAATCGGGGGGGCGTGGCCGTCGGAAAACCTGAGAGATTCGGAAAAAACCACGGAATTTTTTAAAAAAGTGTGGCGCAAAAATAGCACTCACATACACAGAGACAAAGGAGGCGATTCTGGCGGATTTCAGCGCGCAGAGCGACGCCTAGTGGACATGGGCACACAACTCTAGTGAATCCCAGCAGACCAGAATCAGGTCGGAGAACGGGCCGCTGGATTGCGACTGCCTCATTGGGGGCAGATTTATAAAGTGTCTGAAAGTCAGAATATTTCTAGTTGTCCATGGCAACCAATCACAGCCTCAACTTTCATTTTACCAGGCTCATGAATATTTTAAAGGGAGCTGTGATTGGTTTGTTATGGGCAATGGAAAATTCTGACTTTCAGACACTTGATAATTTCGCCCATTGTGTCTAATATCCATCTCATGACTCTGCTCTGTCTCATCTCTTTTCTATGTGTCGATACTAGTAGACTGTTCAGAGAGTAAATGAAAGTGTAGATAAAACCTGTTACCCTGTACCTAAGACATTGTCAGCACATCATCTATGGCACTATAGGGATCATGAGGGGGTCTGCTTGACACTCTGGGTTGAGGAAAGTCTAGAGATCCAATGTCAGTTATAGCTCCTGTAGCAGGGACTACCAGGTAGGTTCTTATACAGTATGTGAAACAGAAAACATGAAAATACTGGAAGTTCCAGTGTGGTGCCTGGTGCAGCGCAGTCGTACGGTGTTAATATAATGGGATGTTAGTCCGACTTCCCGGGGAAGTAGGTCGTTCCATGTATTAACATTTATGGGCACGTTTTCCACACGATTTATGTGTAAACTAATGTTAGTAATTATATTGTGACTGAGAGAATAGAAGCAGAAAGCATCATAATCTAATTGTCATTAAATCATTTATTGTCCAAGGAAGCCATTTACTGCTGCGCATTGTATATGCGGCTCAGAATATTACTGGGAAATATCCCATCATGGTAAGCTACCATGTGACTGGCCACTGCTGCCTTGTTGTTATTATGGGTTGGTGCGGCAGGGATGGCACTTGGGGAGGTGACATGGTAGAAAACCAGTGAGGCCTGAGGGGTCAGAGGGTGATCAATTTGGTCCAGCTTTTCTCCAAACACGGATAGAACCTGCACTTTCTGATGAGTCTAGCATAGTCTGGAATCCCCTCATGTCATTTCTTATTCATATGCTCCATATTCCCGTCCCCCTTCACTCCACTGGAACCTTTCTGCTGTACAAATTGGGCTCTGTATGGGTCTGTTACCAGTGAGAAGTATAACGGTTATTTAAGTATTGGTGTGGCGGTGTATGATGATGTTATGGAAGGAACTACCGTATATACTCGAGTATAATTATTTATACCTGATGGGTACCTTATTTAACATCAAAAAACTAGGGACAGCCTATTGACTCACGTTAAGCCTAGGGTAGGAAAGTATGTTGGTCACAGCCTCACCAGCCAGTATATAGCCAGCCAGCCCATGTCCCTAAGTTTATAGCCAGCAGCCGCCCAGGATATAGCCAGCAGACCCCTGCCCCCTAGTATATAGTCAGCTGTCCCCCAGCTATTAGACAGCAGCCCATGGCCAAGTAAATAGCACAGCTGACCCCTTACGATGTATAACCCAGCCCACTGCCCCATAGTACATAGCCAGCATCCCTGACCCCTAGTTATCTAGCCAGCCTGCCCCTATAGTATAGTGATAGCAGCCATACCCTGCCCCTAGTATATAGACAGCAGCCCCTGCCACCGTAGTTAATAGCAGCGAGCCGATGTCCCCGTAGTATATAGACCAGCCTCTTGCCCCCTAGTATATAGCCAGCACCAGACCCCTAGTATGGTAGAAGCAGTACAACCTAGTATATAGCCTGCCCTGCCCCCTAGTATATAGCCCAGCCCCCCTAGTTCTAGGCAGGGCAGCCCCCTAGGTATATAGCCAGCGAATGGCCCTCTAATATATAGCCATCAGCCCCTGTCCCTAGTTATAGGCCGAAGCCCCCTATACATGCCAGGGATATAAGGAGCTGTGCACCTGTGTGACATCACATGACCAGGGATATAAGGAGCTGTGCACCTGTGTGGCTGCAGATAGGACACTAGGACAATCTGCCCAGTCCTCCTGTTTATAACATGCTGCCTGCAGATAGGACACCATGTACAATCTGCTCAGCTCTCCTGCACTATAACATGCTGCCTGCAGAGGACACTATGTACAATCTGCTCAGCTCCCCTGATCTATAACATGCTGCCTGCAGATAGGACACTATGGACAATCTGCTCAGCTCCTCCTGTTCTAACATGCTGCCTGCAGATAGGACACCATGACAATCTGCTCAGCTCCTCCTGCACTATAACATGCTGCTTGCAGATAGGTATGTGTACAATCTGCTCGCTCCTCCTGCTCTATAACATCTGCTGCAGATAGGACACTGTGCACAATCTTCTTATCTCCTCCTGTTTTAATATGCTGCCTGCAGGTAGGACACTATGTACAATCTTCTCAGTTCTCCCACTCTTAACATGCTGCCTGCAGGTAGGACACTATGTACAATTTTCTCAGTTCCTCCCACTCATAACATGCTGCCTGCAGATAGGACACTATGTACAATCTGCTCAGCTCCTCCTGCTGTATATCATGCTGCCTGCAGATAGTATACTGTGTTCATTCTGCACAGCTCCTCCTGCTATTAACATGCTGCCTGCAGGTATGATACTAATGTGCCTAGCCCATTCTGCTCTGTAACATGCTACCTGAGAGTTGTACTGCATGTTAAACCTGACAGATTCCCTTTAAACAAAGTAGTAGACTTTGTTCATAAATGAAGATGAAATAAAAGGTAAATGAAATGATTTATTTCTTCTATTAAATCTAGTCATGTTGTACGTGTTACCTGTAATGGGGGGCGCGTCATAATGGTTTCGGCTGTC
This sequence comes from Engystomops pustulosus, assembly GCA_019512145.1. Lineage (NCBI taxonomy): Eukaryota > Metazoa > Chordata > Amphibia > Anura > Leptodactylidae > Engystomops > Engystomops pustulosus. The sequence continues at coordinate 22,843,380 of CM033641.1, forward strand.
AGTGGGTGATTAGGTCTGTGACAAAAATGTGCAATAAGGCCCCATACTTTGACCCCCATGTAGGGAATATGAGTATGATCTGGCTAGTGATTGTTGTGTTGGTATTTTCCGCTCTGTCGGCTGGGAGTAGTTACAGTTATGTGGTTGCCTTAGCCTGATACTACCATAATGGCCTCCTAGTTGCATGACGTACACTATCTCCCTTCTCCGAGAAAAGATGGTAAGAAACTTTCCATCTTTATAATTTAGGAGAGAAAAGAGAGCCGCCTCAGAGACTCCCAGGCTGTGGAAAAGGTATGCTCGTCTACATTTGTGGACTATCCTGAGAGACCGCTCCCAGCTTCCCATTGCGCTTCACAAGGGCTGAAATATGAGCTGTGGTGAGTCCCATTGTCCACCTCAGAGGGCAGAGAGTCCATTCTACATGTGTATGTCATTCATCTTATTATACATTCAACTGTACAACCAGATTCACTATGTCTTCTAGATCTATGCTGCTACATTCATTCCGTAAGATTCCGTAAGATTCATTCTGATTATCGTCCATTCCTCATATGATTGGTCCAGGAGCTGAGCAGATTGTCCATAGTGTCCTATCTGCAGGCAGCATGTCATAGAACAGGAGGAGCTGGGCAGCTTGTTCATAGTGTCCTATCTGCAGTGATGAGAAGTCCATCTCTTCTTTTAAGCTCTGCTCACTATGAAGAGCCGTCTCTTCTGGCTTTGAACAGCTCCCTATTAAATGTATAATAAGGAGCCTCAGTGCAGCCAGTCACCCGACTCCACACCACTTTTATAGGGTTAAAGGGGGCGTGGTGAGACGATTAGGGATGGGGTTAAGTGAGCTATTGGCTCACTGAGGGGAGCCAACTCCCTTCGTTCATGCGAAAGAGCCGGCTCTTCGTGCCGGCTCGTTCGCGATTGACCTATCACTAGGCAGCATGTTATACAACTGGAGGAGCAGAGTAGATTAACAAGCCATAACTTGTCCCATAATTAGTTAAATGTCTTCTATTTTACCCTTAGAAATGAGTAATTGGCAGCAATGACAGTCATTCAGGAACCGTTAGTAATCAGTAAATAGGACCACCCACCCCATTCCTAAAGTCAATATATATATATATATATATATATATATATATATATATATATATATATGTATATATATATATATATATATATATATTTATAAATAAATGACAAGTATACTAAATTTTCTCAATTTGCTCAGCTCCTCCTGCTCTATAACAATAACCCATTGACTGAAATGCATTTTCAATGTGATGGGTTTAAAGATTTCAGCTTTAGAATATAATACAGATTGTAACTCAGGATAAATTTGATGAGATAAGTAGTGTAACTAAAAGGTTAACATATACAGTACACATTTCCCTATGTCTTTTAGAATTTGATGTGCCTACTTATATTAGAGGAATGCCCACACATCCCGTCATGATAACAATACACATTTCCCAGCTTTCCATAAATTACAAAGTAATGAACAGGCAGACGGAAACTGCTAAAAATATGTTTCTACAGCGCATGTTGTATTTGTTAAAAAAATGCTGTGTTTTAATAGCAAAATATAATATAATATTAATATATGGATTTTCTATATGTGAAGGTGCCAAATTATTCAACCAATGCTGCTTTAAAAAAATACAATCTGCTAAAATCTTATTAAATAATTGATATAGTTTGTGTAGTGAAAAGTTCTACTTTTTTCCAATATAATTTCTGTATCAATTTCTCACCATTTCCTAGATCTCGGCTTGTTGTTCAACAGGAAGCTTTATTATTTACTTTCTGTGGATAGAAACCGGTCCTGGTCATATGATGTTACACAGGTGCACAGCTCCTTATATCCCTGGTCATGTGATGTCACACAACACCATGTACAATCTGCTCAGCTCCTCCTGCACTATAACATGCTGCTTGCAGATAGGATACTGTGTACAATCTGCTCCGCTCCTCCTGCTCTATAACATCCTGCCTGCAGATAGGACACTGTGCACAATCTTCTTATCTCCTCCTGTTCTTTAATATGCTGCCTGCAGGTAGGACACTATGTACAATCTTCTCAGTTCCTCCCACTCTATAACATGCTGCCTGCAGGTAGGACACTATGTACAATCTTCTCAGTTCCTCCCACTCTATAACATGCTGCCTGCAGATAGGACACTATGTACAATCTGCTCAGCTCCTCCTGCTGTATATCATGCTGCCTGCAGATAGTATACTGTGTTCATTCTGCACAGCTCCTCCTGCTATATAACATGCTGCCTGCAGGTATGATACTAATGTGCCTAGCCCATTCTGCTCTGTAACATGCTACCTGAGAGTTGTACTGCATGTTAAACCTGACAGATTCCCTTTAAACAAAGTAGTAGACTTTGTTCATAAATGAAGATGAAATAAAAGGTAAATGAAATGATTTATTTCTTCTATTAAATCTAGTCATGTTGTACGTGTTACCTGTAATGGGGGGCGCGTCATAATGGTTTCGGCTGTCAGTGGGTGATTAGGTCTGTGACAAAAAATGTGCAATAAGGCCCCATACTTTGACCCCCATGTAGGGAATATGAGTATGATCTGGCTAGTGATTTGTTGTTGGTATTTTCCGCTCTGTCGGCTGGGAGTAGTTACAGTATATGTGGTTGCCTTAGCCTGATACGTACCATTAATGGCCTCCTAGTTGCATGACGTACACTATCTCCCTTCTCAGAGAAAAGATGGTAAGAAACTTTCCATCTTTATAATTTAGGAGAGAAAAGAGAGCCGCCTCAGAGACTCCCAGGCTGTGGAAAAGGTATGCTCGTCCTACATTGTGGACTATCCTGAGAGACCCGCTCCCAGCTTCCCATTGCGCTTCACAAGGGCTGAAATATGAGCTGTGGTGAGTCCCATTGTCCACCTCAGAGGGCAGAGAGTCCATTCTACATGTGTATGTTCATTCATCTTATTATACATTCAACTGTACAACCAGATTCACTATGTCTTCTAGATCTATGCTGCTACATTCATTCCGTAAGATTCCGTAAGATTCATTCTAGATTATCCGTCCAATTCCTCATATGATGTCCATTTCATCTTTGCCTTTGCACCTTTGTTGATGTTGTTCTTGAATGAGAGATCTTACATAACTTTGGACACAACCCTTTTTTAATTAGACTGGTCCCACAATGATAGATAGTCCTATTAGTCATGTTAGGGTTTCCTTGCAGCACCTCTACAGGAGAACTCGAGTATTACACAATAGTAAATAACAATAATCAGATGAGATGTTTGATTTTCTTGGAACTCAAAAAGAGAGAGTCATTGTAAGCACCCCCCTTCCTAATACATTCTAAACTTAAAGGTAACCTGTCACCAAATTTTACCCCATTAAAATAGCAGCCCACTTAGGTAGGGTATGAAATGTCCTTTCTAGAATTCCCTCTTTTATGTCATCTGTTAACTATAAAATTTAACTTCCATGTTCATGTAAAAATGAGCAGAGAAGAGTCATGTCTTGTCTGAGTCGAGTTTAGAGACTGCAGAAGAGTGTGAATTCCGATGCTCCCTATCTACGCATCTTCTGCTGCCCCTAAACTTGACTCGTCTCAGACAATTATGACTCTTCTCTACTCATTGTCACATGACTTTGAAGGAGATTTTTTTTTATAGGTAAATGGTTGAGATTTGACATAAAGGAGGTAATTCTATAAAGGACATTTTATACCCTACCTGAGGGAGAAGGGATAAAATCTGATGACAGGTTCCCTATAATCTTGGTGCCACAAGTGAGTTTAGTCTGAGAAACTTTGTGCAGTTGTGGGATTTCCAAGACCGAACCTAGAATCACTGAACTGAACAGACTTGCCATATCTGTGGGTTGCCAGCTTTCATGTATGAGGATTTTGGGGATCTGTCTCTTTATTATCACTTCAGTGTAAACTCAAATTTGGTGAGTCGATTGTGTCACCTCGGGCCTCTAGAAGCATTGGGTCACCAACCAAACCGTCTGTATTATTATCCAACTACTCTGTATCACAGACCCAGAACTTAAAGAAGAAAAGATAGAGCAAGTTGAAGCTTTACTTTGGATCCTTTGTTCTCACAGGAGATAAGCCATCAATAGATGCATCTAGGAGGTGCTCCCTGCCATTTCCCCACTAGTGATGGGTCGTTCGCGAACGAGCCGGCACGAAGAGCCAGCTCATTCGCATGAACGATGCGAGCCGGCTCACCTCAGTGAGCCAATGGTTCACTAAACTCCACCCTAAACGGCTCACCACGCCCCCTTTAACCTGATAAAATCGTGTTAAAAGTGGTGTGGGGTGACTGATTGGCCTGCCGCTCCCTATTATATATTTTATATGGAGCTGTTCAGGAGCGGAGTGAGCGGAGCCTAATGAGCCAGCTCACTAAGAAGAGCCGGACTTCCCATCACTATTCCCCACTGAACCATTGTATACGTGTACGGGAGGGTGGAAGGCATAGGAATCAATGAAATAAAAGCTCATTTTAATGGGCGTATGAGGCTTCAGACTTAAACCGTTCAATAAATGTAGGTGAGAGATCTTCCAATCCTTGAACTCTTTGGCTGTCTGTCAAAATCAGATTTACTGGTGGTAGACTATCACCAATGGATTGCTCGTTACGTTATGGATTAACTAAAACCGTTTTTATCCTGGAACGTCCATTTTCCAGAAAAAACAACTTTAGAAAATATGCTAATGAGATGGAGGCATCAGCCAGTCCTACATCAGCCTGGCTCTGTCTACTAATAAAGAGCAGGAGGCGCTCGGCTGACGTAGGCCCAAGCTCCTCCGGCTCATTACCATATTTTTATTAAGTTGTTTTTGGGGTAAAACTGATTTTCCAGAAGATATGAAAATACCAGTTAACTTCTAAGGTAATGAACATTGCATTGGTGACAGTCTAGCACCATTGTATCTGGTGGTAGATGTCCTTTAAAGACAATGAATCATGATGAACCAGGGATATTTACTTATAGATCCAGGAACTGTGACTGTGGTCATTTTCTAATATGTGTTATCCATGGCCTCCTTCCTTCTAACATTAACTTTTACAATTATGCTAATGAGCTTGAAGGGGTTTGGGTGTGTTACAGAAGCCTCTCTGTGCTCTGGCTTTACAAACTGTTGTCACACTGCAGCACATCTCAGTCTCACCCTCCCCCCCACTGTAATCGCAGCACAAGGGAGTATACAGTGGCCAGGAGGGGGTTCTCCTTCAGAATGTAACAGCCTAAGAATCTGCTGCACAGAGTGGTTCCGGTAACACAGTCACTGAGCCTGGATCTATAAGTAAGTGTCCCTGGTTTATTATTTTTGATATTGATGGTAGATTTTGTTGATGATATTGATTGAAATTGTCTCCCATAGAAGTGAATGAGTGAAAAACAACGTCCCGTAGCTCATGGTACTGCACTGCTACTTATCTCAGTTGTCCTTAAATACAGATTCAGCATCCGCCACAGTCTCCATTATCTTGAGTACAATGAAGCATTCAGCACTTATTATATGCCTTGTAATAGCGGCTCCCACATAACCATAAAGCATCAATTTACATAAGAGATTACATATACTTTAATGAAAGTCTTCTAATGCTCACATTACTAGAGCGATGTTTCAGCACCATGGACAGTTTGGTCTTCAATATTAAAATAATTATAGTATTCTTATAATTATTTATATTGATAATAATAATAATAATTCTTTATTTATATAGCGCACACAGATTACGCAGCGCTGCACAAAGCATGCCAAATTGGTCCCTGTCCCCATGGGGCTCACAATCTAAACAACCTACCAGTATGTTTTGGAGTAATAATGAACTTATTTATAATATTGATATTATTATTATTAGGAAATTAGTATCAGCGTCAGAGTAAGGGGGGGAGGGGGCAAACTAGGCATTTTCCCAGGGACCCCTGTCCTAAAGGGGCCCCATGCATGTGGTCTTTTTCTGGGCAGATACCCCCTTATCGTGCAGGACTCAAGGGCTCCACTTTGAGTAAAGTCGGCCCTGATTAGTATGAAATAGATTTATAAACTTAAAAAGGTTTACCATGAATATTCAAACTCCTAGGGGCATTCAAGGTAAGAAGAAAAAAGGGAAAACCGACTTCGACTCCCGATTCCCGCTTGGCTCTGAGACTTGAGCTAAATCCGCTATATCCAATGACTGGCCTCATAGGGCAACACGGGAAGGGAAGTCCCTGGAAAACAGAATTAACATTGAGTTTCAGAGGAGGCCACCCATTGAGTAAAGTATGTTCTGCCAAAGTCCTGGTGTGATGTGAGAATCGGTAATCAAAAGCAGGGCAGGTCCTCTGACCCTCAAGGAATTTGCAGCATGGCCTGAAACCGGAAGTATCAGAGTAACGTGAGATCCGGGTGGCATAAGGAGTTCTTTTTTCTTCTTACCTCTGTTGAACATGAAAACTCCTTTGAGGTGGCCATATGTTTTTAGACAAATGTTGGCCGGTGTGGCTGCCTGTCTTATGTGCATGGAGATCTCCTGGCCACGAGAGATAAACCACTGTGAAAGGAGTCTGGCTCCAGGCTATTCCCTTCTTTCTATTGGGAACATATGTAGCAGCGGTCACCCATGCATGTGCCTGATAGGGTCAGGAGAAATATCTGTTGTCCAACATCAATCTAAGGCCACCTCTAGTCAAGACGTCAACTTCAGGAGAAATATCCACTGGTGGAAAAGAATCATTGGGGCTTATTTACTAAGGGTCCGCGGAACGCACTTTTGTCGGCTTTCATGCAACAGAAATCGGGGGTAGGGCCGTCGGACGATGCGATAGATTCGGACTGAGCGCGGGATTTAATATTAAAATTATGTCGCAAGCAATGTACTTACATGCATCGGGAAGAAGAAGGTGAACTCCGGCAGACCTGAGCGGGGAAGCGACACATGCAGGATATCGGGCACAATCTTGGTAAATCGCTCCGGAGTGCATGATCATCGGACACTCCATATTTCAGGAACTCCGGTGGCCAGGTAAGTAAACGTGCCCCATTGTGTGTATATTTTAAGTAGCTGAAAATGGGCTTTTTGTTAGAGAATCTGAATCCCTAATGTTACCATATACGATTGTCCGCTCAATACATATGACTCGACAAGACGTAGGGATTTATCTTTAGTATATATAGTGCATTGAGTTAATATAAAAGCCTTGGAATGACCATCTATTACATAATGCAGGCTGGTGGTTTGCAAGGTTACATTTTTATTTCATCCAAATGATTGATATCTGCCCCGATCAATACACGGTTTTCAGATCATTTATTCATAGTTAATGGTTCCTGTAAACAACTTATATATAACAAAGGCTTATTGCTGTTTTGGAAGATTTCCCATAGAGACTTTCTCCTAATTTTTGAGCTTCATTTTAAATTAATCCATTGAACCTCTCCTGAAGACCCCCTCTTACTCTTAGACCACTCCCTTACTCCCACCTTATACATCAAGACCCCCCCCCCCCACACACACCCCTTTTTAGGTTTAATCAAGAACTTTATTAAAAACAGAATAACAAAACAAACATTTATTGTAGCATAAAAGAAACAGGTCTCTCATAGGATCACTTTTTAATGCAATCTTGTGTGGTCTTCTCAAAGAGGTTTTATTGTACACTCTGGGGGTCATTTACTAAGGGCCCGATTCGCGTTTTCCCGACGTGTTACCCGAATAATTCCGATTTGCGCCGATTGTACCTGAATTGCCCCGGGATTTTGGCGCATGCGATCGGATTGTGGCACATCGGCGCCGGCATGCGTGCGACGGAAATCGGGGGCGTGGCCGAACGAAAACCCGACGTATTCGGAAAAACCGCCGCATTTAAAAACCGAAAATGTGTCTCTTGGGACGCGCTTACCTTCACCTGGTCCAGCTCGGTGTATTCCGGGGCGTTCAGATGATTTTCAGCGCAGCAGTACATAAGTTAAGATTTTAAGTAGATCAGGGGGTCATGCACTCATTACTGAACACCACCCCCATGTCACTTGTTGGAGAGGCAGCCCAAGGCAATCCGTAGGAAACGGGTCGTCACATGAAGTAGACCATGATAAGTACATTGTGGTTATCTCTATTAGAGGATTGTACTTACCCTAGTAAACTTTCTTTAAGGGGGTGTCCTGACTTTCTAGCAACAGGTGAGGGAATTGAAGGATTGACATGCCACGCTTATACATCTTATCTCTCTCGGGAGCGTTAGACTCCGCACTGCTCTCATACTGATGGCTTAATATGTAAATATATATGTAGATATCTTTTGCTGGAACGCGTCACAGAAGAAGGCGCTGGCACAAGGTTTGGGTGACTTACAAGTTACCCATTAGACTTTTATCTTTAAAATGGGTTTATCCTAAAATGGTGTATATTTCTTTCCATTGGTAACCTATACAGCAGTATTGGGTAACACAAGCTATAATGGTGCAGCGTGGGAGGTCATCATAATTATGTATGTCCTATACTAGTCCGTAAACAATGTATGGGATGCTTGACAGGCGGTTCATTATGCCTCTGCTTTACTCTTTGGGCTTAGTTTCTATGGTGATGACAATGATGATGGTTTTGTACTCGTCTCAGCTGGTCCGTAGGTGTGTAGCGCTATGCAGAATCGTGGAGTAGAGCAACAGTTGTGGAAAGGTTGGGTCTCATTAGCTGCTGTTACTGTGGTTACTATAGAAATACGGGGGGGAAGCGAATTGTTAGTAGAAATGAATGAAGAAACTGGTGATACGGAAGTGGCCACAGAATGAAAATAAAGAGTAGATTATTACATAATAAATAATGGCATTTATTCTACAATTGTTAGATAATACAATCAAACCTGGTCCTTACTAGCGACTCTTGGTTTATAACAATGACTTGTAGTCACTTGACACAATGCACCCTGGTCCATAACACTATGAAACAATGCACCCTGGTCCATAACACTATGACACAATGCACCCGGGTCCATAACACTATGACACAATGCACCCTGGTCCATAACACTATGGCACAATGCACCCTGGTCCATAACACTATGACACAATGCACCCTGGTCCATAACACTATGGCACAATGCACCCTGGTCCATAACAGATTGTCATAGTGTCCTATCTGCAGGCAGCATGTCATAGAACAGGAGGAGCTGGGCAGCTTGTTCATAGTGTCCATCTGGCAGTGATGAGAAGTCCATCTCTTCTTTTAGCTCTGCTCACTATGAAGAGCCGTCTCTTCTGGCTTTGAACGACCCTATTAAATGTATATAAGGAGCCTCAGTGCAGCCAGTCACCCGACTCACACCACTTTTATAGGGTTAAAGGGGGCGTGGTGAGACGAATTGGGATGGGGTTAAGTGAGCTATTGGCTCACTGAGGGGAGCCAACTCCCTTCGTTCCTGCGAAAGAGCCGGCTCTTCGTGCCGGCTCGTTCGCGATTGACCTATCACTAGGCAGCATGTTATACAACTGGAGGAGCAGAGTAGATTAACGCCATAACTGTCCATAATTAGTTAATGTCTTCTATTTACCCTTAGAAATGAGTAATTGGCAGCAAGACAGTCATTCAGGAACCGTTAGTAATCAGTAAATAGGACCACCACCCCATTCCTAAAGTCAAATATAAATATATATATATATATATATAGATATATATATATGTAATATATAGATATATATATATATAATTTAATAATGACAAGTATACTAAATTCTCAATTTGCTCAGCTCCTGCTCTATAACAATAACCCATTGACTGAAATGCATTTTCAAGTGATGGGTTTTTTAAGAATTTCAGCTTTAGAATATAATACAGATTGTAACAGTATAAATATAGATATGAGACTAAAGTTTTTATTTTTGATTAGGAGAAAGTAGTGTAGTAGTACTAAAAGGTTAACGATACAGTACACATTTCCCTATGTCTTTTAGAATTTGATGTGCCTATCTATATTAGAGGAATGCCACACATCCCGTCATGATAACAATACACATTAGCTTTCCATAAATTACAAAGTAATGAACAGGCAGACGGAAACTGCTAAAAATATGTTTCTACAGCGCATGTGTATTGTTAAAAAAATGCTGTGTTTTAATAGCAAAATTAATATAATATTAATATATGGATTTTCTATATGTGAAGGTGCCAAATTATTCAACCAATGCTGCTTTAAAAAAATACAATCTGCTAAATCTTATTATTAAATAATTGATATAGTTTGTGTAGTGAAAAGTTCTACTTTTTTCAATATAATTTCTGTATCAATTTCTCACCATTTCCTAGATCTCGGCTTTGTTGTTCAACAGGAAGCTTTATTATTACTTTCTGTGGATAGAAACCGGTCCTGGTCATATGATGTTACACAGGTGCACAGCTCCTTATATCCCTGGTCATGTGATGTCACACAGGTGCACAGCTCCTTATATCCCTGGTCATGTGATGTCACACAGGTGCACGCTCCTATATCCTGGTCATGTGATGCACACAGGTGAACAGCTCCTTATATCCCTTTCATGTGATGTCACACAGGTGCACGGCTGTATATCATGGTCATATGATGTTACACAAGTGCACAGCTCTATATCCCTGGTCATGTAATAGTCACAGAGGTACACGGCTCGTTATATCCCTGGTCATGTGATGTCACAAGGTGCACGGCTCGTAATCCCTTGGCATGTGATGTCACACAGGTGCACGGCTCGTTATATCCCTGATCATGCAATGTCACACAGGTGCACGGCTCATTGTATCCCTGGTCAAGTGATGTCACACAGGTGCACGGCTCGTTATATCCCTGATCATGCAATGTCACACAGCTGCACGGCTCATTGTATCCCTGGTCAAGTGATGTCACACAGGTGCACGGCTCGTGTATCCTCTGGTCATGTAATGTACAGAGGTACACGGATCGTATATCCCTGGTCATGTGATGTCAACACAGGTGCACGGCTCGTTATATCCGGTCATGTGATGTCACACAGGTGCACGGCTCGTTATATCCCTGATCATGCAATGTCACACAGGTGCACGGCTCATTGTATCCCTGGTCAAGTGATGTCACACAGGTGCACGGCTCGATTATATCCCTGAATGCAGATTGTCAACAGCTGCACGGCTCTATGTATCCTGGTCAAGTGATGTCACACAGGTGCACCGGCTCGTTGTATCCCTGGTCATACGATGCCACACAGCTGCACAGCATTTAAAGGGGTTATCCGGGTTTAAATTTTTTTTATGTCCGGGCTGGGGAGGGTAAGTTAAACATAATAAACATGTACTTACCCCCAACGCGCCGGCGTGTGTCCCGCCCGCGGTCCTTCGATCCGTGCCCCTGTTGTTTACAGGGGCACGGAAGCCGCGCACAGGGAGCTTCCGGTCCGCGATGTGGAAGGCTCCCCCATGCGTTCCTATCTCAGGTTGTAAGTGCTGAGAGATGGTGCGCATGGGAGCATCCGGCCGGGGAAGCTCCCTGTGCGCCGGTGTAATGAAACCGCGCACAGAGGACGGGCCGCCGCGCGGGACATCGGCAGACACGGAGGAGTGGAAGTACATGTTTATTGTGTTTTAACTAGCCCTCCCCAGCCCGGACATAAAAAAAAATTTAAACCCGGATAACCCCTTAATATCCTGGTTGCGTGAGTCACACAGGTGCACAGCTCATTATGTCCCTGATTATGTGAAGACCACAACACCATGTACAATCTGCTCAGCTCCTCCTGCACTATAACATGCTGCCTGCAGATAGGACACTATGTACAATCTGCTCAGCTCCCCCTGATCTATAACATGCTGCCTGCAGATAGGACACTATGGACAATCTGCTCAGCTCCTTATAGTGCAGGAGGAGCTGAGCAGATTGTAATGGTGTCCTATCTGCAGGCAGCATGTTATAGAAACAGGAGGAGCTGAGAGCAGATTGTCCATAGTGTCCTATCTGCAGGCAGCATGTCATAGAACAGGAGGAGCTGGGCAGCTTGTTCATAGTGTCCATCTGCAGTGATGAGAAGTCCATCTCTTCTTTTAGCTCTGCTCACTATGAAGAGCCGTCTCTTCTGGCTTTGAACGACCCTATTAAATGTATATAAGGAGCCTCAGTGCAGCCAGTCACCCGACTCACACCACTTTTATAGGGTTAAAGGGGGCGTGGTGAGACGAATTAGGGATGGGGTTAAGTGAGCTATTGGCTCACTGAGGGAGCCAACTCCCTTCGTTCCTGCGAAAGAGCCGGCTCTTCGTGCCGGCTCGTTCGCGATTGACCTATCACTAGGCAGCATGTTATACAACTGGAGGAGCAGAGTAGATTAAACGCCATAACTGTCCATAATTAGTTAATGTCTTCTATTTACCCTTAGAAATGAGTAATTGGCAGCAAGACAGTCATTCAGGAACCGTTAGTAATCAGTAAATAGGACCACCACCCCATCCTAAGTAAATATAAATAATATATATATATATATAGATATATATATATTAATATATAGATATATATATATATAATTTAATAATGACAAGTATACTAAATTCTCAATTTGCTCAGCTCCTGCTCTATAACAATAACCCATTGACTGAAATGCATTTTCAAGTGATGGGTTTAAGAATTTCAGCTTTAGAATATAATACAGATTTAAAGATATATAATTATAATAATGAGATAAAGTTTTTTGTTTTATTTTCTTGTTATTAGATGATAAGTGTGTGTATGTACTAAAAGGTTAACAGATACAGTACACATTTCCCTATGTCTTTTAGAATTTGATGTGCCTACTATATTAGAGGAATGCCACACATCCCGTCATGATAACAATACACATTCAGCTTTCCATAAATTACAAAGTAATGAACAGGCAGACGGAAACTGCTAAAAATATGTTTCTACAGCGCATGTGTATTGTTAAAAAAATGCTGTGTTTAATAGCAAAATATAATATAATATTAATATATGGATTTTCTATATGTGAAGGTGCCAAATTATTCAACCAATGCTGCTTTAAAAAAATACAATCTGCTAAATCATTATTAAATAATTGATATAGTTTGTGTAGTGAAAAGTTCTACTTTTTTCAATATAATTTCTGTATCAATTTCTCACCATTTCCTAGATCTCGGCTTTGTTGTTCAACAGGAAGCTTTATTATTACTTTCTGTGGATAGAAACGGTCCTGGTCATATGATGTTACACAGGTGCACAGCTCCTTATATCCCTGGTCATGTGATGTCACACAGGTGACAGCTCCTTATACCTGGTCATGTGATGTCACACAGGTGCACGCTCCTATATCCTGGTCATGTGATCACACAGGTGACAGCTCCTTATATCCCTTTCATGTGATGTCACACAGGTGCACGGCTGTATATCATGGTCATATGATGTTACACAAGTGCACAGCTCCATATCCCTGGTCATGTAATAGTCACAGAGGTACACGGCTCGTTATATCCCTGGTCATGTGATGTCACAAGGTGCACGGCTCGTAATCCCTTGGTCATGTGATGTCACACAGGTGCACGGCTCGTTTATATCCCTGATCATGCAATGTCACACAGGTGCACGGCTCATTGTATCCCTGGTCAAGTGATTGTCACACAGGTGCACGGCTCGTTATATCCCTGATATGCAATGTCACACAGCTGCACGGCTCATTGTATCCCTGGTCAAGTGATTGTCACACAGGTGCACGGCTCGTGTATCCTCTGGTCAGTAATGTACAGAGGTACACGGTCGTATATCCCTGGTCATGTGATGTCAACACAGGTGCACGGCTCGTTATATCCGGTCATGTGATGTCACACAGGTGCACGGCTCGTTATATCCCTGATCATGCAATGTCACACAGGTGCACGGCTCATTGTATCCCTGGTCAAGTGATGTCACACAGGTGCACGGCCGATTATATCCCTGAAATGCAGATGTCAACAGCTGCACGGCTCATATGTATCCCTGGTCAAGTGATGTCACACAGGTGCACCGGCTCGTTGTATCCCTGGTCATACGATGCCACACAGCTGCACAGCATTTAAAGGGGTTATCCGGGTTTAAATTTTTTTTATGTCCGGGCTGGGGAGGGTAGTTAAACATAATAAACATGTACTTACCCCCAACGCGCCGGCGTGTGTCCCGCCCGCGGTCCTTCGATCCGTGCCCCTGTTGTTTACAGGGGCACGGAAGCCGCGCACAGGGAGCTTCCGGTCCGCGATGTGGAAGGCTCCGCCCATGCGTTCCTATCTCAGGTTGTAAGTGCTGAGAGATGGTGCGCATGGGAGCATCCGGCCGGGGAAGCTCCCTGTGCGCCGGTTGTAATGAAACCGCGCACAAGGACGGGCCGCCGCGCGGGACATCGGCAGCACACGGAGGAGTGGAAGTACATGTTTATTGTGTTTTAACTAGCCCTCCCCAGCCCGGACATAAAAAAAAATTTAAACCCGGATAACTCCCTTAATATCCTGGTTGCGTGAGTCACACAGGTGCACAGCTCATTATGTCCCTGATTATGTGAAGACCACAACATGCTGCCTGCAGATAGGACACTATGGACAATCTGCTCAGCTCCTCCTGTTCTATAACATGCTGCCTGCAGATAGGACACCATGTACAATCTGCTCAGCTCCTCCTGCACTATAACATGCTGCCCTATCTGCAGGCAGCATGTTATAGAACAGGAGGAGCTGAGCAGATTGTCCATAGTGTCCTATACTGCAGGCAGCATGTTATAAGATCAGGGGGAGGCTGAGCAGATTGTACATAGTGTCCTATCTGCAGGCAGATGTTATAGTGCAGGAGGAGCTGAGCAGATTGACATGGTGTCTATTATGCAGCAGTGTATAGAAAAAGGAGGAGCTGAGCAGATTGTCCATAGTGTCCTATCTGCAGGCAGCATGTCATAGAACAGGAGGAGCTGGGGCAGCTTCTTGTCATAGTGTCCTATCTGCAGTGATGGAAAGTCCATCTCTTCTTTTAAGCTCTGCTCACTATGAAGAGCCGTCTCTTCTGGCTTTGAACAGCTCCCTATTAAATGTATAATAAGGAGCCTCAGTGCAGCCGTCACCCGACTACCACCACTTTTATAGGGTTAAAGGGGGCGTGGTGAGACGATTAGGGATGGGGTTAAGTGAGCTATTGGCTCACTGAGGGAGCCAACTCCCTTCGTTCATGCGAAAGAGCCGGTTTCGTGCGGCTCGTTCGCGATTGACCTATCACTAGGCAGCATGTTATACAACTGGAGGAGCAGAGTAGATTAACAAGCCATAACTTGTCCCATAATTAGTTAAATGTCTTCTATTTTACCCTTAGAAATGAGTAATTGGCAGCAATGACAGTCATTCAGGAACGTTAGTAATCAGTAAATAGGACCACCCACCCCATTCCTAAGTCAATACTATAATATATAATAATATATATATATATATATGTATATATAAATATATATAATATATATAGATATTTATAATAAATGACAAGTATACTAAATTTTCTAATTTGCTCAGCTCCTCCTGCTCTATAACAATAACCCATTGACTGAAATGCATTTTCAATGTGATGGGTTTAAAGATTTCAGCTTTAGAATATAATACAGATTGTAAATCAGGATAAATTTGATGAGATAAGTAGTGTAAATAAAAGGTTAACATATACAGTACACATTTCCCTATGTCTTTTAGAATTTGATGTGCCTATTATATTAGAGGAATGCCCACACATCCCGTCATGATAACAATACACATTTCCCAGCTTTCCATAAATTACAAAGTAATGAACAGGCAGACGGAAACTGCTAAAAATATGTTTCTACAGCGCATGTGTATTTGTTAAAAAAATGCTGTGTTTAATAGCAAAATATATAATATTAATTATGGATTTTCTATATGTGAGGTGCCAAATTATTCAACCAATGGCTGCTTTAAAAAATACAATCTGCTAAAATCTTATTAAATAATTGATATAGTTGGTGTAGTGAAAAGTTCTACTTTTTTCCAATATAATTTCTGTATCAATTTCTCACCATTTCCTAGATCTCGGCTTTGTTCAACAGGAAGCTTTATTATTACTTTTGTGGATAGAAAACGTCCTGGTCATATGATGTTACACAGGTGCACAGCTCCTTATATCCCTGGTCATGTGATGTCACACAGGTGCACAGCTCCTTATATCCTGGTCATGTGATGTCACACAGTGCACAGCTCCTTATATCCTGGTCATGTGATGTCACACAGGTGACAGCTCCTTATATCCCTTTCATGTGATGTCACACAGGTGCACGGCTCGTTATTCACT
This sequence comes from Engystomops pustulosus, assembly GCA_019512145.1. NCBI lineage: Eukaryota > Metazoa > Chordata > Amphibia > Anura > Leptodactylidae > Engystomops > Engystomops pustulosus. Next base: position 22,859,659 of record CM033641.1, read on the forward strand.
GTCATATGATGTTACACACAGTGCACAGCTCCTTATACCCTGGTCATGTAATGTCACAGAGGTACACGGCTCGTTATATCCCTGGTCATGTGATGTCACACAGGTGCACGGCTCGTTATATCCCTGGTCATGTGTATGCACACAGTGCACGGCTCGTTATATCCCTGATCATGCAATGTCAAACAGGTGCACGGCTATTGTATCCCGGTCAAGTGATGTCACACAGGTGCAAGGCCGTTATATCCTGATCATGCAATGTCACACAGCTGCACGGCTCATTGTATCCCTGGTCAAGTGATGTCACCAGGTGCACGGCTCGTGTATCCCTGGTCAGTAATGTCAAGAGGTACACGGCTCGTTATATCCCTGGTCATGTGATGTCACACACGGTGCACGGCTCGTTATATCCCGGTCATGTGATGTCCACACAGGTGCACGGCTCGTTATATCCCTGATCATGCAATGTCACACAGGTGCACGGCTCATTGTATCCCTGGTCAAGTGATGTCACACAGGTGCACGGCTCGTTATATCCCTGATCATGCAATGTCACACAGCTGCACGGCTCATTGTATCCCTGGTCAAGTGATGTCACACAGGTGCACGGCTCGTTGTATCCCTGGTCATACGATGCCACACAGCTGCACAGCATTTAAAGGGGTTATCCGGGTTTAAATTTTTTTATGTCCGGGCTGGGGAGGGCTAGTTAAACATAATAAACATGTATTACCCCCAACGGCGCCGCCGTGTCCGCACCCGCGGTCCCTTCGATCCGTGCCCCTGTTTGTTTACAGGGGCACGGAAGCCGCGCACAGGGAGCTTCCGGTCCGCGATGTGGACGGCTCCTCCCATGCGTTCCTATCTCTCAGGTTGTAAGTGCTGAGAGATGGTGCGCATGGGAGCATCCGGCCGGCGGAAGCTCCCTGTGCGCCGGTGTGTAATGAAACCGGCGCACAGAGGACGGGCCGCCGCGCGGGACATCGGCAGCACAGGAGGAGGTAAGGACATGTTTATTGTGTTTAACTAGCCCTCCCCAGCCCGGACTAAAAAAAAATTTAAACCGGATAACCCTTAATATCCCTGGTATGTGATGTCACACAGGTGCACAGCTCATTATGTCCCTGATTATGTGAAGACACACAGGTGCACAGCGTCGTTATATATCCCCTGCCATGTGATGTCACACAGGTGCACGACTCGTCATATCAGAGAGACTAATCAGAGCTGTGTATGATGAGCGTGCCCGGTGACTCACATGATCAGGACCTAAGCTTCCTATAGAAAAGACAGTAAGCAGAGATCTATAAAACAGTGAGAAATTGATCCAGAAAGTATACTGAAACTTTTCAAAACACAAACCATATCAATTATTTGCTGAAAGTGGACATCCCCTTTAAATGCAAACTATTATAACAATACACTATATTTTCAGACATATAATTTGTGCTTGTACCATTTTGTCTCTTCTAGGAAATTTTTAGTATTGCTGGATATAGTCTGGACCTCTGTGATCACACCAGACTCAGACTAGCCTAGAGGTGGACTCCCATGGTGATCTCCTGTACCGGATGGATAACCAGCCCCCCATTTCCTACAAGAGAGGTGCAGGGCACAGATATTCAGCACACAGCAACTCATCCACCCTATGGATCCATAGAATAATATCCACACATCAGATCACTGAGATAACATTGGCAAACCAGAACCCCACATTACTCTTGTAGCCCCAATGACATTAGCTCCAGTATGAAGATGTATACTATCGGCTCATAGATCAGACGGGGCCTGAGGTCAAGACAAGAGATTCTACTTACATGACAGTTAGAGCCGAGGGACGGAGGCAGAGCTGAGACATGGGCTTGAGCAGTTTAAAAGATTTACAAATAGGGTCAAATATATTTCTGTGTCACTGTAGGCCCCCAAAAGGAATTTTACTGGTGGTCCTAGCAAAGCAAAGAATGGCCACGGCTGTTCTGATTCCTTATCAGGATTGCCTCCTTGTAACCTGGTCAGATTTTCTCTAGAAGACAGTAATTATATGTGGGTTTTTTTCATTTTTTAAAGTTTAAACACATTTATTTAAGAGATCAAATAATTATAAGTGTATGTAAGAAATATAAACAGTAGGTGGATCAAGCCAACCATAACACCCGCACGCGGGTGAGACCACCTCAGAAATAACAAAAAATAAGGGGAACAACCACCCAAATGTAAGTAGATGGTGGCATCAAGCCGAAATTTGTCAGGGGAGCTAAAGATAATCCAATAGTGGGAGAAACTAGTAAGGTTCCACATGAATGAGATTCTTATGCAGTAAATGTCACTAAGCCGTACCAACCATTGGGGAACAATGCGGGATAAACCCACGTAGCATTGAGAAGGGATATCAGTGCAGTGTAGGATCATTGCTCAGGACACAGTTCTTGACTGGTCAATCCCAAAGGACAGCCCAAAATATATGCAGGATAGTTCGCTACTCAATGCTAGCAAACTAGTGATACAACTAGGACTCTATACATCATGAAGACAGCAATTGTTACAAATATGTAAAGCAGTGTCAGACTGGGGCTCCTTTGGCAAACCTGATACAATTATCATGGGCCACAGCTAGAGCAGCCTCCAGTAGCCTTTAAATGGGTTGTTTTCTGCTTGACTTCTAGAGTCCAGTATTGGGTTAGAGCCACGACCTATCTGGGTTCCTTGGTCCTCTGTTGGTCAATCTGACACTGATGCCATGGATAAACATCTGCCCAAAAAATACTAGGCATCTTTACAGTAATCACATAAATACAGGTTCCGGAGGAGTTCCTCCATAAATAAGAAATCACTGTCCTGTCTGCTAGGAGTAGGAGCTATATCATAAGAAAAGATTATGGTTGGATACTTACAGCAGTGACACAGAGCAGAGGGGAGGAGCTGTGGAAAAAATTGCTGAGAGAGAAAGCTCTTGGGCTTAAAGACCGCCACAGAACCTGCAGGAGCTGCCATACTGGATTTAGAATTCACTTTTCACAGCCCTGCAACTAACTTACTACTTGCTTATTTACACAGCGTGATGAATATACAGATTTCTAGGTCCTAGAATGTCTGCAGTTTACTATGGTTTAAAACTGAGACCACCTTTACAGGGGTTATCTACTATACCTAGAAAAGTTGTAGTTATTATGGTCAAAACTGATGACTCCCATTAAAGGGTTATCTACCTAATTTTTAGGTCCTCTGTCCCAGTAGTAGTAGCTTGCGGCCAATTACTGGTCTATCAGTGACCGGTACAAAAGGGGCAATGGACCGGCTGGACACACACACAGTGCTGGACCAGCGGTCCTGTTATTGCTTTGTCTTTATTAAATATTAAAATAATTTTATTTAGTCGGACAACCCCTTTAATATTTGTGCACTGGAAGGGAGATATCTCCCTGCGATCCTTGTGCGACGCTCTGTGTCTGCAGCTGCAGCACATTGTGCAGAGTGATGCCCGCAATACCGTGCCAGAGCACAAGGCGGAGAGGATGGTCCCGAATTGCTGAGACATGGGAAGCGGAGTCATACTTTATATCAGTAATAAAAATGAAAGCAAGCAGAAACAAATCACGCCGCATTATGCACCCAGCACTGAGCATTAGGAGAGACTGAGGCAAGTCATTGCGGATCTCTACTCATCCAAATTCTATTCCCCCTCCAGTGGCAGGACGCGGCGCTCCTCATATCTGCTTGATTTCAATTTCTTCCAGTATCACACCTCCAGAGAAATGATAGACAAAAAGGTAATCACTGTATTCTTCTGTACCTAGATATGATCTACATATACAGCAGAATCTTGTGTAAATGTTTATCTACTGTTTTGCAGCTGCAGTGTGTATTCTACTCTGTTCACACCAGAGCTGCAAGGAGAATTATTCTCGCCTGGAGCTGATGTCAAGTTTCTAAGCAATGTGTATCATTGTATAACAAACAATACAGATAAATTCCTGCAGAATTCTGGAGGCTACTTCTAAAGGGTTGCCCAAAGATTGAAAAACTTGGCTGCTAACTTCCAAAAACAGCTCCTCTTTGAACCACGGGTAGTGCATGGTATTACAAGTCCCATTTATTTCTATACAGCTGAGATGCAATTCCAAAACAAACCATGGTAAGGCTGTGGCGCTGTTTTTGGAAGAAAGCAGCCATGTTTTTCTGTCCTAGCAACCCCTTTAAGGAATATATTTGTAACATATATTGTCCATCCTGTAGTTGATATAGACAACACTATATGGGGGTCATTAATTAAGGGCCCGAACGCGTTTTTACGGCGGTTACCCGAATTTTTCAGTTTTTGCCGATTTTCCCTGAATTGCCCCGGGTTTTTGGCGCACGCGATCGGATTGTGGCATCGCGCCGGCATGCACGCAACGGAAATCGGGGGCGTGGCCGTACGGAAACCCGGCGGATTCGGAAAAAACGTCGCATTTTTTAAAAAAAGTGTGCTTGACACAAGCTTACCTGCACCCGGCCCGGCTTGGTGAAGTTCAGTGCATTCCGATGGACTTCAGCGCAGCAGCGAAACCTGGTGGACGTCGGGGGAACAACACTAGTGAATCGCCGGAAGACCCGAATCCTCCACACAGAACGCGCCGCTGGATAAGTAATTTTACTTATGGTCAATATTAATATTGGTAGTTGGGGGAAGTGGATCACATTGAGGAGATTATTTACGCATGAATCATACAGGCAAAGCCCCATTGGTAAAAATTGCACATTTGTCTTCCATTATTACTCCTTTCTATGTGTGGTGGTGAGGTGGGTCGGTGGTGAGCTGTCGTGGTAGGTGGGGAGGGGGGAGGGTAGGGACGGTAGCGTGAGGTGGTGAGGGTGCGGGGGGTGAGGCGGTAGTGAGGGGTGGGAGTTGGGACGGAGTGAGGTAGTGAGGTGAGTGGTGGTGTGAGGTGGCTGAGGGTGCGGTGGGGGGAGTGTGGGAGGTGTTGTAGTGAGGTGGGTTGCGGTGGGAGGTATGTGAGGTGCGCTGGGTGGGGTGAGGGTGCGGTGGGTAGTTGAGGTGGGTTGTAGTGAGGTTGCGGTAGTGAGTAGTGTGAGGTTGCTGGTGGTGGTGGTGAGGTGCGGTAGTGAGGTGTTGTAGTGAGGTTGCGGTGGTGAGGTTCTGCGGTGGTGAGTGCGTGGGTGCGGGGTGAGTGCGGTGAGGTGGTGTAGTGAGGTTTGAGGTCGGGTGCAGGTTAGGGAGGTTTGCGGTGGGTGAGGGGTGCAGGTGGTGAGGTGCGGTGTGAGGTGTTGTGTAGTGGTCGGGGTGGTTGGGTGGTGAGGTGCGGTGGTGAGTGCGGTGTAGGTGTTGTAGTGAGGTTGCGGTAGTGAGGTTGCGGTGGTGAGGTGGGGTAGTGGGTGGTGGTGGGTAGCGTAGTGAGGTGTTGTAGTGAGGTTTGGGTGTGAGGTGCTGGTGTGAGGTGTTGTAGTGAGTTGCGGTGTGAGGTAGTGGTGAGGTGGGTAGTGAGGTGCGGGTAGGCGGTAGGGGGGTGTGAGGGCGGTTTGGTGAGGTGCGTAGTGAGGTGTTGTAGTGAGGTTGCAGGTGGTGAGTTGCGGGGGTGAGGTGTTGTAGTGAGGTTGCGGTAGTGAGGTTGCGGGTAGTGAGTTGCGGTGGTTGAGGGGGTGTGAGGTGCGGTGTGAGGTGCGGTAGTGAGGTGCGGTGGGTGAGGTGCGGTGGTGAGGTGAGGTAGTGAGGTTGCGGTTAGTGAGGTTGAATGAAGAGTGCAGGGGTAGCATTGTATCAGGGCCAGGATTTGAGGAAGCCCTCGTACAGGAGGAGAAACTGTACTATAACTATGCTTTATACCTTTGTCTATCAGGATAAGCCTTAGCAGGAAGGGCTTGCAATTGTACTTCCTGTTCCTGTTTTATAGGAGAGGGGTAGCAATGCTTGAGTGGGATAATGTGGGTGCACATTTACTAAGGGTCACCGAATTGCGTTTTTCGCCGGGTTCCCGAATTTTCCTATTTGGCCTTAACATCGCTTTCACTGACAGAAATCGGGGGGGCGTGGCCGTCGGAAAACCTGAGAGATTCGGAAAAACCACGGAATTTTTTAAAAAAGTGTGGCGCAAAAATAGCACTCACATACACAGAGACAAAGGAGGCGAATCTGGCGGATTTCAGCGCGAGAGCGACGCCTAGTGGACATGGGCACACAACTTAGTGAATCCAGCAGACCAGAATCAGGTCGGAGAACGGGCCGCTGGATTGCGACTGCTCATTGGGGGCAGATTTATCAAAGTGTCTGAAAGTCAGAATATTTCTAGTTGTCCATGGCAACCAATCACAGCTCAACTTTCATTTTACCAGTGCTCATGAATATTTTAAAGGGGAGCTGTGATTGGTTGTTATGGGCAATGGAAATATTCTGACTTTCAGACACTTGATAAATTTCGCCCCATTGTGTCTAATATCCATCTCATGACTCTGCTCTGTCTCATCTCTTTTCTATGTGTCGATACTAGTAGACTGTTCAGAGAAGTAAATGAAAGTGTAGATAAAACCTGTTACCTGTACCTAAGCACATTGTCAGCACACTCATCTATGGCCACATAGGGATCATGAGGGGTCTGCTTGACACTCTGGGTTAGAGGAAAGTCTAGAGATCCAATGTCAGTTATAGCTCCTGTAGCAGGGACTACCAGGTAGTTCTTATACAGTATGTGAAACAGAAAACATGAAAATACTGGAAGTTCCCAGTGTGGTGCCTGGTGCAGCGCAGTCGTACGGTGTTAATATAAGGGATGTTAGTCCGACTTCCCGGGGAAGTAGGTCGTTCCATGTATTAACATTTATGGGCAACGTTTTCCACACGATTTATGTGTAAACTAATGTTAGTAATTATATTGTGACTAGGAGAATAGAAGCAGAAAGCATCATAATCTAATTGTCATTAAATCATTTATTGTCCAAGGAAGCCATTTACTGCTGCCGCATTGTATATGCGGCTCAGAATATTACTGGGAAATATCCCATCATGGTATAGCTACCATGTGACTGGCCACTGCTGTCCTGATTAGTTTTATTATGGGTGTGCGGCAGGGATGGCACTTGGGGAGGTGACATGGTAGACAAACCAGTGAGGCCTGAGGGGTCAGAGGGTGATCAATTTGGTCCAGCTTTTCTCCCAAACACGGATAGAACCTGCACTTTTCTGATGAGTCTGCATAGTTCGGAAATCCCCTCATGTCATTTCTTATTCATATGCTCCATGATTCCCGTCCCCCTTCACTCCACTGGAACCTTTCTGCTGGACAAATTGGGCTCTGTATGGGTCTTTACCAGGAGAAGATATAACGGATTTATTTAAGTATGGTGTGCGGTGTATGATGATGTTATGGAAGGACACCGTATATACTCGAGTATAATGTATTTATACCGACTGGGTACCTTATTAACATCAAAAAACTAGGGACAGCCTATTGACTCACGTAAGCCTAGGGTAGGAAAGTAATGTTGGTCACAGCCTCCAGCCAGTCCAGTATATAGCCAGCCAGCCCATGTCCCCTAGTTTATAGCCAGCAGCCGCCCAGGATATAGCCAGCAGACCCCTGCCCCCTAGTATATAGTCAGCTGTCCCCAGTCTATTAGCAGCGCCCATGTGCACAAGTAATAGCCACAGCATCCCCTTACGTGTATAACCCAGCCCCTGCCCCATAGTACATAGCCAGATCCCTGACCCCTAGTATCTAGCCAGACCACTGCCCCCTAGGTATAGTAATAGCCAGCCATCCCCTGCCCCTAGTATATAGACAGCAGCCCCTGCCCCTAGTTAATAGCAGACGAGCCATGTCCCCATAGTATATAGCCCAGCCTCTTGCCCCCTAGTTATAGCCAGCACCAGACCCCTAGTAGTAGCAAGCAGTACATAGTATATAGCCTGCCCTGCCCCCTAGTATATAGCAGCCCCCCTAGTATCTAGGCAGGCAGCCCCCTAGTATATAGCCAGCGAATGGCCCTCTAATATATAGCCATCAGCCCCTGCTGTCCCCTAGTTATTAGGGCCGAAGCCCCCTATACATGCCCACTATGCACAATGCACCTGGTCATACACTATGACCCAATGCACCCTGGTCCATAACACTATGACACAATGCACCCTGGTCCATAACACTATGGCACAAATGCACCCTGGTCCATAAACTATGCCACATGCACCCTGGTCCATAACACTATGGCACAATGCACCCTGGTCCAAACACTATGCACATATGCACCCTGTCCATAACACTATGCACAATGCACCCTGGTCCATAACACTATGGCACAATGCACCCTGGTCCATAACACTATGAACAATGCACCTGTAACACATGGCCAAGCACCCTGTCCATAAATATGACACAATGCACCTGTCCATAACACTATGGCCAAGCACCTGGTCCAAACACTATGACACATTGCACCCGGGTCCATAACATCTATGACACAATGCACCCTGGTCCATAACACCTATGGCACAATGCACCCTGGTCCATACACTATGACCAATGCACCCTGGCAAACTATGGCACAATGCACCCTGGTCCATAACACTATGAAACAATGCACCCTCCACCTGGTCCATAACACTATGGCACAATCACCCTGGTCCATAACACTATGGCAACATGCACCCTGGTCCATAACACTATGCACAATGCACCCTGGTCCATAACACTATGGCACAATGCACCCTGGTCCATAACAATATGACACAATGCACCCTGGCCATAACACTATGGCACAATGCACCCTGGTCCATAACACTATGAAACACAATGCCACCTGTCCTAACACTAGACACAATGCACCTGTCCATAACACATGCACATGCACCCTGGTCCATAACAATATGACACAATGCACCCTGGTCCATAACACTATGGCATCAATGCACCCGGTCCTAACACTATGGCACAATGCACCCTGGTCCATAACACTATGGCACAATGCACCCTGGTCCTAACAATATGACACAATGCACCCTGGTCCATAACACTATGGCACAATGCACCCTGGTCCATAACACTATGACACAATGCACTGGTCATAACACTATGACACAATCACCCTGGTCCATACACTATGGCACAATGCACCCTGTCCATAACAATGACACATGCACCCTGGTCCATAACACTATGGCACAATGCACCCTGGTCCACACTATGACACATTGCACCCGGTCCATAACCTATGACACAATGCCACCCTGTCCATAACACTATGGCCAATGCACCCTGGTCCATACACTATGGCACAATGCACCTGGTCCATAACACTATGGCAACAATGCACCCTGGTCCATAACACTATGACACAATGCACCCTGGTCCTAACCTATGACCATCACCTGGTCCATAACACTTGCACAATGCCACCCTGGTCCATAACACTATGACACCATGCACCCTGGTCCATAACACTATGGCACAATGCCCCTGTCCATAACACTATGGCACAATGCACCCTGGTCCATAACACTATGGCACAATGCACCCTGGTCCATAACACTATGACACAATGCACCCTGGTCCATAACACTATGCACAATGCACCCTGGTCCCATACACTATGGCACAATGCACCCTGGTCCATAACAATATGACACAATGCACCCTGGTCCATAACACTATGGCACAATGCACCCTGGTCCAAACACTATGACACATTGCACCCTGGTCCATAACACTATGGCACAATGCACCCTGTCCATAACCCATGGCACAATGCACCTCGGTCCATAACACTATGACACATTGCACCTGGTCCATAACAATATGACACAATGCACCCTGGTCCATACACTATGGCACAATGCACCCTGGTCCATAACAATATGACACAGGCGCCCTGGTCCATAACACTATGACACAATGCACCCTGGTCCAACACTATGGCCAATGCACCCTGGTCATAACACATGGCACAATGCACCCTGGTCCATAACAATATACACAAGGCGCCCTGGTCCATAACACTATGACACAATGCACCCTGGTCCATAACACTATGACACAATGCACCCTGGTCCATAACACTATGACACAATGCACCCTGGTCCATACACTATGACACAATGCACCCTGGTCCATACACTATGGCACAATGCACCCTGGTCCATAACAATATGACACAATGCATCCTGGTCCATAACACTATGACACAATGCACCCTGGTCCATACTATTCTGCCACAGATATACGCTGGAGAAGACCCTGATAGGTTGTGAGTGCAGTCTCCGTATAAACTGGATGGTAGATAGTAGAACTCACTGACATTCATTCCAGAGCGTTGCCATTTGCATGAAGGGAGGATGCAATGGATGTGCTTTAGGTTCAGTTTAATGCCTTTACCTTAGAAATGACATGCCATGCGGTCAAAACACATTGCTACTGCACAGTGAAGATGAACATGTCTGCTTCAGTCACAAATGGAGGACAGCATGAAGAAGGAGGAAGTGATGTCACAGAAAGAGGAGGAGAAACTGGGCACAGTGTATGATGGGATAGCTAGCTAAAGATACAGCAAGCAAATTATCCACAATAAAAACTTTGACCACTGGGTGGCAGCATGCATAACATGAGTATGAACATATCATTGCAGACTGAATGTACAATTGACAACCAATAACAACATATGACAGGCTGTAACAGCATACTCCCCGTCTGAAATCCCTGGATTTCACTACATATATAGATCAAACATAATGTAAATGTCCTTTGGTTTAGAATGATGATTCTGACCCCTGCAAACAAATGCAAATAAACAACAACAATAACTGGAAAACTGCTGATCAGCGAACAGTTCAATGGTAGATAATCCAGCTCGCAGCAAGCCGCTGTCCCTGGCATAGTTCTGCGTTGAACGACTGAGTCAATGTACTTGCATTGTCCTTTCTGCTTGACTTATTCCTCAACTGGTATCAAGAGACAGTCTCAGATATAGGCCTAATGAATGTCTTGGAACTTCTTGACATGTGGTGTAACTTCCCCTTACGAACCTTACCATCCTCACTAAGAAGATTTTAGAGATAGACCCATGGCCAAGAATTCCTTTCCACTTTCTGGTCCTTCATCAGGACAAGATCTCCCACTTGCAAGTTTGTTTTGACCGCTGCCACTTTCTTCGTCCTTGAAGAAGATCAAATACTCCTTTTTCCATCTGTTCCAGAAGCAATTGGCCAAATGCTGAATTGTTTCCACCGTTTCTGATAGATGTTACCAGATGAAAGCTCTTCAGGTGGACTAGGAGACATCCGAGTTTCTGAGGAGGAGAGTTGCTGAGTGAGAAGAACAGGAGATTCAGGGTCTGTAGATAAAGGGACAAAGGTCTTGAGTTGACAATAGCGGACCACTCAGCCAGGAAGGTGGTTTAGGTTTCATGGTGAGCCTTGAGGAGTTTAAGCCTCTGAACATGGAGTCCAATACTTACGGTGATGCCTATTATTCTTTCCCATGAACCACCCATATGAAGAGGCGTGTGGAGGTTAAGACCCACGTACAACCGTTGTCGGCCAAGTAGTTTTGAACTGGCTTAGCATCTATCTGCAATTCTCGGCAGCAACCTGTAAAGTTGTCCCACAGTCAGATCTCAGTTGCTTTACTGGTCCTCTTGCAATGGTGCGTACAAGTTTTTAGCCATCTGAAAAGCGCTCATATCGGTGACAGTTCAAGCCGGACCTCCTTTCAGTCTTGGTGATGAGGGTACTCACTTCAGGACGTATCTCAGGATCGTTGTCAGGATCTTGGAGACTGAAGACGTCTTCGTCAGATGCTTTTTTTATTCTCCTTCAGCAAGAACTCTGGACCTGTCACCAAGAAGACTTGGCAAAGTGCTAAGAGACGATGGATGGTGGCACAATCTGCAGGGTTGAGGTTAGATGACACATAGTGCCATTGTTCAGTGTTGGAGGATTTTCTAATCCTTTCTATAAAGGCCACAAGTGATTTTTCAACTCAGGCTTGTTTCTTAATTACATTGCAAGGAGTGAATCTGGATAATGCTGTTCCGATTGTTAGGAAGCCTGGCTCTTTCAGCCCTAAAGGGTAAGGTGCCACCAATGGTTAGATTGATCCTTGAAGCATTCACTGTCATTATTTTGATAAACTCTTTATCTTCTATGGACGAAGCTACTCTGTTGTCTCTTGTGTTGTGCGAAACACTGATCCTCCTAAGTCATCATAAGGTGCAAGAATTGATGTCTGGTGCCTTATGAAAGTTAGAAGATGCTCCTTTACCTCATATGATGAGGGCATGCCTAAAGTGAGTTGTGCGACCATTATTGAGCACAAAGGTTTTAAAGGAGTTCATTGAGATGGTCTAAGATTCTTATCCAAACACACACTTGCCAATGATTACCCAGCCTAGATCAAGTCTTTGTGCAAGGGGGCATCATCTGGGCCATTGCATTGTTGACGTACCTTATGAACTCTCAGAATGTCTCTCCCAAGCAAGAGAAGGATGTCAGCATTCAAGTCCATAGGATGGATCTCTTTAGCCAGGTTGTCTCAAGTGGGAATGATGATAAGCAGCTTCAGTGGTCCATAACACTATGACACAATGCACCCTGGTCCATAACACTATGACACAATGCACCCTGGTCCATAACACTATGGCACAATGCACCCTGGTCCATAACACTATGACACAATGCACCCTGGTCCATAACACTATGACACAATGCACCCTGGTCCATAACACTATGACACAATGCACCCTGGTCCATAACACTATGACACAATGCACCCTGGTCCATAACACTATGACACAATGCAGCACCCGGTCCATAACCTATGCACAGCACCGGTCATAACATATGACACATGCACCCTGGTCCATAACACTATGGCACAATGCACCTGTCCAACACTATGACACTTGCACCCGGTCCATAACACTATGACACAATGCAATGCACCCGTTCCATAACACTATGGCACATGCACCCGGTCCATACACTATACACAATGCACCCTGGTCCATAACACTATGGCACAATGCACCCTGGTCCATAACACTATGACACAATGCACCCTGGTCCATAACACTATGGCACAATGCACCCTGGTCCATAACACTATGGCACAATGCACCCTGGTCCATAACACTATGGCACAATGCACCCTGGTCCATAACAATATGACACAATGCACCCTGGTCCATAACACTATGGCACAAGCACCCTGGTCCATAACACTATGACACACATGCACCCTGGTCCATAACAACTAGGACACAATCACCCTGGTCCATACACACTATGGCACAATGCACCCTGGTCCATAACATATGACACATGCACCCTGGGCCATAACACTATGCACAATGCACCCTGGTCCATAACACTATGGCACAATGCACCCTGGTCCATAACACTATGGCACAATGCAACCCTGCCATAACATATGACAAATGCACCCTGGTCCATACACTATGGCACATGCACCCTGGTCCATAACCTGATGACACAATGCACCCTGGTCCATAACACTTATGACACCAATGCACCCTGGTCCATAACACTATGGCACAATGCACCCTGGTCCTAACACTATGACACTATCAATGCACCCTGGTCCAACAACTATGGCACAATGCACCCTGGTCCAAACACTATGACACATTGCACCCGGTCCATACACACTATGACACAATGCACCCTGTCCATAACACTAGGCACACATGCCCCCCTGGTCCATAACACTATGACACAATGCCCCTGGTCCATAACACTATGGCAACATGCACCCTGGTCCATAACACTATGACCAATGCACCCTGGTCCATAACACTATGCACATGCCACCCGGTCCATAACACTATGGCACAATGCACCCTGGTCCATAACACTATGGCAACATGCACCCTGGTCCATAACACTATGACACAATGCACCCTGTCCATAACACTATGACACATGCACCCTGGTCCATAAACACTATGGCACAATGCACCCTGGTCCATAACAATATGACACAATGCACCCTGGCCATAACACTATGGCACAATGCACCCTGTCCAAACACTATGACACATTGCCACCTGGTCCATAACACTATGACACAATGCACCCTGGTCCATAACACTATGGCACAATGCACCCTGGTCCAAACACTATGACACATTGCACCCTGGTCCATAACACTATGACACAATGCACCCTGGTCCATAACACTATGGCACAATGCACCCTGGTCCATAACAATATGACACAGGCGCCCTGGTCCATAACACTATGACACAATGCACCCTGGTCCAAACACTATGGCACAATGCACACCTGGTCCATAACACTATGGCACAATGCACCCTGGTCCATAAAATATGCACAAGGCGCCCTGGTCCATAACACTAGACACAATGCCCCTGGTCAAACACTATGACACAATGCACCCTGGTCCATAACACTATGACACATGCACCCTGGTCCATACACTATGGCACAATGCACCTGGTCCATAACATATGACACAATGCATCCTGGTCCATAAACTATGACACAAGCATCTCTGTCCATAACACTATGACACAATGCACCCTGGTCCATACTATTCTGCCACAGATATACGCTGGAGAAGACCCTGATAGGTTGTGAGTGCAGTCTCCGTATAAACTGGATGGTAGATAGTAGAACTCACTGACATTCATTCCAGAGCGTTGCCATTTGCATGAAGGGAGGATGCAATGGATGTGCTTTAGGTTCAGTTTAATGCCTTTACCTTAGAAATGACATGCCATGCGGTCAAAACACATTGCTACTGCACAGTGAAGATGAACATGTCTGCTTCAGTCACAAATGGAGGACAGCATGAAGAAGGAGGAAGTGATGTCACAGAAAGAGGAGGAGAAACTGGGCAACAGTGTATGATGGGATAGCTAGCTTAAAGATACAGCAAGCAAATTATCCAACAATAAAAACTTTGACCACTGGGTGGCAGCATGCATAACATGAGTATGAACATATCATTGCAGACTGAATGTACAATTGAATCACAACACTTGTAACATACTCCTGTCCTTGAGCATGTCTCTGCGTTCTTGCAAGTCTTTGCCCTAAGCCCACGACATTCTTTCATGTGGATGAGTCTTTTGTGTATGGGGCACATACGGTTAGGGTCTTTGTCTTTATGGCAGGAGCGTCATGTCTAGTGTTGCAGGATTCAGTCAGTGGTACGTCTGTCTTCCTAACAGACACTGTTCCTCTTAAGTCTCTACGTTCGCTTGTTTGGTTTTCATACCTTGAGCATGATGAGGCTGGTAGAGTAGATTCTGTGAAGTCAAAGCTGGGACATTCTTCTTCCGACTTGGTCGCTGATGAATCTGGAAAGTAGGAAAGGGTGGAAAAAGACACATTGTGTTCTCTTTTGTACCTGGAGCCCAGATCTGCCCATTTTCTTGCATGCCATATGGTAGCTGGACACTATTGGTTAACCCGTGAGCCGTATCAGGTAACTCAGTCCTGACAACTGGATCTGTTTTTGGCTAACTCCAATTCCTTTAATAGGTCGCTTAGGTCTTGAAGCTTGCGTTGTGTCCTTGTTGGTAATCTTTGGGAAGATATGAAGTCTCTTTAAATAAGGCACTTTCTATGCTTCAGAACTGCCATAAGTTGCTCAAGTCTTTCCCATGCTGCAGCAAGACCTTCCTGCGAGTGGCCACATGAACTGCTCTCAATGTCTTTACACTTTCTGCAGAATCGGGGCCTAGCCACTTAACTAGCAAGTCGAGCTCTTCCTTGGCAGTGAGGTTAAGATCATGATAACTGCTTCAAGGTGGATTCCAGTCTCAATAGTTTTTCCGCATGGTCGTCAAATTTTGAGAGACTAATGTTTATCAGTTCTCTGCGCATCTATATCTGGCAAAGTCCGACATATCTGATCTCCCACCTGGTGTCACCAGATTACCTGCACATATCCCTGGGCATGTAGATTCTCTGCCATATGGGCTGAGATGTCCGGATGAATGAGGTAGCATAAGGGTTAAGCGGCACTTTATTCTCAAGAATGATCCACTCGAGTGATGCTAGAAATACCTTTGTCTGGGTAGCTGCGTCATCTATACTTTACAGGCATGGCCGTGTGGTAGGTTTGAAATTGTGCTGGAGATGATTGTTTTAGCACATAGTTTGGCAGTGCGTCATCTGGGTCTTTCCACTTCTGCAGGGAGGAGCAGTCAGGTCAGTAACTTGGACTATGCTTGCTCAAGAACCTTTAGCTTGGCTAAGTGCGGCTGCTTCCTCCTTTTCCATTTGGAGAATTTTCAGCTGGGCTCTGCTCTGCTTGTCTTTAACCATTTCTCGCTTCTTCTTCTCTTGGCAATGAACTTCTGACACTACTTCCTCTGCATCAGCACGGATTTCTATAACTGTCGTGTAATGCAGACCTACTGGAGCGGGAGGTTCTGGAAGATGATAGTGTATGTTTGGTTGAAGTGGACCGTTGAGATCTTAACTTCTTTGCAAGTGTGCAATGCGAACTTCTGCCTTATTTTCATGCTTTCACTATGGTATCCTGTGTATGAAGTAAAGTCTCTCTCTTGGCTAGCTCTGCTGGTGGCATCACAAATTCGGTGTACTACTAGGAATGTGATTACTTTGCACACAGCCGCTGGTAGCGATCATAGTGGTAGATAAGCGATTTACATGTTGTGCCTAATTGTGCTGCGTCACTGTCATAGCGTGAGATGGCTGCTACACATGTTCATCTTTCCACAATCATCAAGATTATCACAGCACCTTCCTAATTACTTCAAAGTTTCTCTGATCTTTTGTGTGGGTTTGGTACACGTTTAGATCGTACAATTTGTTCCTTTCCTGGAACACAACTCTGTATCTGGCACATCTGTGGGTCTGGTAACATGGTGCACTGTGGCTAGGTGGCTTGACAGAGATTTCAAGAGCCTTTTGTGACATGTTTAATCCTTGTCAATGGGTACTGTCTCTTAAGAGGGGTTTTGCAGCTTTGTTCACAATGGTGAGGAAGCCACGTGGCGCTAAGATTGCGGCAGCTCTATTTGCTTGCTTGCAGACTATGTGTGGATCTTGCAGGAACTGCAGATTCAGCTGTGTTTTGACTATCTGTACAATTGACAACCAATAACAACATATGACAGGCTGTAACAGCATACTCCCCGTCTGAAATCCCTGGATTTCACTACATATATAGATCAAACATAATGTAAATGTCCTTTGGTTTAGAATGATGATTCTGAACCCTGCAAACAAATGCAAATAAAACAAACAACAATAACTGGAAAACTGCTGATCAGGAACAGTTCAATGGTAGATAATCCAGCTCGCAGCAAGCCGCTGTCCCTGGCATAGTTCTGCGTTGAACGACTGAGTCAATGTACTTGCATTGTCCTTTCTGCTTGACTTATTCCTCAACTGGTATCAAGAGGACAGTCTCAGATATAGGCCTAATGAATGTCTTGGAGACTTCTTGACATGTGGTGGTAACTTCCACCTTACGAACCTTACCATCCTCACTAAGAAAGATTTTAGAGATGAGCCCCATGGGCCAAGAATTCCTTTCCACTTTCTGGTCCTTCATCAGGACAAGATCTCCCACTTGCAAGTTTGGTTTGACCTGCTGCCACTTTCTTCGTCCTTGAAGAAGAGTCAAATACTCCTTTTTCCATCTGTTCCAGAAGCAATTGGCCAAATGCTGAACATGTTTCCACCGTTTCTGATAGATGTTACCAGATGAAAGCTCTTCAGGTGGACTAGGAACAGATCCGAGTTTCTGAGTGAGGAGAGTTGCTGGAGTGAGAAGAACAGGAGATTCAGGGTCTGTAGATAAAGGGACAAAAGGTCTTGAGTTGACAATAGCGGACACCTCAGCCAGGAAGGTGGTTAAGGTTTCATGGGTGAGCCTTGAGGAGTTTAAGCCTCTGAACATGGAGTCCAATATCTTACGGGTGATGCCTATTATTCTTTCCCATGAACCACCCATATGAAGAGGCGTGTGGAGGGTTAAAGACCCACGTACAACCGTTGTCGGCCAAGTAGTTTTGAACTGGCTTAGCATCTATCTGCAATTCTCGGCAGCAACCTGTAAAGTTGGTCCCACAGTCAGATCTCAGTTGCTTTACTGGTCCTCTTGCAATGGTGCGTACAAGTTTTAGCCATCTGGAAAAGCGCTCATATCGGTGACAGTTCAAGCCGGACCTCCTTTCAGTCTTGGTGATGAGGGTACTCACTTCAGGACGTATCTCAGGATCGTTGTCAGGATCTTGGAGACTGAAGACGTCTTCGTCAGATGCTTTTTTATTCTCCTTCAGCAAGAACTCTGGACCTGTCAACCAAGAAGACTTGGCAAAGGTGCTAAGAGACGATGGTATGGTGGCACAATCTGCAGGGTTGAGGTTAGATGACACATAGTGCCATTGTTCAGTGTTGGAGGATTTTCTAATCCTTTCTATAAAGGCCACAAAGTGATTTTTCAACTCAGGCTTGTTTCTTAATGTACATTGCAAGGAGATGAATCTGGATAATGCTTGTTTCCGATTGTTAGGAAGCCTGGCTCTTTCAGCCCTAAAGGGTAAGGGTGCAACCCAATGGTTAGATTGATCCTTGAAGCATTCACTGTCCATTATTTTGATAAACTCTTTATCTTTTATGGACGAAGCTACTCTGTTGTCATCTTGTGTTGTGCGAAACACTGATCCTCCTAAGTCATCATAAGGTGCAAGAATGATGTCTGGTGCCTTATGGAAGTTAGAAAGATGCTGCTTTACCTCATAATGATGAGGACATGGCCTAAAGTGAGTTGTGCGACCATTATTGAGCACAAAGGTTTTGAAGGAGTTCACTTGAGATGGTTTAAGATTCTTATCTGAACACACATTGCCAATGATTACCCAGCCTAAATCAAGTCTTTGTGCATATGGGGCATCATCTGGGCCATTGCATTGTTGACGTACCTTATGAACTCTCAGAATGTCTCTCCCGAGCAAGAGAAGGATGTCAGCATTCAAGTCCATCGGATGGATCTCTTTAGCCAGGTGTCTCAAGTGGGAATGATGATAAGCAGCTTCGGGAGTAGGAATTTCCTCTTTATCATCAGGTATCTGGTCACATTCAATTAACGTTGGTAGGGATATGTGGATATTCCTGTTAATTGGAGAAATAATGTATCCAGTGGCTCTTCTGCCGAGGGTCTGTACTCGTCCAGAACAAGTGTTAAGGGTGTATGGAATTGCTTCTCCCTTTATACCGAAGGTTTCAAAGAACTTGGGTTTTGCTAGAGACCTGTTGCTTTGTTCGTCTATTATGGCATACATCCTGATGGCCCTTTCAGGTTGCCCTTCTGGGTAGACACTCACCAGACACACTTTGGCACAGCACTTGGAACCATTTTCCTTGCCACATACTTCCATGCAGGAGGAGGAGACAGTGGTCGTAGCTGAAACTTGAGCTGGTGGCTCCCCGCCATGCACTGTGACGGCCTTAGATGCTGCTTGAATTTGTGGGATGTCAGGAGAAGGGGTAGGATGCATGGCTACAACATGTTTGTCACTACCGCATTCAGTACACTTGATGACAGCCTTACAGTCTTTAGCGAAATGGTTTGAAGAAGCACAACACTTGTAACATACTCCTAGTTCCTTGAGCATGTCTCTGCGTTCTTGCAAAGTCTTTGCCCTAAGCCCACGACATTCTTTCAGTGGATGAGGTCTTTTGTGTATGGGGCACATACGGTTAGGGTCTTTGTCTTTATGGACAGGAGCGTCATGTCTAGTGTTGTAG